>VXBX01000098.1:0-294069 GCA_013400415.1 Scytalopus superciliaris
TTTAGTGCAAATTTAAGATAAGTAGAAGCAGCTAAATAAGAAATGTTACTTTTTTTTCTGCCTGTAAGAAAGGAAGAGAAGATCACTGTGTGGAAAACAACATCCTGTAAGATGTCTCCCTTCACATCTTCTCTGATCTTCTGCCTTGTTTTTAAGAGCAAATAGTCCCTTAAGATCTGTTAACTTCAAAAGAAGAGTAAAAAGGAAGGTACTGTCAGTGAGAATGGTCTGAACAGCAAACCTAAGGAAAGATGGGTGTAATTATTTTTATTATTCTGAAGAGGCAAACCTACTGGATCTGCTTCACTCACACAGAGAGTTCATTTAGCATGACCCAGGGGAAATACCACTTCTTACGGGAGTCAGTGTCTTTTCTATGCCCAGTTTAGAAATACACCCTTCACTGTCTTGGACAGGTGGTCTCTCTTGGCAAATTTGGGTGTCTTTTATTTGATTTTGTTTGTCCTCTTGTTTTTTCCCTTCAAAGAAAGGATGCCCTGAGGTGGAGTTTCTGCAAAACACTTTTCCCTGCACAGTAGGAATGTTTAGGAAGAAGTATAAAAAGCCTTTCTGGATGTATAATTTTTACATTATGTATACACGTATGGAACTCCCACACATCAGAGTGTGACTTTGCTCTTACTGGGATTCCAATCTGCGTACTTAGTTTCCCTGCTGGGTAAATCTCCTAAAAAGCCTCAAACATGTAATTTCTCAAGGTTGTGGGTGGGAAATTTTTCACAGTCTCTTTCTGCCTCTCTCACCTTTAATCTAAGTACAGTGTCTTTACTGTACTTACACCGTGCTGACCCTTCAATCTCATGTCCAGCATCTTTATTTTCTCTCATGAGGTGGGCAATATTGTATGATGGCCGAAAGATACTTAATTTAGATAACATGAATTATTTGATCATGTGTTTCTATTAGCTTCAGTCAAAGTAATCTTTGTTGTTTTATCAGCTTTAGGTGGGGGATGAGTAGCCAGACTTCAGACCTCAAAGCATTTAGTATTCTTATCTATTCTTTGGAAAAGTGATAGTTGAAGTGCAAAGTTTTATGCAGAACCAAAGCTGCAGAATCTGTTGGTACCTGAGCAAACTTTCAGAGCAATTTCCATGAGAGGAATGTAGATGAGTTGAAAAGTTGTGAAAGGGCCCATGTGTGACTGCAGTGCTGGTCCCTGAGAAGGGGCCAAGAGCAGCGAGAGTTTTGAATACCAAAATGAGAAGAGCCAGAGCTGAGGAGGAAGGGCAGATTCATGTATTTAGGTGTTCCCCTGGACCACAATGTTTCACATATAATGTTGGGGCAGTTGTGACTATGTTGGTGTGTTCTGGGTTTAGTATTTGTGCTTCACTGCAAAGGGGGAGATGGAGTGACATGGCAGAGTGTCTGCCCTCCACATGTGTTCTCCTAAACCCACATAATGCAATGCTTTCGAATGTCCAGGTGATACTGGGGGATAACTTTATCAAACCCAATGCCAAAAGAATTCAGACTGAAATGAACAGGTTTACAGAGCTGTCTTCTGAGACCTTCCCAAGGTTGGGTTTGCTGTGGGAGTTGGTGCAGTGTTGAACTCTCTGCTGCCCTTGTGAGAGATGGCCAAAAACAGACTGCATGAGATTCGAAGTTCGTCCAGCTCTCACATCCAGCACTCACTAAAAATCATGTCCAAGGAATGTGGGACTGAGACAGAGCTTTCAAAAGAAAGTCAGTGCTTGCTTCATCAGCCAAGTGATTTTCCAACTTGAGTTACTAGGAGTACTGTAAATGTTGCTTTGGTTTTCCATTTTCTTTCTCTCCTGTTATTTGGCATGCTTGATTCTCTGTATTTGCTGTCATCTCAAAGTGTGTATTTATAACAGGATGTCTTAGTTTTATTTTCAAGTTGTGCAATAAATAATTCATCTTAAATAAAACTTGATGATAGGCGCTACAAAGAAATTGAACTCGAGTAATTTTAGTAATTGTGGGCCACAAAAAGAGGAAAAATATAAGCATATATTTGTATTTTATGTTCTCTGAAAGGAGCATAATTTCTATCATTAATCATCTAATGCACTTCCATTGATTTTCTTTTTAATAGAAAATGAAAGTAAAAGCAATTCAAAACCTATAATAATGTTAGGGAAAAAAGGGAAAAATTGTGAAAGATTCTTTAGACTGATTGCATAATGTAGAAGCACTCAGATTGCACTTATTCTCTGGCCAAAGTAAATTTGAAGCATTAAAAACTCATATTATTTTGTCTTTCTGGCCAGGCAGAGTGTGAATCACAATAAGAAAACCCTTGTGTGAAAATAATGCTCAGTGTTAATGTATCAATCCTGTGTTCTGCATTCAGTGTGTGGGTGGGAGGAGGAATGGCCTTTATAGCCATATATTTCTCTCCTGCTTCTCCTCAGAGGTTCAGCTCAGAGATGAGGAAGAATAAAACATCAAGTCACACAACCTGGCAAAATAGACATGTACAGCTCAGCTCTTACAGCAAGTCTAGTCCTGTATTCCAAACCTCATCCATAAGTATAAAAGAAAAATTGCACTTTAAGGAGTTATTTTAGGTGGAACAGAGAGGTGAGTCCAGCTGAAGGCATTACATGGCAGAGGCTGCACTGGAGGTGGCCCCAGAAAGCTGCAGCTGGGACTCCTCCTGAGGCTCCTGTGACTGCTCTAACCTGTTTTGTTCCCCATGTACATGTCCTCCTGGGGAGAGAAACCAACCTAAAGAGCAGCTGAAACATGGACCTTTAGCTTGAGAAGGACCTTCACAGTTGTGCATGCTTTTTTCCCTTCCCTTCTAATTCTATCCCAAACCTCTCCCCTTTCCGCTCCTACAGTCTCTTCTCCATGTTCATGCTCTGTACCCAACTTTTCTGCCCATTTCTTCTGTGACCCCTTTTCATGCAAATCATTTCAGTTGCTTTCCTTTATCTTTTCAGCTGATATTTGCCATCTTTATTGCATCCCAACCTCATCTCGAGCTCCCCTTGTTTGTTTGGAGAGCACCTTGGTGGGTACCTGTGTTTATCCAGCGCTCTGTTTGCTCGGTGACATTTGTTAGCCCTTTAGCACTGCTGTCAATATCATTAATAATTACAAAATGGGAAGCTGGTCACCTCAGAGACAGTTTTCCTGCTGCATAACTAGTTGTTCAGCTCTTCCTCAGCTATTTTTACTAGATTTGTGTCTGTGATGTCCTTCCTGGAACCATTTGTTCTTCTCTTCAGGTTTACTTCTAGTGTTTATCCTGTGCTTTGCTTCTGTTGGTCCAGATGTCAGGCACATTTCGTTGCAGGGAGTGTTGCTGCATCCAAGGGGACTTTATTGTGCAGTTGTGTTCTTAGAGAATCGGGGCCTCAGACCTAAACCTGAGTCTCAGCAGAACCTTATGTTATGTCTTCTATTGTGTCTGCCTCTGGTCTCCTGTAATTAGGGGTTGTGTTAACATACCAAGAACAACAGAAATGGTCCACCTGGGGTTTTGAAGAAACTTGTAAGTGTAAAGGAGCATCAATATAGAAAATAAGTGAGGTCACCATGAGTTAGGAGACTATTCCTATAGTCAGCAAGTCTGGATTCTTAAATTATTTTCTTCCTTTTTTTTGAACTTATTACCCCTTAACTTCTTTTTCACTTTTTGTTAGTGATATGTGTAAGAAATTATACATTATCTTATTATATTGGGATGCCAGGAATAATTATGCAACACAAAATGAGATTTTTCCTGAACAGTGAGAACGGAATAAAAAAGCTTTATTAAAATAATTTCTTTGAGTTTACATACTGGCTTTGATTTTTCACTCATCCTGGGAATTTGAAGCCAGGGAAAATTATTACCTTGTTGTGCCTACACCTCTTGGGTGTTAGAGCTCTCATAGTTCATCCTGTTGTTCCTGTACTAATTCCAGCCATTTGATTTGCACTACTGCATAGCTTTAGTTTGTTTGGCCTGAGTGTACTTTCCTGGAATTATCAGTCATTGTTTTCAGATGTTCTAATGACATTTAATTTCAGAGTTTTGAAAAGACTAATTTAGTTTTCCCAAATTGAAAGTG
Organism: Scytalopus superciliaris; assembly: GCA_013400415.1. Lineage (NCBI taxonomy): Eukaryota > Metazoa > Chordata > Aves > Passeriformes > Rhinocryptidae > Scytalopus > Scytalopus superciliaris. The sequence goes on from VXBX01000098.1 coordinate 4,059, forward strand.
CCACGGTACAATATAATTTTACGGGTTCACATTTGATACTCTCACTCTTTATTTACCATTTGGAATCTGTTGAAATGCATTTTAGAAGGAGAATTGATTATAACTTTGGTAAATGAATATGATTACGGAGGCTGTCTGTAATTGGATTTTTACTTAAGAGGAACTATATTTATGTTATCTTTCCTTATTGGATGTGACACTGTGCCTATAATATTTCATTTTAAATACACTTCCTTTTGTTAGGACCATCTCAGATGCTCTTCTAAGCCAGGTCTGTGTGCCTGAGAGCACCTGAGTTACCCCAGTGTGATGCTGATGTGCCTCTTTGGGGATGATGTAATGAAGGATGCCTTCAGCGCCTCTGCAATTTGACAGCGTACAAACATTTGATTTCACCATCTAAAAGTTTATAGAACAAGTGTCTGCTATTTACTTTCAATTTAAGAGAAATGTAGTTAAAGAATATAGCTTCCATATGCTTCTGTGTGCCATATGCTGAGGTGCTGGGATGCAGACATGCTCTTGTGGGTGGAAATACAAAGCCAGCAGACAGAGACTGTCACACTGAATATCCTGTTAGCAGTCCTTGTTCAGTCTCCCAACAGGGCCCTGGAGCAGCAGAAAGGGAAATTCCCTCCCCAAGCTGTACATTTAACACTTGACTTATGCCTTGAAGCAAAGCAGTCGCATCTGCAGCTGTTTTCATTGCTCATATTAACCAGTCAGTTTTGCTGGCACCTTCACAGGTGTATCCACACGGTCTGTTAAACAATTCCAGCCTTTCCCTGAAAACAAAGTTATTTTCTTTTAGCCTCTTAAACCTGCTTGCCTTTCAATTGAATTCACAATCTTGTGTTTATCATTACAAGAAAAGGTGTGCTTTATTTTTGTGCCAGCAGTTCTTTTTATGTCAACGGAACTGCATTAAAATGTCATCCCACAGGCTGGCCCCAAGTGTTTAATTCCAGTTTGGTGGTGTTGACTGGTGGTAATAAAAAAGAATAGTGGGAGTTGGAAAGGAAATCCTGCATTTCCCCTCTTCATGGGAATCAATATTATAATTTGAGAGCCTTTATCTGGCAGTGTCCTGTTATTAGCTGTTTTATTCATATGTTTGTGTCCATTTTAAATGCTGCAGAGATGGTAGAAATCACACATTATGTCTAGGAGGGATTTATTGCTCTGATTCTTTCCTCAGTGCATAGGGCTGCAAATGGACTGCATTTGCTCTCCGGTGGTATCCCTCTTAGAAAAACAAAACAGATGTTGACATAGCAGAAATGGCTTTGCGGTATGAGTTTATTTAAAACCATTGTGACAGAACTGAGGATTAAGGGGAAATATTTTTTATGCAACATAAACCACATATGAGCCAAACCAATCAGTAGTTTGAAACCACCGAGGATACATAATTCTACTTTCCTGGAGGTTCACTGAAAACAAATTTCTCTCATTCTCTCTCCAGAAGTGCTGGTATATGAAAATATTTTTCTCTTAGAACTTAAAGCTAACTAAATTGAGAAGTAAGTTTGCAGCAGGGAGAAATGAGGGGAATAGTTCTTGATTGAACCACTGGAATGGGTCCATCATCTCTGCTGCTTCCTGCCAGTCCCTTCTCAATCCATTAAAATGGCCTAATGGCCTTTTGGTTTATTATTTAATTTATTTCAGCAGTTCATGCTGCTCACCTCAAGCATGGTTGTAAGCATGTAGCAGAAATGCTGCTATCACTTATGACTGACATGTTGCAAAGATCAGGCCCATTAAGCTCATGCTTTTGAAGATAATTCAGTTTAGAGTGAAGAAATCATGCATTGGCATAGTTTTGAAGATGTTTGCAGGCTCTTGCGTGGAAATAAATTGCCTCCTAATATGACTAAAGTGCCCTGTGCTGCTTCCAAGGTGGTGTGGGGTGCGTGAGGGTACCACATGCTCATTTTATCATGTTATGTGAAGTGAGAAGTGCCTGCTCACCCAGCTGCAGGTCAGCTCACCACAGAGGTGCCCACCAGCTCAGTGCTAATACCGATGGCATTGGTAAGTACAGAAGTCCAGGAGAGTAGGAAGCAAGTGAATTGCTCCTTAGGCAGGATTTTGGGCATCAAGGAAAGCTTTTTGGATTCCTTGCTCTCTGGCTGCTGCCTTCTCGCTGACGTGGAGGCTTTGTCGCTCTGGTGGGAACAACTGGATTGAGTTACGTGATCTACACTTATAAAAACTCCTGAAGTAGAGAAGAGAAGCACTTCTGTATTTTCAACCACCTGCCTATCCCTTATCACCTCACAGGAGGTCCTGCTTTAGGTCTCTTACTAGACTATCCATTATATTTTCTTTTCAATTCCTTCTTGTCTCCATGCTTCTACATCTCTAATCCACTATATTATTTGCTGTTTTAATTCAGCTTTCCTCTCCCCGTGTTTCTATTGGCACCAATTTCTTTAAGCTCTGCGATCTCTGTCAAAGATTTGCTCTCATCTCACATGTCCTTCTATATCCATCTATTTTAGCATCTAGATAGGCTCAGGATCTCAGTGAATTATTTGTATGCTTAAAGTGACTACCGTGGTCTGTAATGCCACCAGAAGTCCTGCTGGGTGGGGTTGGCACTGTAGGGTGGTGTTCATGTCCCCACCAACAGCTGCAGCGATGCTGAGACGGTGCTTTGCGTACCCTTGGCCGTTGTTCACGTGGGCACGGCTGTGCTGCCAAGTCTGTGGTGTCCTTGCTGAAGGTAACGAGGCTACTCAGACCTTGGGCAGCAGAGTCTATTAGTTGTTTAACCTTCCTGAAGAGGGCAATTACTCCACATCCCTGTACAGAGCCCTGACCTCTGTCCTCACCCTCCCCTAATTGAGGAGGGGAATGGCTCTGAGTCTGGCTGCTGGAGTTGGGAGCTGGGAAGGGTCACAGGACTGAAAGTGAAAGGCAAGGATCAGCAATTGAGAGGTAGTTATTAATATGCTGATCTGCTGTCACTTGAGTCTAAAGAGACTTTTAGCAATTGCTTGCCTTTTGCGTGCTCTTCAGAATGCTGGGGTTTTTTTCCATAGAAATCTAATTATATTTTAATAAGATGGTTTTTAATTTCCAGATGATTGCCAACCCACCCCTTGCTCCCATACAGTACTGTAGTTAAAACCCCAAAATCATGTGTATTCATTGCAGAGTTACACCCCAGTAAGTCCTTTAACTATAAGAAAACAGTTCTTTTTTCCCTTTCTCTTCACACACTCCTAGTCACATAAAGTGCTGGCAACAAGGGAAAGTATATGCAGCCTCAAAACCCTGAATTATTTAGCAGTCATCGTAAAATAATATCACAGGTTGTTAAAGTTAAATAATAAAATCTGGATTAAATAATTTCATCTTCAGTAGTTTTATGATACAATGTGTGGACTTGCCCGAAATTCCAGAGCCTGACGTGACTAGTCTTGTGTCCATATTCAGTTCCTTACTCTGTCGCCGAGTTTATTACTTTAATCAAGTCATGACCTTCCTTTGCTTTGTTTAACCTACACTGTAGGGTATAAATAACTTATAATCTCAGAGATTTTATGAGAACTAATTATTATTAATGAAACAAAAGACTCCATGATGTGCAGGCTATTTTTATTTATTATAATTACTTATTAGAAATTCAGTGGAACTTTAGCAAGTTTTATCCTAGGCTTCCTGCAGCTCAGATTTATACATTAAATACTTTTGTTCTCCATCATGGCTATCACTGCCAACACCCACCCTGAAAAATTAATCATTACAGCCCTGAAAAGTGCAATGGATGGAGAGTGGGAGAGCAGAAGAGGCAGCACAATATTTAGGGAGCTCAGTTTGGAGAGGCCAGACCTGGTATTTACACCTCAGTGCAAGAAGCATTTAGCTGTTTCTTCTGCTGCTCAGTCATTCCCTGCATCTGAAATATGGAAAAGATGACAGTTTTGGAGAAGGAAGCTTTCTTTTATAGTTTTTAAGTTTTTCTACTTTGAAGCAGTTTCAGTTCCTTGAATAGCATGTGCATCAGAGCTTGTGAATCCTGGCCTCAACCAAGTATGTTTTCTGGCACACAGCCACAGTGTTGTATGTTTTCTTGCTTGGTCGTACAATGTTTCATCGGCTAAACTGTTGCCATAACCCTTACAATGACCACCTCCTTGAGAATATTGAATTTATATCATCATTTAGATAACACACTGCTCAAATAAGAACGTGCTTATAGTTTTGTGGAGCTTCTCGCACACCTTTTGAGTGACCCATGAATAACGACCTAAAACCAGATCAGCTTTGTTTCTGTAAATCCAGGAGAGTGAATCTCACGCAGGGACTGGCTGCACGGGGTGTAATACAACATATGTAAGAGTACAAGGATTTCTGTGCCTGTCCTTTCAGCCGTGACGTGCCTGTCGGAGCAGGACGGCGCTGCCGAGGTGGGTGACTGCGTGCGGTGGGCAGGAGCTGTGCCATCCCTTGTCCAGGAGTGCCTCGTTCCCTGCAAAGACGACTGCACCTTCACCCCCTGGTCCAAATTTACAGCCTGCTCGTCTGACTGTGAAACAACCCGAAGCAGGAGACGGTCACTCACAGGTGATGTATTTTATAATGTTTATCTCACGGTGCTACGTGTGAATAGTGTTCCCAGGTGGTGTTGGATTGGTGGTGGGAAAATCCAGAATAGTTATCATCCTTAATTGATTTTTGATCTGATACTGATCATTGCCTGCCTTATGCACACGCATTTCAGTATGAGAATAGTGCAGAAAACTCGCTTGTAGGAAGTTTTGGACATAAACCAAGTGAAACAGTGACCAGGATTTCTGAGAGTTTATCTGAGCTGTTAATCTGGGAAGGATGCAGCAAACACCTGTACAGGAGCACAAATCAGTGTGGTTTTCTGCGTGAGACTGTTGAACTCTGGAGGAAGTCAGAAACTGGGAGTTTTATGCTCAGCAGTATTCCATAGTTCAACAGGGCAAATTAATACCATGAGTAAAGGAAAAACAGTACCATTAGAGCAGTTTTGTTTGGTCTTTTCCATGTATTCATTAAACTCACCAGTTCAAACCATTTCCTGGAGCAGTCTCCCATACTTGCTGTCGTGGTTTATTATTATGTTGTTTGAATGCTGACCAAACTGAAAAGCTTTAAAACTCCTTAACATTAATAGCTTGGAACTGCTTGTTTTGCTGGGAGTTGTCTTCACCCACATGCATAGTTAAATCAAATAAAAATGAATTATAATGTTCTTAGAAGGTTTACAAGAAATCTCCTGTTATTGTTACCCTCAACACTCACATCGTTTCATGTTTCTCTGTTGTATTTGAGAGCTGTGGTGTAGCTGGCTTGAGTTTGCTCTGCTAATAGAGGTGAAACTTCAAAGATTTCTACCATGAAGTAGAATGTTAACGTTGCTGTAAGAATATCTGCTGGGATAAAGCCTGGGAACTGAGTGGCAGCAAAATATGGTGGCCACCCCTGCTCCTTTCTCCTAGACTCCCCCTTGTCCTTGGCTGCACGGCTGTCTTGTTATTTGTGTGTTACTGCTAGAATGTTCCAAGTTTTTAGTGCCTAACAATTACAGCATACATATATAATGGCTTCAAGCTGCCATTCTTCAGTGTGGCTCATTAAAGGATAAAGATTTCTCTTTTACACAGAAACCAGTATTACACAGTGCTTTGTTGTTTCTGGCAAAGAGTGTATTCTAAAATGTTCTCTATGTCAATGCCTGTATGTTTAGTAGGAGAAATCCTTGATCCCTGGCATAATTACAGGTGCCTGATTTAATAGAAAATATGTAAGAATTAAGTGAATACTTCAAGGTAGTTTTAAATCTGATTTTTCTTTATGAACATCTGTGCAAATCACAAAACAGTACAATCCTGCCTATTCCCTTCCTTACTCTGTTCTCTATCAGACATAGATCTGTTCAAGTAAGAGGACCAAAAATGGTTTCTAATATTCAGGTTTTGCTGCCTTGTCTCCTCACCTGCACTGCATTTGTGACCAAACACCTCGAGTCTCTCCCCATTCAACTTTGCTGGGTTCCATTTCCCCTGCCAGGATGGATCGTGTGGTCTCAGCCCGTGCCCAGCAAAGGTGTCCTGGAAGAGAAGTGGTGAACGTGTGGTTGGGTGGGTGTCCTGGGTGGGGACAGCACAACACCCCAGGGAGCAGCAAGGGAGGGCAAGAGCAGACATTTGGTTTGACTTGGCCAGGTTTCAAAAAGGAAAGTCAATGACTTTGTTGCTGACTTGTACTCGCATAAAAAATTCATGAAAATTAGAGGCAGGCAAAAGTCTTGAAAAAGTCTCATCCATAGGAACTCGATCCAAAGATTTAGGGAAAGTGCTGTTTTAGGAAGTGTTTTGAGATGTTAGAAGAGTCCTTTATCCATTTGCATTTCACCTCTAAGTGTGCATGAATTGTACCTTGTGTTCATCACTGTATGTGTCTATGCTCAAGTGAATGCTTTGGCTTCATTATGAGAGTTCATTAACAGTGTCATTTAGTGGGAATCTGCTAATTGTTTGCTAAGTATTTGCTTGCCCTCCACTCAGTTTTTAATAGTATTATTCATTTTACTTTGTAATTCACCATCAACTCTACATATAAAATTAGTCATTACTTAAAAAGCGACTTATTACAGAACATATCAAAATTCAAAGTCATTATAATGAAAACACAGTTTTCAGGTGAGTCTTCAGTTAATTAATACAGCCAGTTAATTCACTGTATTATGGATACAAAGCATATTTTTAATATTTCCTGTAATTTTTACATGCAGTATGAACTACCTCATAATATTTTATGCATATTTTAGTGTTCAAAAATATAATTTAAAGAAATAAAATGCTTTTTAATTAAAAGGTTTCTGTCCTCAAAAGTTTTGGGGGTGTTATTTTTAACAGTATTTTTTAAAGCAGCCTTTGAAGATGCTAAAAATATCACCACCACTATTTCTAAAAATATTTATTCATGTAGAATATGGGATCATTTTCACTTTTGCCCTCAAAATGGGGCTTTCATAGCATCTTCATTAGAGGGAAAGATTCCAGCCAAACAGAGAGTCATATAAGGAGTCAAATAAGTATGGAATTATTAACATCCTTACCTGAGTCTGATGTGCTTCATGCCATGATGACAGAACACGGGCAAATCCTGGATTCCCATGTTTGCTTACACAGTGCAGAACATACAACTGTACAGACACACTGAGTCTGTGGCCCCTGACAGCTCATCAAACATGAAATGCTGGAAATGCCACCAAAGAGCTCCCAGTCCATTTAAAGCCTTTAAAAAGACTTTCCTTGAAGGATGAGGAGTTGTACCTCAATCTGCTCGTAAATACCTACATAAAATGTAAACATATATTTATGTAAAAGACTGTAAAGATGCTGGCACTGTTTGGTTTCTTTGTGCTGGCAAATTTTACATTCCCCAGAGCTCTGGCAATACAGTTTTGAAAGAGCTGGGCCTTGAAGGACAGTAATATTAATGATCTGCAGTCAGTGGCCTTTACTTTGGAGGTACGTGTTTGTTTGCTTGTGTGCGGTGAAATTACTCTTGGTTCCAGACTAGGGAGAAGATTGTTGGTTTATATAACTTATTTTTTTGTTTTTAGTATCTTGTTTGTGTGCAGTATCAAAGAGAAAACATTTCTTTTGGGATCAAAGCTTTAAAAACCTTCCGCAGAAGTGTTTTTAGCGCGTCCAAGATCCCCGAGGAACATTTTGAGGATGGGATACAGATGCAGTTTGCTACTGAAGACGAATTCTCCCTTCTGTGCAGATGCCAAAGACATTCCTGAGCTCAGCCAGCATCAAGATCGCTCCACTGCATGTTGGCTGACCTGTGCCAAGAAAAGCATTGATTTTATCTTTAGAGGCTGCATATAGACATTTGTTCCCCTGAGCAGTTGTAGGGATGCAGGGAGCATGAACTCTCTTCTTTGCATTGTTTCCTCTTATACTGGAGACCCCTTCTCATGCCTTGAAGCCCTGCAGGAGCAGAGCATGGAGAGTGCAGTTGCAGAGAGCTCTACCACAGTCTTATTTGGATGCTGCTGCTTCCTGAAACTATTGAAAGAACCTTCTTTTAAAACCTGTTTAAGGAACAGAGCAAAGGAAAACATAAAAGCAAATATAACCATTGAAATGCTTTCCAGCCCTAATAATTTACTGAGGATTATCTTTTTCTGTTTTCAACAAAGCCCAGTTCGTGTGCACGGCGCATCTTTAACTAATTTGTAAAGAAACTTCAAAGAAGAAGTTGTGGCTAATGTAGAGTCCTCTGGAAGTTGTCCTGGCAACCATTGATTGCGAGCAAATAGAGACAAAACAATCAATTTATTTTCATCAGATAATTAGAGAAAAGTGATATTATGTAAAATTGCAAAGCAGTTTCTGTGCAGACCATTCCTAGAGTAAGACTTTGTATTTTACTCCTTGATCTACCCATCAAAACGCTATTTCCAAGTTCTCTGGTTGCCCCTGGAGATTAATACATTGTCCTTGCACACCAGAGCACTGGCAGCAGCTAATAGATGCTTCAGAAACATTCCTGGATATTAACATTCAGATTGTCTTGGTTCTAATGTGTTGAATTCATGCAAGTATAAATAATGTGACGTGTTGTTATCAAGAGCAGCAGATGCTGAGCTAACAAACAGATTTCTGTGCTTGGAACAGGGCGAAGCAGAAAGCGAGACAAATGCCAGAACACAGAAGTTTATCCTCAAGTTGAAACAGAGCCGTGCCCTTGCGAGGTGTTTTCCTCCCAGCCCCATGGAAATTGGTCCGACTGCATTATCCGAGGAGGCCCATCCGAGCTGCAGCCGGGAATGCCGGCCCGGGGAGTCTCCCGGGAGTGTGGCGAGGGCGTGCGGCTGCGAGCCATCGCCTGCTACGACGGGACCGGCAGGCTCGTGGATCCTTCTCGCTGTAGCAGTTCGGGTAAGGAGATTGAAATCAACCCCCCTCGTGTGGAAATAGCCCCGTTGCTGAGCACTCTATGGAGTTGTCGTGGGTGGGACTGGCTGGAATAGCTCTCCCAAGTTTGCCGTGGGTGTGGAACACGGTGCTTTGAATATCTTCTTATTGCTCTTTAATGCTGAAGGTTTCCACAATATGAGAGTCTGCTGATGTTTCTGCAATGGAAATGAAGTACAAGAGGGCTGGAGTTGGCTGAGCTGTCAGAATACCAGAGATATTTCTTTTATTTCTCTGAAAATCCCATAAAAGTATAAGCTTAGGAGAAGGTATATTTCAGTCAGCATTTTGTTTGAAGACAGCTCCTGCTCTGGCTTTTACTTATTTAGAAATTTTTATTCCCTTTCACTAAATTTGGAGGTTTGCATGGTTGTTTTCAGTGAAGGAGTTAGGAGTTTTCCAGAGATAATTATATTTAATTACAAAATCCCTGTGATGTCACCTGCTGTCCCTCATGCCAAACACGCATGGCAGCCAGTGGTCTCCTCCTTGCAATTATGTGTCAGTCTTAAGCTCAAATTGATGCACAATGTGTATTTTCCTGTCACTTCTTGCTGGGGTTCTGTCCACCTGTATTTCGTGTATAATCAAGTAGCCTATATCAGACAGAAAGAGGGCAGAGTTAAAAGCAGAGCGAGCAGCAAATGTCATTCCATTTGAATGTTTTCTCTCAGTTTCCATGATTTGCAGTTCATTGCAGTCATAGAAAAGTTTGGGTTGGAAGTGACCTTAAAGACCATCCAGTTCCACCCCCTGCCATGGTCAGGGACACCTTTCACTATTCCAGGTTGTTCCAAGCCCCATCCAGCCTGGTCTTGACCACTTCCAGGGATGGGGCAGCCACAGCTTCTCTGGGCAACCTGTGCCAGGCCTCCCCAGCCTCACAGGGAAGAATTTCTTCCTAATCTCTAATTTAAACCTACCCTGTGTCATTTTGAAGCCATTCCCCCTTGTCCTATCAAGAGACATAAGCCTTTATCTTAGGAGCAAATTCTATACCTATGCTGCCCACCAACCACTACTGCTCTCTGACTTACAGTCAAAAGACCCCACACAGTGGGATGTAGTAGGTTGGAAGGGGTTGTAGTAGGTTGGAAGGGGTTGTAGTAGGTTGGAAGGCTGCTCTGTGGTGGGAGAGTGAGAAATGATGACTCAGGACGAGATTAAGTAATAGAGTCGGAACCATGAGCATTCCTGAGTGCATAAAGGAGCAGAGAAAGCAGTGGGGCTGCTCTGTGGAGGGTCTTCAGGATGAGGATCAGCAGCCTGAGCTGCAGGTAATAATAGGAAAAAACCTCCACCCTAATGAAGTGCCTGAGTCCTGGAGTGAATTCCTCTCGCAGCTGTTGATGGCAGTTCCAGCTGGCTGCACGGGTTCATAAAGCAGCTTTCCATGGTTTGTGTTTCAACAATGTGCTTTTGTACCAATTGATTATGCCTCTGTGGCCCATGAAGGAACAGTGCTGTACCTTTCCCCCACATTACCTTTTCTTCTGCAGAAAGATTGCTGTTGGGTTTTGAAAGGTGGGTTTGCCTGTGGCATGACTTGCTCTTTTGAGAAACTCAGGGTTTTTATCACTACTAAAAAGGGGAGGTTGTCTGTGCGTGGGGCTTTTCTGAATAACCTTGAAGCCTGTTTTCTGTCAGTGATATTTATGTGGCATTTTTAATGCTCTGGCTCCATTTAGGGAGGTAGTAGGGAGTGGTAGCTCCAGAGGATTATTGTTGGCTTTCTTGTCTTCAGCTTTTTATGTGAGCAGAAATGATTGCAACACCACCCTGGCACAGGGCCCATGTCAAAGGACAAAGGGGTGGTCAGTGCTGTACAGCAGAGCCCTTCCTCCTGCACTCCATTTACACAGAGTTTTGGAAGTGGGACGTAAAGGAGGGGTGGTGAGGTGTTTCTACCTTCTGGGTACCCTGCTATTAATCTCCAGCCAGCCCTTGTTTAACACCCAGGATGTGTAACCTGCCTGGTGTTGCACACCTGCTGTTCCCTGCAGCAGCATTCCTTGTCTCCAGAGGGACACAGACACTTCAGTGACTTTGGTGCAAAGTGCCTAAAAATGAGCAGAAAGCTCCCTAGGCTTCATTTCCATCACTGCCTTCCAACCAGAGCAGTTACATGAAGATAAGTCTGATATTTATGGTGTCTACAGCTGGGAACTTTCAAAATGCACTTCTGAACACATTATTGAATTAGTGATAGAAACAAATCATTATCCAATTAATAATTAGCAGGCTGCTTTTCAACCATAATAGAGAAGAGCAATTTACAGAAGCATGCACATTTGCTAAGCCCTGAGAAATTATTCATGACAGTGTTTTTTTAGGCAGCTCAGTTTGTCTTGTTCACAATTAGTATCAAGTGACCTTTTAACATTTGCTAGCTGACCGTGATTACGGCTAATTAAGCCATTGCCTTATATAATGACTGCCAATCAGTGTGATATCTGGGCATTGTTCTTGCTTTATGAAATGGAGAGGTAAACGTGTTCCTCTTTTATGTCCTTCAGGTCTTCTGACTTCTTTGTTCCCTGCTCTTTTCCCTTTGCAGGACAGTGCTTTTCCTTCCTTTCTCTTGAACCAGGACAGAAGGGAAAGTTTTAAGACTTAGACCTCAGCCTTGCTAGGTCCTTTTAAAGGACCAAGGACTTCTATAAAATGTAGACAAACAGATGGAAAGATGCAAATTGTGCCTCAAGAGCAGATTTAAGTTTGTCCCAGACTTGATAATGCCTTGAGTATGTGGTATAGGATAAAAAGGACAGAATAGGTCAGTTTGTACTTTTCTAGAGAGCAAATTCTGAGCTTCTGCCTTCTCACTGCAGTGATTTTCACTCCTGACTGAAGCCTGCTTGTTGAACTTATACTTCAGTGGGGTTCAGTTCACTCCTGTCAATGTGACCTATTATATGAGTGTATCAAAGTTGTCAAGTGAAGGTACTGTGAGTTCGAGTCTAATGTAGAAATGAATCACTGCTCAGAGGGGTTCGGGGTCTGAGGCCCTGATCTTACACTGACTTCTGTGTGTGATTCTGCATTTGTAACTTGAGGGGGAAAAAAATACCCTAAGTAAAAACTGAGTTAAAGTCCTTTCATCTGTGTTTGCCAGCAGTTTAGACTCCAACTGTCCTAAGCCTGTTATCTGCAAATATATTAACCCTTTAAGCGTGTCTTCTCAGCAGAAAATGGATTTTCTCCATTTTGATGTAGTTACCACATGCAAGAGTATCCCAAGGTCAAAGAACAGTGAAGACAGAATGTGCTTTCTACTTGCCTGGTGTCTGCAGTGTCTTCTGTCAGGAACTGAGACCTGGGCTGGAGGGACCTCTGCCCTGACCCAGCACAGCTGATCACATCTTGTGCCATTTTTGGGTCAGCTCTAGGGGGCACACAGGTCATGACTCACGTAATTTACTCGAGTAATCCTGACTGCTATTTAACCTTGTATTAGCTCGTGATCATTTGATATGAAAAGCTTAAAAATACAAATCATAGATTTTTCTGAATTTTATTCCTTTCTATACCAAACCTTTCCTCCAATATCTAGAAAAAAATGCACTCTTCTTTTTCATGACTGGCTTTTGTGATTAGACTGCTACTTTATTTTGGTGGTGTCATCATTTTCCTTGATCACCCATTCAATAAGCTAAAGAAATGAGTGACCTGCACTTTCCAGCAGGATTTGATTCACTCTTCCTTCCTTTAGTTTGAAATGCACTTATGAAATCATGGGTAGAGGTAACTATCTCTAACTACATTACAAAACTGTAATTGGTAGTTTGCCTCAATTTCCCTTCCTACCAGAAGGCTGGTTTATATTGTGTTCAGCTCACTGCTAGCCCAAAGGATTTCCATGTTCTAACTGGTGTCTGGAACATCCTCTTTGGACTCGAGATTGTCCCTTTAATTGCAGTTCATCCGCTTCTCAATCTGTCATCTGAGTTCTTGTACTATTTTTGAATTTCCATCTCCTTTGTTTTGAAAGATTTCACGTCGTCCCTTTGCTTCTCTCTCTTGTATTCTGTGCCAACAGGGTTTTTTTAATCTTAGAGGAACATAGGGTGCCTCATCTGTTCCAAATCAAAGGCTGGAGATTTCTGTGCTCTTGCATGGAGGTTCTGCTTTTGATCCGACGGGCAATTTATGGAAAGCAGGAATTTATGAAGAGTGCTTATACTATTCAAATTCTGCTGTGCTCGCAACAACAGGAACCTGAAAGAAAGACACAACAGACAAATAGAGCCTGGCTTTAAATCACAGAGTGGTTGGCTTCAACCTGCAGTCACCTTAAAAAGCTTTCATTATCTCTCAATTTATGAAGGGCACGGCAGGGATGCTCCTGTACCTCAGCAGTGCAGTTTCCTTGTGTGGGTTCTAGTTGCTGGTGGACAAAGCAAAGAGGATGGTTCCTTGGCACCTTCGGGTGCAGGGGTGTCACTTTGTTCCTCCCAGGCAGGTTGATGTGCCACTGCAACTGGGAATGCTGCTGGCGAGGGCACTCCTTGAAAATGCCGAGTTAAATGCCAGTTGAGTGGGATCAGCAAACAGATGCACCAGGAGGAGTTAAAAACTTTGGAGATGAGAAAACTCCCTCACTTTTGTGGTTGCTGCAGGGGTGTTCCCTGCTCTGAGGCACGTCAGGGCCAGCCCTGACAGAGCTGCTGCTGTCCTGGTCAGCTGTGTTCCCACTGCTGAGAGATTTAGGACAGTGTGCAAAGGTCATGGATTGGGAATATCAGCTCGTGCTGCTGCAAACCAGGCAGTATCAAGTCTCATGAAGTTTGACTTTCTGAGCTGTCATCTCAGTGTAATGCTCTGGGATGTCCCCCTGGGGTTTGTGGGAATTCTGGCCCCCAGCCTGACAGACACTGCATGACCCACCTGTGAGCTGGCACAGGGATCTGCCCTGAAACCCTGTGGGGTGTCAGTCCCAGCATTTTCATTTTAGGAGAAAATTACCTGATTCAAAGTACTTTTTAATCCCTAGATTCTAATAATCATTCTGCAAGTTTATATTTGTGGAACTCTAAAAGCTGCAAGAAGAGCTTAGTAAGTTAAAGACATGTGGGCCAAGCCTATCCCGGCCTGATAGCAAACCTACTGCTTCTACAAGGTGATAATTTTGGGGAAAGAAAAGGTTGAAAATGCAGTACTGAATAGATGCCTGGTTATTTTTGAAAGTATATAATTTCTGGTAATTACTGTGCTACACATTTTTCTGTGTCTAGTAAATTTTATTTCAAAGAATGGAATTGGTGCAGAAATTCCTGATTTGTTTTGAAAGTCTTCAGAAATAGAAACTTTTCTGAACTGAAGTTTCTCTCCCTGAGTTTTGGAAAATATTCCAAAGTATTTAATTTCATTCTTAGTCTGAATGAAACTTTATATTGATATTTAATTTTTTAGTACAATCCCCTAATTTCAGAGTCCAGCTTGGCCTTGGCTCTCTGTAGTCACTGCCCAGTGATAACGATGATATCCCTGTGTTATCAACACTTCAGCACAAATCCAAAACAGCCCCATACCAGCCACTGTGAAGGAAATTAACTCTACCCCAGCAAAACCAGCACAGTCTCTCTCTGTGGCCTGCTTGTTGCATAACTGTATTTTATTAATGCCTTTATTACTACTAGGACAAAGCTTTTCAAAGACTTGAGGAAAAAGTTTCAGCTACAAGTTCACCTTGTTTTGTGCCCATCCTATCCCCTGGCATGGGAATTAAGGCAGGATCACAGGTGGCTGAAAGGTGTTGCCAGCTGCAGACAGGACTGTCCTACCCTCGAGCCCCCACTTCAGGACTCTTCAAAGCCACTGCCACCTTTGACTGGTTTTCTGCTCTCTCACAGCTAAATAGTTGCTTAATTTAGCCCTGAAATCCTGGCTGGATTCTCCCCTGGACTCTCTACAGCATTTCTACATGTCTCCTTGGTGTGTGGTGACACTTTTAATTACAGCTGTGGCTGCCAGGGGAGCTGTAAGCACAGACACAGAGCCCGGGAAGGGACCTGCCCTCCATTTCTTGTTTGACTGCAGGGGTTTTGCATATTGCTCTCATAGCAGTGCTCAAAGAACATTGATTTATTCCTTATCTTTTCCTTTCTTTTTCTTCCCCCCCCAAATCTGTTCACCATAAGAAAACTTGGCCATGTTTCTTCCTTTATGGATGTTAAAAGACTTATCAAATGAAATTGGATCACAAGACAACTGTTCAGACATTGAGTTCTCTGTGTTTTCCTGGCAACAGAATCAAAGATAAACAGCCATCAAAAAAGTTATTTCTGAATGGGTCAAACTGGCTATCAAAGAAGCTTATTTAAAGCAAGGTAAGACTTCCCCTGAGGCATTAGTACGTAGAAATGCACATTCTTCTAGGTCTTTATCTTCTTACAGAAAGGAAACATGCATCTTACAAGAAAACATTTAGAGAATTGGCTATTTGAGCAGCATCCTCTGTAAGTGCTGTATTTAGTCATAGTGATGTCTGTTGTTACTCTTTGGCTTAAAATACAAATCCTTATTGCTTATCTTTTTGCCCAAATTTCTTTTATGCTTTTTGCTGCATTCCATAAAATGACCCTTTTGAAGAGGCAGCAGTACCAGACTATGTGGAGGAAGGGCTTTTTACTGACCTCAAACAGACTTTCTTACGTTTGACACCCCCCATCAGCCTCCTCTTGCTAGACCACCTCTGCCCACCCTTGCTCATGTCCATCCACTATGCTTTCTGTTATTAGGCTCAGTCAGTTTTTGACAGATTGATTAAAGCTTTTCCATGAGAGTTGAGAATGTTTCTAGTGTAGAAATAGTCTTTGGAAGGTTTAGGAGAGCTGTGATAGCAAGTTAATGCACTGGGTGATCTCCTGCCCTGGTTCCTGCAGTGGGCTATGGAAAGGGAATCTCTTTGAAATGTGGCCCATCTCTTCTGCCTTAATAACACATTTGTCACAAATACAGCCTGTTACGAAGCAAGGCTCTAATAAAATGTTACCATACAGAGAGAGACTTAGAATTAGCATTTTTCTCTCCCTGTGTGCCATTCCATTTAATATGTTCTGTTGGAAGTATGAAGAAATAACCTTTTAGCCTAATCCTGTTCATGAATTATGTACTCTAGTCCTAAGGCCTCTACACTTCTGCTCGTGGAGAGCTTCATGATCCCTTTGGGATGTGTGTAGCTATATTGGGATGTGACCTGTACTGGTGGCAACTCACAGGATTCCTGCCATGTCTTACGTGGAGTTTTTGCTGTGTTTTTTAACCTGTTTGCAGGACTTTCAGGCAATTAAATGGATGACAAATCATTTTTAAGGGGAAAGCGACAGTTCTCTATCTTTACCACTGGTTGGGAGCCCTGAGGTAGAATTGAGGTGTTGTAGTGCAGTTCAGTGAGCATTCATGCCTTGACATATTTTGAAGATTTTCAGAAGCAACTTCACGTGTTTCTAATTCTGTGGGACGAGAATCCTACAAAAATAAGACTTCCAGTTTCTGCACCCAGGCCAGTGTCTGTGTGCCTGAATAAAATGAGCAGTGATGAGTTTGCTGGAGCACTTCATACAGAAATAGATTTAGCCTGGCAGGGGCAGATGGGCACATAGTGGACATCTCTGTGAGGTGCCTGATGTAGTCTGCTTCATCACAAAGTTTGGGAGAGCAACTGAGAAACACAGCAACAGTTGAGTTTAGAAGATTGGAGGAAATGAGCCTGAACTAGGAGATATGAATGAAATTAAACTTCAGCTCAGTCTACTCTAAGGATTATCCTGATGATTTGATGAGTAACTGAGCATTTTTCCTACCTTGGTCTATTGCTGGGTCTGAGATATACTTTGATAGCTCTCTGTCCTCCAAGGTTTACAAATGAGAATGGTGTAAACTAAATTACTGAGAACCTGGTTTGCAAATCTTCTAGCATTCCTCAGTACAGATGGAGATTCCCACAGTGAAATCTTGGATCTCATTTGTGTTTGGTAACATGAAGGAGTGACCATTAAAAATGGCATTATTTATCAAGATTGCATTGCTTTCTGATTCTGAATTCACTGAAGTCCTCCAGCACAGGAGATTGAACTACACAGCCAGAGAGCTGAAAGTCACACTGCAAAATTGAAACAAAAGTCTATCAGGAATTCAGTACATCAATACTCTGTGCTGGGGCCTGCTCACGTCACGAAAATGTCCTGTTTCCCTCTCAAGGTTTTCCATCATCTAAATGAGTCGCTGCTCTCATCGTGCCTGAGCTGTGGAAAACCAAGACTGTTCCCTTTCTTAAAATCCTGTTTCCATCAGATGTTTTTTATAGTACAGCTTTATTTAAGAAGGTCAGGTGCCTTTGCATCCCTGCTTCTGCAGCAAGGTGACCTCTAGTAGGAGGTTGGACGTGGCATTTGGGAAAGGGCTCACGGATCTCCCTAATGCTGGTAATGGGCAGTGGCACCTTAAAACAGCCCCAGTATAGTTAAAGTGTGCAGGAGGGTTTCTCATTTGGTGCCAATGAGAGAAGGAATTGAGGCAGTGCATTGATTTAAGTGTATTGATTTTGGGGGGTCACCGTGTCACTCGCCTCCTGTGCCATTGAGGGGTCACTGTGCCATCCACCTCCTGTGATATTGGGAGGGAGCTGTGAAGGTCACTGCAGGCTCAGAACCTTCCCCTGCCTTCACTGCCTGTCTGACTTGCTTGTGAACGGAGGCCCTTCCACTTGGTAAAACCTCTCAAGTTTGTAAAGTAAAGAACTAGGAACGTACATTTCAAGAAAGGAAAAATAAGAGAAGTTCCTTTTTCATGTTGTTATGAGCCTTCTTTATAATATTAATTGCACATGGGTCTAATTAGTGTTCCTGTCTTCTGCAATGTCATCTGGTGGTTTATTTTGTCTGAAATAAGAGCAGTATTACAATGCACAATACGTGCTAATTACCAGGATACAGGAGATGCATCAGTGGTTCCTGTTCTCTCCAATGGATGCCATCATGTTGTTGTCTAAGGCAAGTTGTATAAATGAGGCTTGTCTGTGTCTTGGGGTCCCAGCTTGGCAGCTGAAATGAGGTGGCATATTGTGTTGACAGTGCCTAATGTCGTGACTTTAGAAACTGGCAGAAAGATGCTCTCCACGGAGGGCCCCAAACTCTGAAATTGAGTTTCTTAGTGTGCTCCAGCAGAGCCTGAAGCCATTGACCTTCAGGTCATACAAGATTTACTGAAGGGGGGTAAATATTTTTGGTGGCATTTGGCGGCAGCTTTCTCCCAGTGATGGACCCTTGGCTCTGGAAGATGCTTCCTGCCTGTCCAAATTGCCCAAGTCTATATTGATCTTCAGAGCACTCTGCAATTCACATCTATTTTCGGAGCTGCTGTGCAACTGGGCCTCTGAGAGAAGTCAGGTGTAGGAGAAAGGGGCAATTTGATGGTCTGTGGGCAGTTTGTGAGGTACTGCAGAAGCGTGTTCAGCCTTTAGAAAAGGTCTTGTTTTCTTATATGTCTCATCATCATAATAAAAAATGAACAGTCTCAGGTTTATTTTAAAAACCTGCTTTTACTATGAATGGAGTAGCCTGAAAAAGAAATATGCTAAACAATCCATAATAAAGTACAGCGGTTTGAGTTTCTTTCCTGATACACAGAGGATGACAACACTGATAAGAAAAGAAAGCTACTCAGTTTTGTTTGGACAAAGCAGATGATTTTCCCGGTGGCAGAGTGATGAGCAAAGTATATAGAAAAACACAGCTGAGCTACTCCCCTAACTGCTATTGATCCCAGTGGATGATTTTTTTATTTGAGTAAGGACTTTGTTAAGACTTCAGGGCTCCCAAGCAGCCCTTTGCTGTGGGGGAGCAGCCCTGGGAGAAGGGAGAATCATTCCCACAGTTGGTTTTGGAGCCTGGACAGATTTGTGCAGTGGATTTCTGCCCTCCTGCATCGAAAGCTCCCTGTGAGATGAATGTACGCTGTGAAGTCCTATTTATTTGCTCTGTTTGTTTGCACTCAGGAGGCAGCAGAGCCTCCTTCTCCGGAAGAGTTCTCAGCTTGTTCTGCAATCTGTTACAAGGAATGTGCTAATTAATGGAGATTTCCTTATTGAGTTAAAAGGTTAAATATATCAACTGCTATTGTTTGTATGTAACTCAAAGTGTAAGCTTGCAAGTTCTTTAAGGAAGAAAACTGTAATACAAAATCAAAAGAAATTAGGAATCATAGTGCAAAGTCAGCATCAACCCAACCGCCTCGTTGGGATTTATAGAGACTGTGAAATTGAGCAATAAAACCAACCTTTGGATGAATTTCAATAACAATAATGTTGAGTTAAACTTACCAGCCTTTTTTACAAGTCCTCTCTGGTCTATTTAGAATCTCTAATCAGTCTGCTACAAGATAACATGAGCATGTGCCTCTTTGTTGAACAAGTGGGAATAAATTAGCTAAGGGTCCATTATTTAAGCTTTGCAAAACATTTGATGTGAAAGTTATTTTTGCTGGTTTTTTTGGCTGTGCCTTCACTGAGTGTATTCATTAGATTATCTCTTAAATTTCTCTAGCAAACTAATATTGCATAAAATCTCTCAAATCCTTGCACGCCATAAAAAAAAAAAAAAGAAGATTAAACATTTGTTCTGTGGCAGGATTGCATGCCTTTCAGCTGCAACTCAAGTTGTTAGCAAATTTAATGCTCCCAGACTTATTCTGCTTGGTTCCCTCCAGTTAATAATTTTCTCCCTTGAAGCAGGACTTAGGTTTTGAACCAAGATTACCCAGGACGAGATGCTCCCCTTGTATCTCACAAGGTGTTGGACCTTCAGTCATGCTGGGTGGCCCCTGGCCAGTGGCTTCCTCATCCATGGCACACTGGGAAAGCCCCAGCCCCAGAACCACAAGCAGCTGGTGGAGTTGTATCTTGTAACTGCACTCTGTGCTCCATGCTGAGTTTTAACGTGAGTTAAAACAAGAGCTTTGCTTTGTAGGAGATCCCAAAGCTTCAGCTGAGCAGAATGTGGCCCACCAGGTGCTGTGGTCCACCAGGTCCTCCTTATAAAGCCTTTAGCTATTAGTTTTTTAGCACTGCATGGATTTACTGGTGTATTGCACAGTCCATAACCAAATGAATGTAAATATTAATTGCAAAATGAATCAGTTTTTTCCCCTCTCTACCTTTGGTGTGTGTAATTAGAAACATTTCTCTTGTGTCACTGTCCACTCTGCTGCTCCCTTGTTTGTTAAAGGGTGATCTCTCCTGTCCCACAAACTCCAGGGGAAATTAGCACTGTTATTACCAGTGGCAGCTGCCGTGATGCACAGAATTGTCCCTTCTCATAGTAATGACCTTGAGTTTTATGAAGCACCTCAAGGTTTACTAACAAGGGTAGAACCGCTAGAAGTTTGTTAATTGAAACCATGAAATATGTTAGAGAGGATACAAATGAGTTTAAAGCCAATTCAATTAGAGGTGCATCTGTTTCCAAAGCTGCTGGAGAAGTGTTGTTTATTTTCGCCTCACTTTTAAGTCGGTCTCTTGGAATGCTCTTGGCACTGTTGTCTAACACTGTGTGCAGACCTTACACCCACAGCAAATTTATCTTTTGGAAGTGCAACAGTCAGGTGGATGCCACTGTCTCATTTCAGCTTGTAAACCTACTAATCTCCTGCTTCTCCCCTTTGTGCCTACAGAGGGGATGTGGAAGGACACTGCAGCCCCTCCCTGGCTGTGCTGCTGTGACACACCAGTGTCTTGTGTACGTGGGAGCAAAGCTGTGCTCCTACAAACCTCCCCCTGCAGTGCCATCCACAGCCTCTTCATCCTTCTGCATCACTGACACCCCCAGCCCGTCCTCAGCTGCCTCCTCTTGCCTTGGCCCTGCTGGGTTGCCTGGCCAAAATGAAATGACAGTTTTTACACCATGTGCTTGTGCCTTAACCTCTGACACTGCAGGCTGCCCAGAGGAGCTGTGGCTGCCCCATTCCTAGAAGTATCCATGGCCAGATTGGGTGGGACTTGGAGCAACCTGGGATAGTGGAAGGTGTCCCTGCCCGTGGCAGGGTTTGGAATGAGATGGGCTTTAAGATCACTTCCAACCCAAACCATTCTGGGATTCTGTGACAGCTGCTGGACCATCACCCTCACTTTTGTCATCCTCCGGCCGTTGCTGTGGCTCTGGGCTCACGGGAGAAAGGAGACGAGCAACGGCTGCTACATCATGTGCTTGAGCCTTCCCAGTCCATCCTCTGTAATCTGTGGGTGCTTTGTTTGTTACAGACAC
The DNA here is from genome assembly GCA_013400415.1 of Scytalopus superciliaris. Lineage (NCBI taxonomy): Eukaryota > Metazoa > Chordata > Aves > Passeriformes > Rhinocryptidae > Scytalopus > Scytalopus superciliaris. The sequence goes on from VXBX01000098.1 coordinate 25,300, forward strand.
TTTAGAGAAGAGACTCCATTTGTGGCTTGGTGAGCAACAAGCCCATTGTTCTTAATGAATAAATCATAGTAAAATGAGCTGTGCAGCCTGGGTAAATGCATTTGCTCATCCCATTACGTTGACAGTGTCTCAGTAGGAAAACAATAGCACTTAAACATAGAAAAGGCTTATTTGATCATCCAGATCAATTTTTTCTGACAATTCCCAGTGGTATGTTTCAAAGTGCCTACTTAAATATCCTGGTGTTCCTGTCACTACCTCCTGTGATATCTGTGTGTGCAGCTCCAGCTCTGTGGTGTTCAGGAGCTTGCTGTTGGTTCAGGTAGGACAGAGGCTCTTATCTGCTCTGTGTTAATGAAATGAGCTTTATTTTAACAGTGTTTGAGATTTTGATGAGTAATAATAAAAAAAAGGTTAAAGGAAGCTTCAAGAAATAATCTAAGAACACATGGAAAGCAGACTGAGCAGGGCTGTGGAGAAGAGAACATCTTTTTCTGCAGTAGATTTTGGAAACTTAACAAGTTTTTGGTAACAGGTTCTGCAGAGGAGAGAAAAATGGGGGATGTGATAGATGAGTGAGAAGTTTGAGGATGACACTGACAAAACCAGCTGTGTAAACTCAGCCTTGAGTTAGTCTCCCCAAGCTGAGCAACAGTAGCTCAGAAATGTGCTTCTGCTCCTTTATTCGTATTCTGTCACGGTAGGAATACTTCTCTGGATAATAACCTGAACATAGAATTCTTTATTAATGGATTGTTTTAACAGCCTCTGTCTCTTGGGTTTTTTTGTTTGTTTCCTATTGTACACCATGCCAATCCTACAAGATTTCCGGTGTGCCAAAACTGGGATTATTGTGGGTCTCTTCAGCCCCCTGACATTGGCAAGTCATTGCTTGGCTCCTTCAGAGAAAAACAAATACCCTGTTCTCACAGGCAATGGTTGAGCTGAGTACAAGTTATTTACTAGTTGCCATAAAAAGATAGTCATAAAGGCATTCTCTATCTGAGCAGAGGTACATCACAGGAACATTTTTGGAGGAAAAGTTTGGTTTAATGAAATCTCTGCTCTCTGAGTATCTCAGCACAGAATTAACCTCAAGTGATTGATTGAAGAGTAATATGAGAAGAGCCTGAAGGAAAGTTATGATCCCATTTTGATTCTGTAGCTTTATTCAATGTGGAGAATTGGCTTCCTCTGGGCAGTATGAGAATTTAATGCTCTATTAGCTGGCCATTATTTGTTTATACTTAATGTAGTTTAGAAATATGGGTGAGGAAACTCAAAAAGGGGTGAGCTGGCCTCTGAGAAACAGGATGTCTAGAAATTTTGTGGTTTGCTGAGGGATAACTCACAGCACTTCCTGGGGATGGAATGCAATCAGTATCTTTAAGTTCCATAAAGTCATAGAGTAGTTTGTGTTGGGAGGGACCTTTTAAATGTCAGCATGTCCAGCCTTCTGCAGTGAGCTAGACTAAGTTGCTTCAAACTCCATCCAACCTGGCTTTGAATGTTTCCAGGAGTGGGGCATCCACAGCTTCTCTGGGCAACCTGGGCCGGTATTTTACCCACCCCTGTTGTAAAAAACTTCTTTCTTATATCTAAGAAAGATGGTTTATTACAACTTTTTCCTAATCTTCCTTATTTTTTTTATTCCTTTCTTTTTTTGCCTTATATATATTTTTTTATTATAGAGTTGGATCTTGAACTGCCAAAAGACTTAGCCATTTTGCCTTCTCTGATAAGTTGATAACCCCTCTGACTAATCTTACTTTGAAACAAGGCACTTTCTTTGTTTCTGGTGAGAGTTAATTACCCAGGCTGTCACACAGCCCAGGGAAAAATGATATTTCATACGCTGGTGGAACAGAACTCTTTGGAGAACTGCCTAAGAAATGCTTCTCATAAATCTATCATGAGAAAATTTCTTTTACTTATCATAATGTATTATGAATTACTTTGAGTGGCAACCTAAGCAGATGGAATAGAATATTAGTGGGATATTTGGGAGTTTTGTTTAGGGGGAAAAAAAGTGAGTCTATTTTGGAAATATTTGTATATGGGTGTCATCTCACCAAGGTGAGCACATAAAGCCTGCAAGTTTGAAATATCTCAAACACGTGAATGTCACTGCAACAGAGGCGGTTGGAAGTAATTAAGAGACCCAATTCTGGTGGCTTTGGAGCTGCAAATGAAAAGGCACCGCAACACACAGGGATCAGAGGGAGCAAAGAAAACCAGAGCACGCTGTGTGGGAACAGGTCTGCAGCTTTAGGGAAGAGTTACAGCGTGAGTTACGGGGGAAGTGATTGCAGCTGTCAGGCTGCCGGGCGGCCGCCGTAAAGAAAGAGGGAACGGCACCATCACGGAGCATCACGAGAGGAGAAATGGAGCATCAGCGAGCTCAAGGAGGGAACTGCTGTTGCTGTGAGCGTTTTTTAAGGCACTGTTTACAAAAGCAACATCAGTATTTCTTGTACTTGTAGAAGGGAGATATTTTCTGGGGTATGGATGCCTAAATAAGCCTGAAGCCTTTCTTGGTACTGACGTCAGTGTCAAGAGCAGGAGTGAGGCAGTGTGTTGTTGCTGTGGGTTGATGCTCTGGCTGTAATACTCTGGTTTGGAGAGAGCAGCAGTTCAGGCATAGTTCAGCCTATAAATCCAGCTCTGAACCAGACAGATCTCGGGGCCTCAGTGTTGGTGTTTCATGGTTGTTTAGGGCCTGTTGTCTGAGGGTTTTGGACAGCAGCTGCTGCTGGGTTGGGTTTTGTTGTTTTGGGTTTTTTTTTTTTCCTTCCATGATGCAGTGACTGTCACCTGGATAGAGTGGGGAGCCCCTTCCTAAAAGGGTCATGAAATGAGCTAATGTGGTGTTCAGTAGGTAAGGAATAGAGAGGGAGTGTTCGTGTGATGAAAACCAAAGAGAAAGAAAGGGCATAAAAATGAGAAACATCAGAAATGTGGTAGGGATGAAATTCCATTATTTCCATGACCATCATTGCCACAGCTGTCAGAGGGATGAAGCTGCCTCTAATAAAGGCTGATCTGAGCAGCCACTGCCTTTCATGGTCTAACATGAAATCTCCTTTTTGTTTAAATTAAAATAATACATACAGACATGACAAGCAGATAATAGGAACTGGAGGAGAACGAATGCAGCATGGTAAGCAGGAAGGTGCAGGAATTATTTCACACTGCCAACCCAAGACTGGTGCTAGTAATTCCCTGGAGACCTGCAGGGTTTGGCCTCCACTGCCTTTCTGCACACCAAGAGCTCCACAGCCAGGCTGGCCTCTGCAAAATCTCTTTTCCCATTTGCCAGCTCCTAAAACAGCTGTGGGTTGTGCCTTTTTGGAGGATCTGTTGGGTTTTAATTCACAAGTGCTGGTACTGCAGATGCCTGGTATTGTGATTTTAAGAGCTGATGATCTTGTGAGGACTTTTATGTCAGACCAGGTTAAGGTGAAAGCAAAGCTTGAAAGTGCCATTTATGAAACCCATAATAAGCAAAGCAGTTGGAAAGATGTATAAAGACAACTACTAGTAAGATGTGGGAAGCATGTTTCATCTGCTTCTTCCAAGAACAGATTCCACACTGCTCCAGCTGGCCGGCAGATCCCTCACACATCTTGTTGGAGTGGCCAAGAGAAGATCTCTGTTGCCTCCACCATCCTCTGGTTCCCTCTGCTGGGAAAAGAGCCTTTATCTGACTCCTGCCTGTGCCAGCTCTGGAGGTGACTAGTGTAACACTAAAGGAGTGTGGAACTGGGCTGCGCACTTAGTTCTCCAGAATTTATTATGCCCGCAGTCTCGTAGGGAAGATAATCACCACTTGTTGGTGGCCACTAGCTTCACAACAGGTACTTTTGCCCAGTGTCCTTTACACCAGTCAGCTTTATCATTGCCCTCACTGGACTAAACCAAGCAGAAGTTAATTTTATCCCTGCCTTTCTTTACAAATAACACCATAGCCCTGTGTTGGGATGGTGTTGTCAGTGTCCCAGACACCTTCTCCTTCAGAAGTTGTCATTTGGTGTTGGTTGCACAGATCACATCAGAGGATTGGAGCTCAGCAGTGGCCGTGATTAAAACCTCTCTTCGGTTTTTGGTTTAGGTTACATTGAAGAGCCTTGCACGGTCCCTTGCCCGTTTGATTGCAAATTAAGCGATTGGTCCAGTTGGTCTCCCTGCAGCTCGTCCTGCGGGCCGGGCGTGAAAGTGCGATCCAAGTGGCTCAAGGAGAAGCCGTACAACGGAGGCCGTCCCTGCCCGAAGCTGGATCTCAAGAATCAGGTGAGTGGTGGTAAAATAGCCAACAGAAATCTCTCTGTGCTTGCTGTATTTTGAATTGTGATCCAAAGGCGCTGTGCTGGTGAAGAAATTAAAACCAGGAGTTGTCTCTGGGACCACCTTGTGACATATTTTGTAGGCAATCCTCAAATGTCTCGAGGATTGAGGGGAGAGAGTGCTGTATTTGTTATGTTGAAAAACTGTTATCCCCCAGAGAACAGGAAGCCCTGGATTAATAATCCCACCTGGACAGTGTTTAGACATCAGAGAGCTCAGATGTCATGGCTATTTTAAAACTTTTTAATTCTTTCTGAGACTATGGTTGCTGTAGAAACATTTGTTAAATATATGTTGCTATTTTTAGCAACATTTCCCTTCAACACAGCACCAGTTCCCTAGAACATTAATCTCTGTGTATTCAATATTGAAGTATCCCATCAGAGAGAAATAATCTTTAAATTGCTACTCTTAAAGAAAGATCAGCATCTATTTAAATGCTACTTAATGCTGTGTGCATTTCTGCAGTGAATAGTGATTTCCTGCATTTGCTGATTAATTCTCAACACTAATTAACACTGATGAAGTACTGTTTAGTTTTGCCTGTCCTGTATTTCAGATTCAGCCATGAAAATTAATTCATAGGGCAGAAACAGCCATGCTGATGGAACTTCATATATATATGTTATGAATATGTATATGTATAAAATATGTGTCATGTAGAATTAGTTCAGTGGCACTCATGCAAAGAATCATTCATGCAGTGCTTGGTGGGTGCTAGAGCTGGTGGATCCAGTTGTTTTCCTGCACAACCACTGCTGCAGGAGTCACGTCCTGGGATGCAGCACCACTTCCAACTCCTCATTATGAACTTGCCTTATCTTGTTCACAGCTAATTTTTATTTCCTATGAGAAACTTGGTAGATCTTCCCTTTCTTTTTCCTTTTCCTTTTTCCCTGTTCCTGTTTGAAATTCCTCGGAAGTAGGCTGACAGCAGCAGCAGGGACTCTGCAAGTGTAAAACTGCAATAAAGTGTGTGCTGTCCATAGCTCAGTGCTTTCCTTAATAGATCAGACAGATCACCAGAGAGGCAAAGTGAAATCCCACAGTAAGTCATATGGTAACAATAAGCTGCTTTGTAATGAAAAGATACTGGGGTTTGTTACCCATAGACACAGCAGACTCCTTCCATTAAAAGCAAACTTATTGCTATCATGTGTTGCCTATTCCCACACACATTAGAGTTGCCAGTTTCAAAAGCCTTTCAGAAGATATTAAAGGAAAGAAATTGTTTAAACTTGGAAGTTATGTCTTTGCACAGTTTATTGGTGCACGGTGCTTGCAAAGTGCCACGGCTGGGATTGATACAAACGTGGCTGGTCCTTCTCGCCTCTTTACTGGGAACACACATTGGGATCTAAAGCCCACTGCATTCATTAGAGGCTTTCTCTGGTGGGCTGGAGTAGTGACACTGTAGAATTGCATTAAGGTCTGTTTCCTTTGCTTTGTGACTTCTTGTTTTTCAGGTTTGGGATTTTTTTTTGGGGGGGGGGTTTCAGTTGGTTGGTTTTTGATGTTTTTGTTTCTTTGCCTGTGAGTTTGAGGTGTTTTTAGGACAGAACAGAAGCTATTTCTAGGTGGTTTAGCACACAAATGGATTATATTTTTCCAATTTAGATTTACAGGCTTGAGTTCTGTCCCATATATTTTGGGGCTGTTAGGGTAAGAAGAGGTTGTGCTCATAAGGAAAGTGTGTTTTTATACACATATAGGTGGTACAGTTAGATATGCACACATACACAGAATGTGTCTGTCACTGTCCATGGCCACTTGCAACACTCCTCAATCGCTTGTGCAGTTCAGAGGCAGTTTTGCTCTGCATCCACTGGAGTTGGACTTCCAGCCCAGATTTAACACACTGAGGTCCCTGGGCATGTTGCAGCATGTACGAGTTGCCTGCCCAGATGGTAAACTAAATTAGCTGATGGCACTGCTGTTTAGCTGAGCTGGACACATATCGTTAATCCACTGGCAGGCAGATTATCTGCTCTTTCCTCTGGTTTGGGCAGTGTTTAAATCCTAGAGCAAAGCTCTATAGATTCATTAGATGTAAAAACATGACATCCTAATTATTTTATATAATCTGGAATAAATACCTGCAGTAAATACTTGCTTTTGTTTGGTATCAGACATGGGAAAGCTAAATCACCATGGTGCTGAGTTTTGCTTTTCACTGGATACTGTGTTTTATTGTGTTTTATTCAGTTGATAAAACTTGAAATAACTCAGAACCAATAATGAATTCCTCCAGGTGCCAGTAGAATTTACTTATGATTTCCTTATTATTTCCTCCAGTATTTTTAGTAATTTTTTTATTATTATTGCTTCAGAGGTTGGGTCTTGTTATTGCTTAATCAATTGCTTTGGAGAACCCTTCATTTTTCCAGTGTCTTATAATTAAATCCCTCAGTCAGCTTGTGTGTTTTTCTTATTAAGCCAGATAATCTTTTCATCCCCTTCTTGTGCAGGGTGTTGTCTACGCTTTTTGACAGACCCCTGCATATCTTTTTTTCCAATGCCTTTCGAATATTTGACATAAATTTAACTGCAGAGAATGTTACTTGTATTCTAGAAATTCTTTCTTACCATTTCCCACCATGTCCAGGGCTCTACCAATAGAGATATTTAGCAAAGCTACTGCTTTGGAGAGGTGGGCAGTTTGCATGATCAAACAATTTGTTTTATGAATATAAGTAGTTATCTGAGTCACATAAAAGGCTGTCCTGGATTGGTTTGATCGGTGTAGTGCAGCTTTCCTTGTGTATTTAGGACAGAACTGTTTAGCAGTAGTTTGATTTTATACAGAAATAATGACATGTTCTGTTACTGCATAATGTTCCATGGGGTTTATGCTCTTAATTCCACAGAGGTTTTGACTCCTGTAGAGTATCTTGAAGCCATTCTTTCAAATGTCTTCATCTGCCTGTGGAGCCTCTCAAGCAACCCACTCCTTTTGCAGTAGATGCGAGAAGTAAATTCAGAGTTAGGAGAATTAATTCAGCTTTTCTTTATTTCTTCTTCTCATTATATTCAATGGACTAGGCTGAGCCCTTCCAGACTTTATTCAAGGCTCTTTTCTAACAGCAGTGCCAAACATTCGTGTGGCCTGTATGCTCTTGGTATTCTGATAGAATCACTCCATTTGATGTAGTCACTTCAGCCCTAAACTCTGTGTTGCTGCCCTGTGAAATTAAAGGATAAATTACAGTACTGGGGGGAAGAGATGACAGTATTTTAATGCAGCCCCGTGTAACGTGTGGAATTGCTGTCGCCTTGTACCTCTGTGTGGAAATCGCGGAAGAGCCGCCGAAGTGCATCTTGCTCCATCTCTCCGGGAAAATGGGCTTTGCCTGGAGAAGCTGCGCCGCTCTTATCTGGGGATGTGATTGCTTCGGAGCTGCCGACGGGATTAGGGGGTCAGCTGGCAGATGTTCTTGGCTGTGCACTGCATGTTAAGAGAGGTGTAGCATTTACATTTTTCTATTTCTGCTCTTATTTGAATGCACTTACACAGCATGCAGTTGCTAAGCTATTTAATGTGTAGTTCTACATGATGAAAGGTTAAATATGAGTTAAGGGGGGTTTATTGCTCGAATATTCTTTTATAGGTTTTTAGGATTACTACAAGAAAATGTATCTTATTTTCAAGATTCATGAATTCCAAGGATTATTTTTTTATTGATTGCTCTCATACATATTCTTGTCAAGGTTTTCCCTCCTTCTCCTTCCTCTCCCCTCCCCGCTCTCATACCCAGTCCTGCTAAAGGACAAATATCATAGCAAGTAGTTTATCCCCTTTATATACGCTGTATATATTTAAGCAAACATTTTTAAAGGATTGGAAGTATTTGTTATGGCAGGCATAGCAGGAAAAAAATCTAATGTATTTAGAATGTAAACCTACTGCTTTCATTAAAATGAATATTTTATTCTTAATGACATTTTCGGCTGTTCACTCTAGAATATGAGAAATACAGACACTTTGCACATTAGAATTGCAAGTGCTTCTGAAATTCCTGAAACAGGAGTTTAAGGAAAGGCAAAAGTAGGGCTGTGATGCATTTACAGACCAGACAAGATCTCTCACAAGCAGGTGTGAAGTTGTGTGAAATTCTGGAACCTTTTCATAGAAAGTGGCTGGTTTAGTCCTACTTGCACTTCAGAGAAAACTTTTTCTTTTTCATCATCAAAAAATATATCAAATTTCTTTCCAAATATGAAAATCTTGCAAAATCATTGGCTTTTTAAAACTCACCATCAGAATGTAGGAGGTTGGGTGGACTGGGAGACTGCTGGTTGTTGTAGGAGTCACTGTCTCTTGGAGGCAGAGCTGGGCTTGAGGTGGAGAGGTGGGAGTGTGTGTGATCTTTCCCCTCTTCTAGCTGGTAATGTTAGGAAAGGTCTGTTCAGGGAAGGCCTTTTCTTAAGATGCTTCCAGAGCTTTTCACAGTAATTCCATAAAAATAACCCCTCTCAAACCAACCAGTGGTATGCAGACTAAAGTTTGCCTTGCTCACGTCGAGTAGCCATTTCTGGAGGCAATTTTGGGCTCCCATTTGGCAAGGAAAGTTTCCCTGATCCAAAAATGCCCTTAGACTGTGTCAGGGAAACCCTGCCTAAGGAAGAGCAGCACAGGTTGGCTTATCCCAAGGCACTGCAATGAAATAAGGTTCCCTTTTTTTTCATAGGTAACTGTTCTCAAAGCAACAGTTTTGTGTACAGTGAAGTTCCTGAATAAGCAACATCTAGCACTGTTGTACTTTGCGTGTTTTCCGCTCTTTATTATCTTGTCTTTATTTGCTGACACAAATATTTGCAGCCTCTTTGATTTGTCTTAGTCCCTTATATGACTGTTAATTCTTAAAATAGTATTTATTCTCTTAATTTTGCATGTGTCTGACTGCAAAAGGTTTTATTCTCATCCTTTGTTTTGGTGTAGTGCTTGATCATACCCTTCCTTTGCATCAATATATCTTTTATACATACGTAGGTATGGATATAACTGTTGTATGAAGTGTTTTCAAAACTTTTAGGCTCTTGTTTTAGAAGTTTGAACCCCATACCTTTTGATTGCTGTCACTGAATTAGCTGACATGCAGTTCCTGGCTGGTGAGTTGCATGTATAACCCTCACCTTCCAGTAGTTGAAATTGGTCTTCAAGAATATCATTATTAATGTAGTAGTTATAAATAGCTCCTGCTTAAATCACTTCTTTTATAATACAGATTTCTAATTGTCAGCAAAAGTCACTGAACTTTTTTAAGGCATTGAAAATCTCTTCCTCTCATGGATTTCAGCTGCCAGTAGTTAATTCCTGAGCCCAGTGCCTTGGCTGTGTAAGATCCCATTCTGTGCCATGCGGGGAAACATCTGACTTACATCTTTCTCTGGCTCTATCAGCACTCATTTGCTTCACGTGCAACTTAACTTTGGGGAAAAAAAACACCCTATCTTTAATCTCAGTTTTATCTTCAGAAGGTCTGACTTCCTCCCACTCTACCTTAAAGGAAGGAATTATAGCGTAAACCACGTTTTTCCTCTGATTCTAGTGCAGTTTTACAGTATCATAAAAATGACAAGTTTTTTGCCTGCTACACTAATGTGGGAGAATTTTCAGTGTCAGAAAACAGTGAGAACCTCCTGTTTCCCTTACGCTTTTCTTGCTGTGACTGAAAGTTTGGATACTAAACAGTAATTTATTTCATTAAGTGAGCAAAAGTAGCAGCCAAATCTGTGTAGCCTGAACAGTATCTCACCTGCCTGAAGAGAGTGCTGCGAGTCCACCACGTGGGTGGGTGTTACTTCACTTCCTAAGGGAAATACAGCCACCTCCCGTTTCCCCCTTCAGGGTAATAACCCTGTAGTGCCTACTACTCTAATTCCCAGAGCATATTAAATTTATATTCAGCTTCTATAGCTATCCACACTTGGTTTTCATTTCTCCTGAAAGTTTTCTGTTGAATAAAGAGTCGTATAAACATATTTTCACAATTGCTGCTCATGAAAAGCTTTAGCCTTGCAAAAATGGAGCCTTTTAACAACTTCCTCAAAAGTATTTTTCACCTGGCTTTTTTTTTTCCTAGATATCTTCTTTAAATTTCTCTTGAATAATAAAGCAACTCGATGTATGGTGTAATGCTGTTCTTCTGTGATTGTGAGAGAACATTTGCACTTTGTTTAACATGTTACAATGCCAGTGTCCTTCCTGAAATTACGTTTGGATCCACAAAAATCAGCAGCCTTGTGCTAATTGGTTAAACTCTGGGGTTTTTTTCTGCCTGCTAAAGCCACTACCAAGTTCTTAATGAAATATCTATCAGAGCAGGAATTTTTGCTTTAAAATAAACTGATATGTTTGCATCTCTGGAACTGAAAACGTACCCATAATTATTTCTGATTCTAATATAGTTCCTACGTTTGTTGTCAAAAGGAATATTTATTGTTTAATACAACAGCATGCCACAAAATATAGTGAAAGACAGGAATTTTACCCAAAGTGCTTTGTCCTGTTGATTTCTCTGCAGAGAAGTTGGAATTAAATGGAAAATCTGCCAGAGACGGTCGGGTGGCCCAGTGGAGAAAGTATTAGCATTTCACCTGAGGAACTGCAGTTCAATTGGTTTGGGCAATATTTTTTTTAAGGAAAGAAGTCTGGTTTGTGCTGAATCTCTCGTGGACAATATGTCATGTTGGAGGACCAGCACACAGTGCGTGTCATAAATCAGCGTGACAGCATCTAACACTGAGACTGAACTTAGTCTTGCTTGTCTTTGTCTTAGGAGCAGAGAACACAAAGGATTGATGCCTTGGTTACTCCTTGGCAGCAGATTTAATCTTGTGGGGGTTTTTTTCCCTGCTTCTTCCTCGTTTTAGAAGGCTTTCTATTTCTTTTCTGCAAAGTTTTGCAGTGCAATTTGTTCTCAGTTTTAGGTTTGCAATCGTTAAGAAAGGGGAGATGCTGCATAACAGTCAAAATAAGGACTGAGCTTCTGTTCTAATTGGAACAAACCCAAGAGTATTCTGAATAAAAAATGTTGGTACATCTTCACCTTTCAGAATTTTCACCTTTTCACGTCGGAATATGTGGAAAACAGTTATTTGGCATGCATTTCATTACATGTGACTGAGTCTTCAGAAAGAGTGAATTACACAGAAATATCCCTTCTCTTGCTTTTGGCAAGTTAAATGAACATTTTGACACATTTTCCTTTACTTTACTCTCTTTTGCCACTCCTTTCTGTACAAAGTTAATTTCCAAAATATGATCTTGTTGATTGCAAAGCACTGTTTGCTATAATGGAAGACATGAATGTGGAAATTTCTTTCAAAATAGATTCTGAGTCAAGCCATGAAATTCATTATAGTAATTTAGAGTTCTAAGAACCTGCCACGGAATGACTTCAAAACTTTTTGAAGTGTGAATGCAACAAGGTGTTGCCAAGATGTTGGACAGGAGTGCATTAAGCAGAAGGCAGCCCAGATCTGTCCAACCCAGGGAGCCTGTGTGTAAATCAGAATCATGGTGTGAGAGCATCCAACATGAACACAGCTTGGCTTGGCTTCAGTTGGTAAGTTAGGTGGTGGCATTGGTCTGATTTAGCATCTGCTGCCATCAGAAACCTGTGTGAGGCTATTCTAGGAAGAACCTTTAAGAGGGCATGTGATGGCAGTTTGTTTCCAGCTCTGATGTTGGGAAGACTGTGACAGAGGCATGAGTTTCCTCATATATCCTTTGGCCAGCCAAATAGCAACTTCTGGATTTGTCTCATGGGTCTCTATAGGGAGGTCTTCTGCATTCTCTTGGCTAGATATGCAGCTCCAGCTTGCTTACTAATGAAGACTTTGATCACTTTTTTCATTTTCCCAGAGGACAGCAGTGTCTCTAGAGGGACTGAATTTTCCCATAAATACATAGCAGATTCTGTGTGTCCCCGGTTTGAAGTCAACCATGTTTCACTGGATGGCTTTATTCCTAAGAGGAATAGGAGTTTGTTAAACATAGTCTGACTCACCTGCATGCTGTGAACATACCCTGAGCATTCAGAGCAGAAAATTTCTACTTTTCTGACTCTCCTTTATGAATAAGAGAGAATAATTGGAAATGAAGTTGCTGCTCAAAGAAGGAGAATGGACATGAAGATGTACGTGCTGTGAGAATTCATCTGTCAGAGCTCCTGAGCAGCCCAGGCACTCTCAGGCAGCTCTTGCATAATGGTCATTAAAATGACCCTGCTTTTTAAAATAACCCTGGTCTTGTCTCTTTTTACATATTCGGTATTGCTGTGTTGTTCTGTCCACAGCAGTTTTCATTGATTAATCCTTAACAAGTGTTAATATTTTTTCTGTGCAGACGTTTCTTGTGGCCGTTTCTCAGAAATTATAACCATATCATTTGTTGGGTTTGCTTTGTTTTATACTCTGTAGCTGATTGATAGATTCAGGAATGGACTTCATTTTCTTCTCATGTTGTTTAATTGGTTTCTTCCTCCAAGACAGCAGAATGAAAGTGCAAATGACCTTCTGTATTCCTCTTGATTTCCCTCCCCATGACTGCAAGGATTGTGCTGGGCTTGCCGTCAGCTAAATGTGTGCATTTGAACCTCAAGCTGAACACATGAATTTTGCATCTTTCTTAAGTGACAGCATCAGGATCATCAGCATTACCAGATTGCTGGCTGGAATATAAACCACTTAGAGATTTCAGATTTCAAGGCCCAATTACAGCTCTCTGAGTGGTTGTCAAATACCACCCCCGTGTCAGGGAGGGCTGTTGTTTGCAAGGGCTGTTTTCCCAAAGCTGAAATTCATTCCAGTCACGTGCTGGTGGGTTTGGGGAGAGAAGGGAGAAATTAGAGATATCTCCCATCTAACACCTGTCTGGGGCTCTCTCCCTGCTTCCTGAAGTCCTTGTTTCAGCAGGGACATCAAGAAAAGAGCTGTAAATAGGAGTTGCACAAATTTAGCTAATCCTTCCTCATTAGCTATAGATTGTGACATGTCTTTGAGTTATAGATGTGTTGCAGGCTGTATCCCCCAATAAAAAAACTAAAGGTGAGCAGATTTTTATATACAAATGAAACACCAAAGGATAGATTCTTCTTCTCCAATAAGATGTATATTCTGTCCTGTCTAATTTTATTTACTGCCTCTCACTTGAGGAGTGCATAAATCAGCAGTCCTGTGCAGTCTGTTGTGATTTATTGCTTAATTAAAAGTTATGAGGGCTCTTAATCCGTCTATAATTTATATTATTTTTGAGTCAGCTGTTTCCCATATTGTAACCTAACCAGGAAACTTGCATCCTTTTATGAAGGGAGCATTTTGTGAGCTCTTGGATTCACTAACAGATGTGGCCCATGATGGTGTCTCAGATGTTCCAGATTGACTTTGGAGTTCAAACTCAGAATCAAAGATAATTAAATATTAGTGCACTTAATAAAGTTTACCCAGCATTGGTTATAGTTTGATGGCAAATATAGTCTACATGTGTTTTAGAGTTACAGATTAATTTTAAAAGGGATGAGACTCAGTTGTGGTTTCACAATGAACAGATGTTAGCTACACTTCAATAGTTTAAAAAGCAGGCTTAAAATGGTTATTCAGGTTTTAATGGAGGATTAATTTGGCTCTAGTGCTGAACCACATGCTGTTGTCAAAACAATAGAACAACCAGTTTCAGTGTTTTGTTTTGGTCATTGGGTGATTATTATTTTTTTTAGTTGATTACTGCTGTGCTTTTTCCTTAATTAAAATTATAACCAGCATGCATTATGAAAACAGATTTTTTTCCTCCATGTGAGTTATTATTGAAGAATAAATATATTCTGCAAAATTAATTTTACCTGGTGATAGCAGAGATGGCTGGCTTGAGACAAAGCACTCATCTGATTTGAACTTCACAAGGTTTATCTTCTTCTTTCTGAAATACCTTTATTATTTGAAAACCCTTGCTGGTTTCACTCGAAAAGCTTCGTCCAATCCTGGCATTATAGATTTCAGGTAGAAGGTTTTGATGTCGGTTTGGCTTTGTTTCTGGCAGAGGGGATTTGCCGTGGCTTTCGGCAGGGACGGGGATCCCCGCTAGCTGTGACTCAGCTCCCTCTGTTGGTTAGTTCAGCTTGGCTGGGGTTTCACTCCTGGCTCCTGTGGCTTCTGGTGGGATGGATGGAAAGAGCATTCCCTGAGTCCCACCTGCCAGTCCTGTTTGAAATCAGTGGGGTCCTTCCACTAATCCCCCTCTATTCCTTGTAGGTGTAACCTCTGCAAAGCACTCAACTTCTCTGGACCTTTCTTTTAAATTTTGAATTTCTTCCATAACTTCATTTGTAATTACAGTGCTGTCACTGCACAGTCTTAATTGTTTCTTAAACAAAAATTTGTTCCTTGATTTTTTTTTTAAAACCCTTTTCCTTGAGTTAGTTAGTATTTTAAAATCATTAAGAAACAGAATTAATAATAATCATTAAAGTGGTTTCCTACAAAATCATGTAGAAAATGTCTTATGCTATGTTAGATAAAAACATAGATGTCTTTTGAATAGTCATGAAGATTTTACTCAGGCTGTTCTGTAGGAGTTTGAAAATTGGACAACTATTAATTAGTATGATCTTTGACCATTAGAAATGCTAAACCAAATAATATCTATCAGCTTTTCTGGTCAGTCTACATTCAACAATTTTTTCCAATGTCTGTTAAGTTTAGGTGTACTTTCTGGTCTTTTAAGTTAATTTTAAATTATGACCTTGAATTTTAAATTATTTCTTTACTAAGTAGAAGTGAGCATTTTTACTTATTTAAGGGACAGTATGAGGTTCATGAACTTTCTAATTAACTACCAGGCATAAAGATATGTCACTCTTGTTCTGAAGAGTGTGAGTAAAAAGAGCAACGCTGAAAAACTGTAAGGTTTAGTGGCCTCTTCTGAGCAAGACTTTGAAAAGTAATGAAGGTTTAATGGTATGCCGCTTGTGTAATGTCTTATTTTGTATGTATTTAATTGGTGAGTAAAATTAATATGTGTTTATTAATGCTGGTTTCCAGTGTTCATGGTTGTTATTCAGTCTTAGTAGACCTGTGCAACTCGGTCCATGGTTTCAGCTGGATACTCTGAGGCATCTCACTAGGCTTTGGTTTTGTTGGGAATGCCCAGTGCACTAAGCTTAGTGCTTAGTCAATAAGTCCAACATATGGGCTTTTATTATTGTGCAAAAATTTTAAAAAATTTCTTAAAATAAAGCCCATCTGTTGCTTTAGTTTAAATTCTGTGTACTCTCAAGTGTCTGTGTGGAACTTATATTTGTCTTATCTGCCACTTTGGAGCCAAATGTTTCCAACTCTGTGGGCATTGATGGGTTTTTTTCGTGTTGCTTTTCCCCAGTTTGTAGCTGGTTGTGAAGTTGGGCAGTAAATAAACAGATTGGTATTTGTTGGAACACAAACACCAGTGAGTACTTTAGCAACTGGACTAACAATAGATAGTCATTAGAAAATCCATTGGAGAAATCAATTATACTTTGAGTTTGTCTTGTTGAGAGAATGGAAGTACTTGGTCTGTGTAAACCAGATTTTACTCCAGTGATCAGCAGGTGGGCAGACAAAACAGGCTTTATGGATAGTCTCACAGGTGAGTCAAATAATAAGCAAAGGTTCATTTTCTAGGCTGTGTGTTCCCAGAGCAACCATTGACAAAACCACTGGGCTTTTTGAGAGTGAGTTATGTAAGATTGTGTCTTACAGAGCACAGTACATACACAACTCATCGGTCCTGAGAAAGGAAAGCCATGATTAAACTCAATCAGACTAAACATTTGCATATAAAAGAGGTTTTTCTTAATACTCATTCCAGGTCAGTGTTTGATAAATGACTCGCAGATTTTCATCAGCATTCTCACGTCTCTGTTTTTGCATAATAAGAACCCTCTCAGGAGCTGTGTGCAAACAGCAGCATTTCAGCACAGTTACTTATCACACAGCAAATTCCAAGTACGACTTCTATTTGGGTCATATGTGCGTGCTAACCCCAGAAATTAATCCCAGCTAGAGGAAGCATAAATATTTTTTTTTACCTTCATTTCCTTGTTTTCACATTGTCATAATAATGTAGCATATCACCTTACTTGAGAGCTTGGGAAGAGAAGGGAACACAGATGATTTCTTGAGTCCCTCTGATAAGACTAAAATCTTTACTTCTTTTGTAGTAAAATGTTTTTTTTAGGCAGATCTCTCTCAGTCGAGCAGCACTGACTCTGTGTCCCTGATTTCTGTACATCTGAATGACAATTCGTTTGTAACCAGACCCGAAGAATTAAGAAGTGCCTGACAGGTATTGGTTTAAAACCGAGGGTGACACACTTTGCTTTCAGTTCCTGCTGATGTTAAGGGAGTTACTCATCTTCCTGCCCAGCTGTGCAGAGCAGCATCAGGCAGCAGTTCTGCTCACGGCACCACATGCCAAAAGGCTGTGCTTTTAACAACTGTGAGAAGTTTGGGGCCGGATCCAGGCTCTGCATGGCTTGTTTCTCCTTCCCCTCCTGTAACCCACGGCAAACTGTGTGTGCCTGAACCACTGGCCAGTGCTTGGTGGGAGATGGGACGTGCAGCTGCTCCCCATGCCTGGTGGATGTGCTGCCCGGCCGGGAGACACTTCTGGAGTGTGCCCGTAAATCCCTGGCACGCTGTGTGACAGCAGATGCAAACACCACTTTTATGTCCTCCCTTCCACCTAGTGTTGTTCTAACGACTCTGTTGTTCTAACCAAATGTGTCTGGCCCAACTCTCATCATTTATTTAAATGCAGGGGAATTCCAATTAACTTTTAAGACACACATAATTGGCTTGGCTTCTTTTATAAAGCAGTATTAATTTACACAGTATTTCCCTTTTTTCTGCCTGTTCAGTGAAGGTGAGATCTTTGGTCCAAGTTAGATGTAAAGCCCTACAAAGTGGCCTCCCTATAGAATAGTCAATCATTTCGTATACCAGGAGTTTGCGTGTTTTTGCTGGATTGTGATCCAATTTGCAGACTGGGAAACAGATGATGTTTGATTCAAAAAACCGAAAGATAATGTTTTTTGGCTCAAGCTAATGTTTATCAATGGAGTTAATAATGAAAGGAACAATCAGTCTCCACATGCTTTCGTGAAATGTGTCCAATAGCATTTGCAACACTATGGAAACATCATTTAAATGGTGAAATAAGGAACATTTGTTTTTTAGTGTGTTGCAAATGGGAAAAATACAAATGTTTCAAAGTCACACAAATGGAACATGCTCCCAGGATGGTATTGCAGGCATCTAAGGGAAAGGAGTATGCTTCCCAAAAATTGATTACAGCAGAACTAGAATAACCTGAGATAACGTAATTCTATTTAAAATAAAGCAAAAGTACTGCCAGCAGTCTGTGCTTTATGTTTTCTCAGTTTAAATTCCTTCAGTTACAGTATTGTCCCTCCATTATGTTTTGTGGGGAAAAAAGCCATTTCCTTCCAGTTAATTTTAGTTATGTTGTATAACTTGCAGTGTGTAAATGGGCTTTGTTTAGGGAAGCCCTCCACTTTTCACTTTCATCATGTAAAGCTGTTGCTGGTTTTATTGTTATGTTTGATGTGCATAAGGGTGACTATATCATGGGAAGTACCCTATCTTTCCTAATTTGATAGGAGGTAAATTCTTCCGTAAAATAATAGGCCTTTTCCTATTTCCATTAAATTTAATTGATTAAAACTCCTAATGGCCTATGTGGAAACCAAAATTGGCCACTTCTGTGATGCTTCCCCCTGCCTTCCCATGCCCAGAAACTGAAGTTGTCAGCACTCAGTGTCGCAAACAACACTGACTGGGAAAAAAAAGAAGCATTTTCCATCCAAAGACAGTTACTAAAACCAAATTTATTGGTTTGATGTGGGGGTTTGAATTATATTTTTAATTATGTTTTGTAGCAAACTGTAAAAAATGAGTGTTTGTCTTAATAGCTTTACATTAATCATTGCTTAAGCCAATTTATCTTTGCTTTGATACCCCAGAACTCCCTAAACCCCACTAACAACTGCTAAAGACAAAACCCAATTCATTACCTGCTTCCAATCAAAGATCACTTTTTCAGTGGTCTTGAATTTAATTTGCATTTAATTTGAGGTTTCATTAGGATAATTGTCTGTTGGTTCACTCCTGTAATTGAAGGTTTGCAGGAGAATTAATGTGCCACCACCCGAGGGAGAGGGGAGGTGCAGCAGGTGTCACACTGCTGCATTCCAGGTTCACACAGGGAATGCTCGTGGTATTTTCACAGGACACAGGACTCAATTCTCTGTTACAGTCACAGAAATTGCAGGCAACTGTATTGGCCAGTTGAAAACATTATTGCATTTTGGCATTAGGCAGATGATCTGCATTACTCCAGTGGAAAGCCTGGCCCATCCTCTCCTGTTGAAAATCCTCATCATTGCCAGGTGGAGTGGATGGGTATTTTCTTCTGTCTCATCTTTGCTGAAGTTTCCATTAGTACTAAAAGCTCTGGCCTCTGGTATTTTCTTGCCCCATAGACTTTATAGAAAGAAAACACCTTCATTCTCTAAGGATAAGAGAGCCATCCCACGCAGCTTCTGATCTCCAGACATGTGTAAACCTTTTAGCAAGACAGGAGCTCCATTCTCAAAATTACCCTGTTGTTTCTCTTTTGCATTTCTTTGTGCTTGAATTTGGGAAGATAAGTGTCCAGATTTATACACACTGCCCCAGGGAGGGTCTGAGCAGGGCTTTGTAAAGCACTGGTAATTGCATTCCATCTTGTAGGGAAATTCTAAGCTAAAAACCTTCCTGGATTGCATTTTCTTTTGATTGCAGCCACATCACATAATGTTTCATCTTGTGATGCCCCCCTGTAGTTATTCAAGGTTGAGTTTTGGGGTTTTTTTAGTCTCCTAATACATGATTTGTGCTCTGTACTACTGAACTGCAGCCTCTCTTGGACACTTCCAGGGCCATGTAGATCTTGCTCCACACCATCCCACTCCTCTCTGCATAAAGATATCATTTAACTTCTTGTGTTCAGTCAGATTTTAACAGGGCCATAGCTATTTGTGTGCCAGTATAATTGGTGAAATATTACCCAAGACTGGCTGTCAGACCAGTCCCTCAGCAGTGATGCTAATAACTTCCCTCCAGCCTGACGTTCCCCATTTCATGCTGCTGCTGCTGCTGTCCTACCTCTAGCAGTTTCAGGCCAATTTAAAATTTTTTGTACTAATCCCCCATCTTCTTCAATTTAACTAATAACTTCCCAGGTGACAGGACGTTAAAGCTTTCCCAAAATCGGACTGCCAAGATCAATTTCATTTCCTTTCTCTGGAAATTGAGTTTTTTTCTCTAAGAAAGATGTCAGATCAGTGTGCCTTACCTGTATTAAATCCATGTGGTGTTCTCCCCCAGATCCTCTTAGCTTCACTGGTTTGAATTATTCTTCCCTTAAAATTGTTGTAAGGCTTTGCTGCTGAGTGTAGAAGAAAGGCCTTTTAGTTGCTCTGATAATTTTTTTCCTCATTAAATATAGATGTGACATTTATTATTTCTGATTGCATGATATTGTTCGTGTCTCGCTTGATTTATTAAACCTGCTACCCCACGTGAAATTTCATCTGCCAGTTCTTTCACAAGTCTGGGTGGAAATTTCTCATTTTGGGGCATTTTGTGTGTTCATCTCAGCCATGATCCTTTCTGTGTGGTTATTACCATTGACATCAATGAGAACTGAAGCATGTTCGTGTAATTTGGAGTTACCTACTGCCTTTAATCTGTACTCCACTACTCCAGCTTCACTGTGTGGCAGCTCTGCTTCTTTGCAGGTTATCTCTTCATGTAGCATTTGTCATCTTTTGTCACTTCTTTTAGTATCTTGTGACTCTGCTCACTTGTCTGGGCAGTGGCAGCTGCCCCTCGCTGCCTCCTCCGCCGTTTCCAAACCCTAACGTGGGATTCCCTTTGGTGCTTCCTTCATCTCCACGTCCACTCCGTTATCCCTGCAGGGCTTGTTCCCTCCTTGAAAAGTGAGGGCCAGACACGCTGCCTTCAGGGTTTCATTTCTTACTCGAGGTGTGGATCCCTGCAAGCATTGCCGTCTCTGACTGAAACCCTCTGCTCTCCTTCCCCCAGCAGATCTTTCCGTGTGATTAGTGACTTCCCGGCGGGTCCCCTCGCTGTGCACAAGTCGCCCTTTTGGAGCCAAGAGCTGTGACTGAAAATGCCAGCCTGCCTTTTCTAAGTCTTCTGCTTTAATTCAGAATTTTCACATAACCACATACTCCAAATTTATTTTTATAACCCGTTCTTTCATTCCTCTTAGGAAAAAGAAATCTAGAAATAGCACCACCTCATTTCAGTGGCTGAATGAACCTGTTAGTGACTGCTTTTGGAAACACCTGGTTCTAATATTATTATTAGCAGCATTTGTTCTGCAATAAAAGAGAAGTCTTGCTGAAAAATAGCAGTCTAATCACACTGTTGTTATATTAAAATTCCTCTCTGGAGGTCTGTGGTGTGTTGCCTGCCGGTATTTTTGCAGTGCAACCATCCCAGTGTTGCTTTCTGGGCCCCAGACAATTTCAGCCTGCTTTGGATAAACTTCTTCAATAATTTAATTCACCGAGTCTCGTTTACTTCTCACTCTGGTGAATCTCCACGACATCAAGTAAGTCCCTTCTGATTTATATGTCTGTAAGAAGAAACTTAAGGTAGTAAAGTATCATCTTTATCTGAAGCCTTACAGAGCTGCACTGTGCTGCTTCTCAGCAGGTAGTACAAACATTTGTGTTTGCTTCCTGATGTGTGAATTGTAATTTTCTGGGAAGAGTTTAGACTTTTCAGTAGAACAGCTAAAGAAGTATTTTACTATAAATTTTGACTCAAGATATGTGTGTGTATTAGGATGTACGTGGAGATGCACAGAAAAGATACTGGAGGAAAAACCTAAATGTTGAGCTAAATTGAATATATGGTGTACTTGTTTTGATTGCCCTAAAATACTCATTTAAAATTGTTATAAATTCAGTAAGAACTTCCTGTGGTCATTTGGAAGGAAATACACATATACTGAGATGACTCAAATCCTGTTGAAATGTGCAGAAACCAACAGAGCAGTTTGGTTTGCTTTCACTGCAGGGGTGCCTTTGCAGAGCCTTCCTCCTCTGGCTGTGGTGCTGCCCTTTGCCAAGGATTTGGTCATGAATTCACTTATACCTTGTCATTCTTCAGCCTTAAATTAAACACAAGACTGTGTCACATCAAAAATGCAGAGATGTTTAATGAGGGATTGATGGTTTTCGCCTTGTAATGAAATGTTATCTGTGAATATTTGTTCCCAAGAAAAGTAAATAGGAATGTGTGATACTGGCCAGCAGGCCATTGAGACAATCAGTAACGAGAAAAATTTTCTTAGAGCTAATATGGAAAAATTAACTGTACTTCAAAGTTAGTGGCCTGGTTGCAATTACTGAGTTTATAGAAAGCAAATATAAATACATACAGATTTATAGCAGTGTAGAAAAATTAAAGAAAAACTTTCAGCCATTAGTTTGTCCTGTTTGTTCACTGGAAAGATTTGCCTTTGGGGATGGTTGCAGTGAATTCAAAGATAATAAAGACCCACACTAAGACTTTCATGAAGGTTTCATTTGTCAATAGTGGAAATATAGGAAAAACCCCTCATTTTTTCTGATGGAAAATACCACTGTCATTTTTTCCCCACTTATCCCCCAAGGTGTTGAATGTGGAAAGGTCAGGCTTGATGGACTTGTTTGGGAATATGTGGTGTCAGAATAGTACAGAATGGACACTGTCAGTGGAAGTGTCTCTGTGCTACCTTACCTATCTGTCTGTCCCAAATATCCTTAAATGACAAATCATCTGCAGCTGGAACAGGGGTCCTGTCTGCATCTTCATTTCACTCTGCTCTTCTGCCTCGGATTGTCATTAGACAGCCCAGCCATTTGGTAGAGTGATGGTTTCAGTAAAGACACTCATACATTAAATTTCAGCTACACCCAGGCAGGGCTTCTCTGCTAAATAGCAGTGACATTCCTGAAGTGAGTGCTGCAGATGGGAGGAGAAGTTTGAAATAGGAGAGACCATGATTATGAAGGTGCTTTCTAAATTACCAATGTGCAACCGAAGAGTTACACTTCTTCCATTCCTCCCTTTAAAGGTGTTTTGTAGGACTTATTTCTCCTTTAAGCAGCAGGTAAAAGCCATTTTTCAGAGCAATGTTCTCTCCTTTAGAAGAGAGCACCTAAGTATTGCAGTGCTGTTTATATTGAGTATTAGAGTGACATTAAACTATTTGGCAAAGCTAATGGATATACCCTGATAAAATGCATTCAGATCCTTACCTAAACAGCACATGAGAAAATCTGATCAGCTCAGACTGGTTTAGATAACAAACTAATGGGTGTGAAGCCTAAGTAATGACTGCCAGACTGGGTTCATTCTTTGCGTGGTGCTTTGGGCTGAAAAGTGGCCATTTATATGATATGCAATGATGGCAGCTTTATTAAAAGTAGCATTGTTTTGGTCCCAGTACAAATATCCAAATTCCCTGCATTCTTTTTTTAATTTGCAATTCCTTCTATTCTTCGTGACTCTTCAAAATTAAAGAAGCATTCTTCAGTTTGTCACACAAAATCCACTTTTTTTAATGTGCTTCAGCTCTTACCAATAGCCCAGACACTTCACCATAACACAGAAAGGGGATAATAGGCTGAATTATCCTTAAGCAATTGAAGTTGTAACTATTTCATGTCTTATTGTGGTATGTAAATTTGATTCTTTGCTGTGTCCCATGGACATATCTTCATTTTGACTACTGGAAGGCACAGTGGGATAAATGGATTAAAGTAGAACTAGCTCTTAGCAGTCTTTCTTATCATTTTTATGGTAATGCCTTCACTGATGTAGTTGCTGCATGCACACAGAAGACACATTTCTTTCCCAAAAGTGGGAAAGCCTATCAGTATTGAACCACATGTAAAAAAAAAAAGAATAAATCACATAACAATGAGAAAGGATCAAAGAGCAATGAAAGGGGTCCTGGTGCAGAGACTGTTTGGTCGTGCAGGTTAACAGTAGACATAATGGATGGTGATGCTATTTTTGCAAGGTTATTTTTTGAAATAGTGAGTGCAATAAAAAGCAGCCACTGTTACTGAGTCGTGCAACTGAGGTGTCATGTCTGGCCGGTTTTGGGAGGGAGAGGTGAGGCTTACAGCCAGAGCAGATCCTCAGAAAGTACTGAGGTCTGGGAAAGGGAATGCTATTTCATACTAATTCCACTTAAGTATTCCAGGAGGGTGGCATAAAGAAAGGTGTAACAGAAGTTCAGAGATGAGTGCTCCTCGGTGGTGTCATTGATGGAGCGAAGTGGGGACAACTGAAGTGAGAGTGAGATGAGCTAAAATAATGTGTTGACTGGAGAGGAACGCTTTGGATATGACAGTGTAAGTGCTAGCTGAAAATGAAAGTTGAAGCCATGGGGGAGATAAAATTAGCTGTGGACATGAGAGGGAGAAAGAAGAGCGGGCAAGCTGAGGGATAGCTCTCCTGTGCCCTATAAAAAGGAGGATAAGTGGAGGGAGCAAACTTATGAAAGGCATAGCAAAGAGACAACTAACTCCTGTTCTCGATAGAGTTATTCCTTGGTGCAGTATATATATAAAAGAGGATGTAACATCTTTGCCTTAGAGACCAGCTTTTTTGTTCACTGGTTGAACCTGAGGCTTTTAACACCTTACAAACACACATCACCTGTGACATTCTCTGGCAGGAGCACTACATCTAGATGATGAGTAGTGCACGTGCTCTTGCCTGTCTGGTCAGCCTGGAATGGCAATTTTGGATGGTGGTTGGTGTCTGCTGATGATACTCCCGTGCTGGAGTGTTCTCCAGCAGGCAGGGATGTGTGGCTTCTGCCTTTGCAGATGGAAGTACCTCCACAGGGGATATTTCCAGCTAGAAGGAGGAGAGAGGGAAGAAGTTCATCATCATCAGCAGGTGGGAAATTTTGTTACTGGCACTTAGCTCATAACTTCAGGAAGTTTGTCCCAACCTGGCACAGACCTGTGTCAACACCATATGCTCTCCCTTATAGTGTTGTACCCTCTAATTCTCCATGAAGCTTTTCTTATTAGAATGGTTAGATTAATTATGCTTTTTTAAGTGTTTCCTTACCAGGTTATTCCTTGGTAATGGAGCATGGAGAACAGTGAGAACATGAGACTGATGGGCAAGCTGCAGATGTAAGTGAGGGGTTCTTCTCAACAGTGTCAGTGCACAGGGGCTTTCCATGTGCCCTGGGGAGGAGGAACCAGCTGCCTGAGCATGGAGGGCCAAGATGATGTTGCACGAGGGTCAAACAGGAGAGGCCTTGCAAGGAGCCAGAATTGGCATTTCCTGGAGCATGGAAAAGTGGATACACCCTTCCTTCAGCTGCCCACACTCGGTGCCCTCTAAAATACAGTTGTTCCCTGGCTTTCAGCCTCTCACTGGCTCTGTCAATCCTCTGTACCCTCCCTGGGATCCTGCACTGCTGCTGGCACCAAATTAAGTTTTTCAACCTGTAGAATTAGGGCAAAGTAGCTGATCAAAATTGCCTACGTTACTGAGCAGCCTCAGGCTGCCTCAGAAGGCTGGTGGGTATTCAATATGACATCTGTGCCTCTGTGCACTGGAGGTTCTAGCAGTGTTGTGGGGCCCAGCTAATACAGGTGAGCAATTGCCAGTGGTGGACTAGTCGCTTGAAGAACAGTTATATGTCAGGTGATACTCCAGACTTCTCTCTGTGGGATGATACTGCTCAAGGAAATTAAGCCTAAGAGATAATGTGGCAACATTCTTATTTTAAATACTGATTAATGACTATTGCTTTAGTGCGGCTCCTGCTTTACTCGTGATGTTTTAATATGGCAAAAGAATTATGATTAGTGCTTTTAGGTTTTTAATGTTCAGATAGTTAAAATGCCCCATAATAATCGCTCCTTTTAATATTCAGCATAACTATTACAGAGATATAATTGCACTTTGGTGTTGAAAAGATGAAACCAGGATCCCAATGTGATCATGAATGCCTTTCTCTGGTAGTTTAAATCAAATCCTTAAATTTCAAAGTCCTTGGCAGCAAGTTTTAAGAACTTTATTAAAAAAGAAGTCTTCCACAAGTAAATCAAAGCAAAAGACTAAAATTTGTTAAAGGAGTTACTGCAATAACTGCAGTTAAAAAAATATAGTGGAATATGTACCAGAAAGCACAAGTAAAAGCATCAAAATCAGAAAACAAATTCAGATTCAGGACACCTGTAATGTGAGCTGTACCTGTGCAGCACACAAAACATGCTCCAAGACCTGTAATCATTATTCTTGGGACATTAACGTATTTTAGATTCTGTGCTATCCCACACCACTGGAAGTCAGGAGTGATTTTCTAATAGAATTACAAAAAGAGTCCAGTAAAATTGAGGGCAGGCTCCAACTCTGCAAATCTGGCTGATCCTTGGCAGAAGCAAGAAATATTTGCATATATTTCTCTGGCCTCAAAGCTGGAATCTTGCATGCAGTACTTCATTTCCACCTCGCCCAGCTTGTAATTCTGTTGCTTTCAGTTCTCTGTATCAGGTAAAAAATACTCTGCTGTGGCTTTGTGAACAGTATTAAGAGTCAGAGGAGTGTGAACTCAAACCTTGCCATGAAAAGAAGATTCCCCAGAGCCTGGGCAGGACCACTGTAAGGCACAGAGAAGCATCTCTCCATTTGGGCTCGCAGAGTGTGCCGTGACGGTGCCGCCAATTTGTCTAAGGGAAAATCTTCCGTACCATCACCTCTTGCAGGAATTGCAGTGCTCCCACACAGCCCCATGGCTGCATCAGCCCACTGAACTCGTCCTTGCCTCTGTCTCCTTCCAGTGCGAGCCCCTGTTGTTGCTCTGGATGTGCTGTGGGATTGTGTTACCCTCCCATGACAGCCTCACTCACCCACTTGCTCCCCTCTTCCCTGTCCACCATGGGTGATGTCCCACACTGCTTCCATGCATGGACAAAACTTGTCTCTCTGGTTCCTTAAAGCCTCATGCATCATTTTAAGATGATACCCCTGCTGGTGTTAGTCTGACAATTCACAAGACCCCTGGTTTTGGTAAGTTCTCTTCCATATGTTTCCTCTTCCTGTGTCCTGCTTGCCAAAGGCTGTTGTGATCTTGCTATTCTTCTAGTTCTGCAAAAGTGTTAATGATTCTTTAATTCAGTGTTGTTTTTGCTGATAGTTTAGCTGGTGTTGTCCATGTGTTGATGTACCATGGTCCTTTCTCCCAGTCCACACGTGGTTCTTCAGCTGTTGGTTCCTCTCTCTCTCTGCTCCCCTTCTTCCTTCATTTGCCATAAAGCTAAATATGAACAATGGATGGCGCTCATCAGCTTCCTGGTGTGGCATTTCCCACTCTTTCAGGATGAGCCCAGGAATGTCATATACAGTTAAATGAGTTAAAAAAAAACCAACAAGGCACCTGACTTACCACTGGCATAGGGCCGGTGTAGGAAGACACCAAGGAGGGGATGGAAAGGACAGGCAGCAGCACTGTTTATACAAGTGAGTAATTACCTGTAGTGAGGCTGTTTAGCAGCTCCTGACTTTCCCTTATGTGTTGCTCAGGTAAGGATTAGATGGAGAAAAGGGAAATATTTTGCTTCTCATGTGTGTCTTCCAATGCCAATAGAAGCAGATCATCATTCACAGCATTAATGTATAGGACTAGGACTAGATAAGTAGGGGACCACAGTGCTAAGCATGACAAGGAAAGAAGAAATGGGAAGGATTTAACTTCTAGGATAGGATAAGTTGGAGGTTAAAGAAAAATTGTAATGAAATTCCCATTAATCTTCAAAGTTGAGAGGCTGACATCCCTATGTAGTCAATGGAAGGAGGTGAATGCCTGTAATATGCCTTTATTAGAAGCCTAAATTAGAGGGTTTTAATGCCACCTGTTTTATTGTTATGATCCATGATCGTATTAATGCATTTTTAAAATGAAAGAAAGTGTCAGACGTCAAGAAGGATAAAGAGTAGGTGGAGAGCCTGAACATCTGGTAAATGCTCTGTTCTGTTCATTTTAATAATAATTTTGGGTGGGTTTTTTCCCTTTCTCTTTCATTATTTTTAGGTAAATGAGATTGTAGCTTAGCATGAAACTAATTTTGGGAAAAAAATTGACTGCATGCTCCTTCTCTTGCAGAGGTGGCTTGTTCTCTGTAATACAGTTTCTTGCATTAATGCATGAACTTTTTATGTATGTTTATTGCTTGTTGAAGATGTGTCCTCAAGTGTGGATTAGTACATTAAAAGGGTTTGGCCATGTCTGTGGCCAAAAACATTTTTTGAGCTGTTTAACTATGATTTTGTGAACAAGTACAGTGCTGTCTGTACTGGCCACATAACTTTAATAAGAGCAGATGCATTTTCTCATATTTTTGCATTACTGAACATCTTGTGTTTTTGGCAGGGAGATAACACATGGGCAGAAAAATTTGCACACCCGAACACAGCTTTCAGTTACTGGCAAGTTACAAAACTTTGCAAGGGTAGTAAGTGTTTAATATGTCTGAATTCGTTTTTCATAGAAAATCTGCAGGAAACAGAGAAATCCTTGTAGGGACATCCAAATACAGTTTGACCGTTTTCTTCTGCGTTAAAATATGTCATAGTGATATCTGGAAAATCAGTGTCTTCCATTAGTGCAATGCTAAACCTCAGACAGGTGCCTCAGTGGGGGCTGACCCCAAAATAATTGTACTGGACCTGCAGCAATCAGTTGTCCTCTTGTGTGTCTCTCCAAAACCATCATCTCTTCCCTTAACTTCTACACTAAAATCCTGTCAAACTCATAAATGCCTTTCCCATTCTCTTTTATCTCTGAGGACTAAACTCCTAGCTGGCATGCTGATAGATTTGATAAGGAACTGCCGACGGAGCACATTTTTGACAGCAGTTCTGGCGCCTGACCAATTAGCAGAGCTTACGGTGGGTGTCTCTTGGAGGCTGCACAGGCAGAAGTCCACTCAGGATGATAAGTTAGCAGTTACAAAACAAATGATGTCTCACCTAAGTTGGTAATTACTGGCTCCTCTGTAGTTCCATGTTCCCACAGTGAAAATCGAGATGAAAGTGGTTTTTAGCCCCCGTGCCAGTTTTGGAACTGCTTCCTTTTCTTCTGCCTCTGAAGTTACAACACTCGGAGCATATTAATGATGTGCTGTATGTGACTTATCTAGAGAGGGTTTGCAGACCCACCAGTGTTCAGCTGTTAGCTCTTTGCACCTGGGGAGTGTATGGCTGATGGGGTGTGTGCTCCTGTTCACAGAGGATGGGAAAGGGGGGCTGTAAACCACTCTGTTGCCACTGCAAGGGGCAGCCTACTGAGCAGCATCCACTAGTGGTGGTGATGGTCGCTTAAGCTGCTCAAATGGGAGCTCAAGTAATCATGAGTGGCCACTCAAAGTCAAAGCTACATTTACTGAAACTGGGGCTGGAACATTTTGTCCCCAAAGGTTATCCTGAAACTCACCGTGAATGAACATTGAGGTGTAAGTTGGAATGATTCTTTCAACCTCTGTAATTCTTGTACTTTCTGGAAATTGTTCTGACACTTGAAACACCAAATTAACCAAGAGGTTTTTCAGCTCTGATTTCAGAGGTGTTTTAGGCTGAATATTAAGGAGAAAAGAGCTACACACGGAAAAAAAAAAGTAAATCCCAGGTAACCTGATGAAAGCCCTATAGATAACTGTTTGAAAATAAGACACTGTCAGACTGGAACTAATACTCTATTGAACTAGCTGGAAAGTTATATTGACATTATTTAAGAATGTTTTATTTCTAGTACTTGTGATTCTAAGCTGTGCATGTATTAGATGTTGCCACTGGGAAAATGGACACCTGGTTATATATTCCTGTAAGAAAGGCCAGTCATCTGGGATTCAGCACATGACTGAGCAAAGGAAGAAGAAAGAAAATTAATTTTCATGGGTAAAGTGGGACAGAAGATGAAAAAGGAAAAAATTATATTTTATGGAGGTGGCTGAGTGGAATCAGATAATCTAAAGACCAAAAATCACCAGATGAATTAAATAAATAATTCAGGAAGACCCTTGATCCCTGCGGATCCTGGGATGAACTGGTGATTGAGCTCTCCCAGTCCTTGCCTGCTGATGTGAATCAATAACTGACAGCTCCACTGCTGCTGTGCCAGAGGCTGGGATCTCCCCCAGCTGATCTTGGCAGGTTCCATCAGTGGCTTGCATTGTCCTGAGACAGTCATAAATTCCCTGCCTCACATAACAGTGTCTGCTCTCAGAAATTACCTCCCTCTGCACTAAAGGCCAGCTCATTGACCTACTTCTCCTGCAGGAGCTTCCATGCCCTACATGTACAAGGCTGCAGGTTTTGAATAAATGTTTAACATGAATAAAATGCCAATCATCCAGATGACCCTCCTGATGTGGGAGCCCAGGCAGGGTGACAGTGGTTTGAGCACAAAGATGTCCACAGGGTGAAGTCCCACTGACACTTAGATTCCTACTGCTTGGTCACGTTTGAAAGTATAGTTAAAGGTTCTGAGATGACTTATGGCATCACACTGCTCTTAATGTTCATATTAAATAATTGTAATGTCTACAGAGAAATGTGCTGCAGCCTAAGGAGAGCTAGGTCAGGCAGTAGAATGTAGTCTCTGTCTTTCAGGAAAGTTTATACATTCCCTTGCCTTCAGGTTTCTGAAATCCAGTGCTGTGATGAATCTCAATAGTTGGCAGACCAAGTGGTTCTGGAAAAGTAGCCTGATGGCAATAAATGCTTTCAGAGTGTTGTCCCAAATGGGTTGTTGATGGAACGGGTGGAGGGAAGAATGAGAAAATGAGTGCATTTTCATAAAGAGCAAATCACTGAGGGGCACCCTGGCTATTTTTCAGACTCTTATCGTATAATCAGAAACATTCAAAACTGGGAAGTGTTGGAAGGAGATAAGAGACACGTACACGGAGGCAGTGAGGTTGTGGGTGATAATCTGCAGCAACCTGAGAGAAGCCAACCAGTCTAATCTCCTTAGGTTTATCTCAGAGAAGAGTAAAAACAGTTATACAATATTGAGATACACAATTCCAGCCTGTGGGAGGCTGCAGATAAAAGCAGCGTGGAACATCCTAGGAGCCAGTGCGGCCTAATTAAGAGAAAATACTGAACGTAATCCCCTAAGACTCCGCTCAATGGTTCTTTGCTAAGGCAGTGGAGTTCAGCGTAAACAAGTTAAGTATGCTGATATAAAACTGAATTGTGTAATAAACATAGATAGAGAGCTTTCCTTCCCCTCTAATGCCTGGGAAGAGCACAGTAAATGGGCCAAGGAGCCAGGGGAGAGCAAGCAGTGTGATGTTTGAATGGTATGATACTGTTTTCCATCAAAGTCTGGATTAAACCTGTGTATGCTTAAAGACTTCAAGGGCTTGTGTGGGCTGGGGCCATACAGCTTCTCTGTGCTGCCCAGGCTGATTCTGAATGGGAGTTTGGGCTGTAGCAAACACAGCTGTATCATCCCCCTGCTGGGGGAGGGAGAGAGCCAAATACTGGTGCGAAAAGGCGTCTGGGGCTGAGCGCTGTCTGTGGGATTCCTCACAGTTCCCAAACACAGAAAGGGCATAAATATCAAAGAAAGATGCCAGTTATACAACGTGGTGCCCAGGGGTGTAACAACGGTAATGGGGCGGAATTAAAAGAGTGGAGATAGAGGCTGACTCTAAGGAAAAGTATTCCTAGCTAATCAACCAATGGCACAATACCCTTTTCAGACAGAAAGAGCTATTGAAACAGGACCAAACTAATTCTTTCTTCAAGAATTTCTCAAGTTCATTAGGTGCTAACAGAGGCCTGGGTGTGGATTAGTGCTATGAAGAAATCTGCACATGTTGCTGGGCCTAGGAAAGATAATCTTATCTTACTGTATCCTAGTTTATTCTCTGTATTTTAGAGCTTCAACTGTACACAGCTGTGCCAGAGACTGTCAAGGGCTTCCTTCAGCACCTCACCTCATTTCCTTTAAGCCTTCTGTAATTCCTCCCCAGGAAAAGGTGTATTTTACCCACTGTGGCAAGTAACCTCATCCCCAGGAGGTCTAAAAAGCACAGCCATTAAAATAGCATCAGTTACTGGCATTTTCTCTGGCCCAGTCCTCCCCACTGGTGATGTGTCTTGTTGATTTCAGGAATGCAAAAAAACTATAATATTTGGACAGCATCACAGCAGATTTTCCAGTAGGCAGGTAGGAGTTTGAGTTGCCTTTCTCCCAGGTTGGCTGTGTGAACGCTGTGCTCCCTCACGCTCTTCTGTGCGTGCCAACATCTCTAAGGTGCTGCAGCGACAGCGCTGGGCAGCTCTGATGTGTTTCTGCACCACAGAGATGGAGTTCCCACCAGTTTTGGGTGGAAATCCCAAGTGCTAGCAGTGGGGATGTCTCTGATGTCTTTTCTGTGTTGTGTGAAACCGCGTAGCTCCTGCCCAGTGTGTGATAAGGCTTTTTCCTTAGTTGCTTTGTTTTTGCTCTACAGTGCTCAGGTGCAACCAAAATCATTTTCTCTGCATGACTGAGGAAGACAAATCTCTTCTCCTCTTGCATGGGAAACTTCAAGTGTGAGATATTCAGGAAGGGCTGTTTGGCTGGCAGTGCTCTTCAGCTGCCTGCTCACATTCCTTGTGCTTAACAGGAGCACATCATGCTCCAGAGCCCTCAGTCCAGTGCGTGAGGAAGCCAGGCAGGAACAGAGAGGCATAAATCTTTGTGGTTTGGGTTGTTTATTTTGAATATCCCGAGTTTTGCTGGCCATCACAGCAATAAACCTGGTTTGGTTTCATTGGTGTCCAGCAGTTGCCTGAGCTAGAAGGTCAGGCATTGCCCTTGAGAAGCATCTTTCACTGTATTTAGAAGGGAAATGTGCTACCTTAGGTTTCTGTTTTCATTAGAATTGTAATATCTTTTGTTTTTATTGAGAAAAATACTTCCATGTCTAAACATACAAGTACAAAGAACATTGTTACTCTGTTATTTTTTCATCTCTGTGGTGCAAAAGAAGGAATTTTTTTTGGCATTTTTCCCTCTCTCATTATTTTTGTTGATATAACAGAAGGTAACAGAAAGCAACTGGATTGTTCTATTTGACAATCTGAAAAAAAACCCAAGCCAACCAAAAATCCAGCCTAAACTATTATTTATGCCAAATGCAGTGGATTTTTCAGTGATCTCTGCCAGGGTATATTTCTCTATACCCACCTGAAGCAATATATTGTATGTCAGTCCTTCACAGTCTAGCTTTGTCAACAATCAGAAATGTCATTTGCAAGCTGTCTGGTGCCCATATAATAAACATGGAAAGGAATTTGCTGTTTGCTTAAGTATTTTTAAATGTCTCAGTGAGTGAGCAGTTACTTTCCTTGCTGTCTGGTGTTCCTCTGTAAGTCTAAATGGAAAGGCAGTGAAATGTAACTTGTTTCCCAGTTCAGCATAGGTGGGCAAGGAGGATTGTTGTGCATACAATCTGTTTGCTCAGCAGGCCAAAAGCAACCATAGAGACCTTATCACCATGTCCCAGGATTTATAGGGTAGCTACAAAGAAGATGGAGATTCACTTTTCACAAGGAGTCCTATGGAAAAGGTGACAGGTAAGAGGCACATGTTACTCCTTCCAGTTGGACACAAGGAACATTCTCCACAATGAGAACAATCAGCCATTGGAAAAACCTCCCCAGGAAAGTGGTGGTTCCCCAGTGTTTCAAGATGCCGGAGAGGGTGCTGGGCTACCTTGTCTAGACCGTGCTTTTGCCGTGAAAAGTTGGACCAGATGAGGTCCTGTCCACCCTTGTGTTCTCTGATTCCACAACTCTGAGATATTTGTGTCTGGGCCCTACACATTGGTGTGTGGCTGCACTGTGGCAGAGGCTTTGCTACGAAGCTTGATTCTAACACCTGCATTGCTGGTTGAAAACAAAGATTTCCAAAAGTGGCTTTGTAAAATAAGCTGAAAATAAGCACGTGAGTGTTGCCTATTGTTTGTATGTAGAGCAAACTGTGGCACTGAGGTCACTATCAAACTGTCAGTGGATAGGTATAAAGGCATCATCCTTTTAAACGTTGCTGCTTTGCTAACCAGTCTGATCTATTGCCCGTGTCTCACATGGCCAGACGCTGTTCAGGACTTGCCAAACCACAAAGGAACAGCTGAAGTGGAGCCCAGCAGGGTTCCCTGTATTCCCTATTGCAAATAACTTTGTCATTGTCTCTCAGTGTGCCTCTGTCCTGCCTCAGACATGTTTTGCTTTGTGTTTTACTTTGCTAAGCCTTTGTAAAACACAGTGAGCCTCTTCCTCTAGTGCTTCCCTTTTTTTTTTTTTTTTGTTGCCTTTATCCCTTTCTGTGTCACTGCCAGTATTCCTTCTTACCACATTTCTCCTCTTTTTCTTGTTTTCTCTGCAATGCATTTCTGTACAGTGAATGTTGCCCTTCTTTGCTGGTTGTTCTCTCTCTATTTTCTTTCTTTTCATTTTCCTGTCAATCAGCTCATATTTATTCTTAGTGTTGTCCATGCATACATGCATATATTTGTCCATGTGCCAGGTACTATGTGCTGACCTGCAGGAGGGTCAGGGATGCATTACTAAGACAGGGGTCTTCGTAATAAAAAACCCCAGCACAAGCAGCTGTCTCAGAAGCAAACAAAAAACCTGGAAGCCTCTACCCAGAGACAGGAGATTCCATCTTGCATTTCCAAGTATTCCATCTATTTTATCCACCCCACAGTTACAGCTGAGAAAAGGCAGAAGTCACTGATGAACAGATGCAGCCAAGGGAGTGTTTACTTTATTTAAATAATTGCCTTTTTCCCCCTCCTCCATCCTGCACATTACTGGTGCCATCATGACCTTGCTAAAAAGTGTATTCTCCTGCTGAATTCTAGTTCCTCTCTTGCTTAAAATTTAGTAGCTAGAGCTGATGTGGTAAATAAAATATTGTCGTCTTTGAGGCATCAACATTTATGGGATGATACATGGACTGGCTGAACTCCAGAGTGCTGCTGATCTATAATGTACACCTATGGGGTTTTTGACAACCTTTCAAAATGCGTGTGAAATCCATGCAAGCATCACTTCAACCTGCAATGTATATTGAAAGTATGTAGTGTGGTTTAATAAATGTAGTGGTCACTTAACGATTAATATATGGCTTAGGAGTCTTCTGTGGTATTCCTCATTCAGAGATCCTAAGACCAGATCATGATGATGATGGTCTGCTTTGACCTCTTGTGTGGCATGAGCAAACCCCTGCCTGCCTGTGGAGGTCTGTAGAAAGGCACCCACCTTGCCACACACTTTGGCTGAAGGAGGAATTACCTTTCATAGATCCAGTAGTTAATTTCCTTCATGCTTAAAAGGTTCCTTCTTTTTTTATACATTCATGAATATGAAATTGTCAAACCACAGCTCTCTGCTTTGGGAACATATCTCTTTACCTGCAAGCTTAAAAAGAGCTCTTCTAAGAGAAATCCTCTTTGTATATTTTCAAAACTGATCGAGTCTCCTCTTCCCCACCTCTCATCTGAACCAAAGAGGTAAGTTTCTTCATTTTGTTACTTGTAGGCACGTTTTTCAGAGCCTGAATTATTTTTCTGGGTTTCCCTTTAAAAACACTCTGTCATTATCAGTGTTACTTCTACAATGAGAAGCTAGGACTGTAGGCAGTGTTACAACAACAGTGCTGTTAATATTTAATATAATAGCAATTCCTCCATCCTCTTCCTGTGTGAGGTATAAGAGCCCCTGGTTTCCAAAACACAATCTGGTAGTCTGTGATTTATTCAAGGCAGCAGTGAATAAGCCAGCATGGAGTTCAGTGGTGCTGCAGATAGATGGTTTCAAGCTGCTGGAAGATCTCTTTAAAGCTCTCTCAGGTGTCTTTTTGCTACTCTGCATCTGGTATGATGCTGCAGAGTTATTTGTTTTTATGGCTCAGTATTGCTATTTTGTCTGACAGCAATACCATGCTTTGTTGACAGACCTGCCATCGTATAGATCGTCACTAATTATTCTGGTGTTTTAAATGTTTGCTTGTAAAGCAACAGAGGAAATGCCACCACTCACCTTGGCAATTTCATTCTGGTCTTACTCCTGGCACTGTGATCAGTTGTCTCTCAGTTGGTTCAAATGCTGCAGATGTCTCATGAGGTTGGGTATGTGCATCTAGACGTGCTTCCTGAGCTGAACCCGTGGCATAACTGAAGTGGTACCTCGGTGTTTTACAAACTCTGCCTTTGTCCCATCGTTTTACGATACTGTTGAATCACATTCTCTTTATGGTTCTCTGCAATTTCTGGATCCAGGGCAGTGGTACCACAGAGGGGCCATTTGTTTCTCATCCTGTGTTCATGCTGTTGTCTGGTCAGTCTTTTGTCACTGTAGTTCTGTACTTTGTACTTTCAACCTACTTTTTCATTCCATTTCACCAATTCATAAAACCCACTTTGAATTCTCTTCCTGTCCTCCGATTGCCTTGCTGTCCCTCTCACCTTGGCAGCATCCACAGAGTCAGCAAGAATCATTTTCAGTCCATCAGCCCCAAATTAATGAAAACAAGGAATGTGACTGGATATAGAACATAAAGCTCTGCAGAGCCATGTGTGAGGATTCCTGCCTGTTTTACACTATTACTATTCAGGATTTGATTTTCCAGCATTGTCCTTACAGAGTATTAGATTAATCCAGACCATATTTCCTTAGTCTGAATGGTAGTGTGAAAGGCTTACTAAGGTCAACACAATACCTGCCATTCCATCCCTATCCACAGCATCTGTTATCCTGTTACTGGAGAACATCAGAATGATTTCTCACAGTTTGTTCTGTTTGCCAATGCTGCCTGCTACTCATCTCCTTGTTATTTTCTGCTGCTTATAGCTAATGTCCGTAGGAAAATAGTTTTCCAAAAATAAAAGTTTATATGACAGCTGTACAGGTCACTGGTTTTTATCCCTTTCCTCCTCCAGCTCTCTCACAGTGCATCTTCTAAAGGATACGAGGTCTCTTGTCTCCATCATTCCTAAATAATCCCATCGAAACAGAAATCATTTCAAGTGTCTCTTCAAGTTTTCCCTCCTTGTTGGCCGAACTTTCTGAGTCTGTGCCCGTCATAAAAAATTTATCCCACCTTTCTTTCCCTTCCGCCCATTGGTGATGTTCCATTTCCTGCCATTCCCTCTATTATAAATTGAATAATTTTAGTGTTGGGCTTTCTCTGTGTGACTTCTGCATTGGGTAATGGTGTTCCCCTTTATTTCTTTTACTTCAATTTGTTTCAGATCTGCCATTCATCTTCTTGTTTGTCTTTGCTTTTTAATTTCTCTTTCTTATCTGCCATAAGCTGAGTGAATATTTTTTCTTGACCATTTGCATGATCTTTAAGTTACTGTGTCCTCTAATTGATATCACGTGCCATTTGCTGTGTTGCATTATTTAATTCTCTGAAAGATTTCAGGTAGAGTGGTTCGTGTGTCCGACACACTGCAAAGCACAGCTGTGTTGTGTAGCCTTCATATGCATTTGCTTCCTGTTTTCTCCTTTTACTTACTGTTTTGGGAAACAGCCTTTTCCACTCCATTATTTCCAGAATCACGGATGCATGAAAGTGGTGCTTCAGGGAACGGCAGAGGTGTGAGAAGTGCTGACTCACTCGTGCCCTGACATACCCACCCTGAGTGGTGCAGTGGTGCGGAGCAGGACTTGGGGCACTGCTGGTGGCTGTTACAGGGTGCAGTACCCACTGGTACATGATTCTGGTAGAGTTCCAGTGTCAGACACTCATAAACTCCTTAAATCCAAGAAACCATAACTCTGTGCTAGATGCTGATGTTTGCAGTGCACGGGCACACGTGCATGAAGAGTTATGCAATTGTTCCATCGTAGAATCATAGAGTGCTTTGAGTTGTAAGGGACCTCAAATATTATCTAGTCCAACCCCCCTGCTATGGGTGGGGATGTGTTCCTCATCAGATGTATTCAAAAAACCATCTGTTTGGTTTTAATATAGCTTCTCCTTAATCAGCAATATATAGGCAGTATTGATGTACATTCTAAATAAATACATACTGCAGCAAAAATTCACCATGATCAATACTTTTTTTTTTCTCTCTCTAAGTTTTAGTGATGTGCCTATAAATGTTCAGACATTCCTTGCTTGCCACAGCATGACCCAGTGGAATTAGTGGAAGACTTTCCATTGATTCGCATGGATTTGTACAGGCCCATGTAAAGCATTTAACCTCACACTACGGGTCAGTGATAGAAGTGTAGGAATCTGAAAATACATATTCCCTGCTCTGAAGGAAAGGAACAGAAAGGCAGAAGAAAGATCCTCAGAAGTACTGAGACATCAGCTGCCCCACAAGGTAGTGGCTTGCTCTTATCTTTTGGCTCAGGAGCAGTGGATGTGCACTCTGGTGTTTGAAGTAGGTTGGGCAGAATTTAACTTTTGGCTCAAGGGAGTTTTTAGTTGATTAAATATGGATGTTCTTGCAGGTAGAAGCATGGTTTCTCTCTGCAGCACATCACTTTAATTGAACAGATGTGTTTGGGAAAGCAAGCTTGGCTCTTCTGTGCTAAATCTTTTCTGCCTGGACCAGCCTATAAGAAATACCAATAAAAACTGTCAGGTTGTAACAATTGCAGGGTTTCTAAGAGTGTGGTTGTAGCTGCCTTCAGGTCTGTGCATTCATCTGCCCAGTCCCAAGGCTGGCTCTGCAGCACTGCTGGGAGCTCTGCCTTACCTGTAATTATAGGCAGAAAATCGCTCAAGTTAATGCCGCGTCTAAGTGCGGTACTAACATCTGCCTGTCTTGGCAGTGAGACAGCCACCACAATCAGGCGATGCAACAGGCTGTCAAATATCCTGGCTTCTGCAGGAACTTGCTCTTCTAGAAAAATTTTTCCAGCTCCAGTTCCTAATCAGGCTGTGGGTGATCTTTCCGAGCTCTGAAGCCATGGGATCTATCACTCATCCATCAGCGCCTGTCCCGCTCTCCCTGCGAGCATCCGCTTCTGTGTGGATGCTGCTGCGGAGGAACGAGACCTGCTGCTGAGCAGACTGGGGGGAGAGTGACAGTCTCATCCTAACGAAACAATCAGGTTCAGAGCTGGTTTGCATTTCTGTTGCTGCTTTTGCAGGAACGGAAACCGGACTGTTTCCCGCTGCGACTGCGGGAAGCCTCAGGAGCAGTTTGCAGTTCTCTCTGCTTCCAGCCTTTGGTGTAGCCTCAAAGAAGTGTGTTTCAGAAAACATAACTTTCAACTGCCTGACACTTCCCAGTCACTTCTGTCTCTTGTCTGTAGTGCTATCAATCAAATTGTTCTTGTCAGCTAACTGGTTTTAAATCTCGTGTGGAAAAATTGTCAGTTCAAGATCATACCATGGTAAGGACAAACCTGACCAGTCTTGTCGCGCTAATTCATTCTTGCTTAAGACGTGAAAATAAACTGATAGAATATCAATTTGAAGCTTCTAGACCTTGAAATGATTTAAAATCTCTTAAAAGAAAGACTAGGGCTGAAGCTTTGTCTCCGAGGCATCATTTTTAACTTAGCAGGGAGCTCTGATGGTCTTTTCTTTAAATTGCCTATTGTCCAGATGCCCACAAAGAAAGTGCTTCTGTGGGACTGTTTGTGTTTAGTGCTGGCATTTATTTCATTTCATGTGACAGATGACTTGGCTTCTGGATCGAGTAATTACTTGCTCATATCCCGCCGGGGCAGGTTTTTGACCTGCTGGAAGGCTGTGATTTGGTCTGGGAGCCCGGGCTGGCCGGGCAGGGAATGGCGGTGGTGCCGGAGCCCGGCGTTCCCCAGGCCTGGATGGCTCCTGGCACACATCTCTGTGGGCTTTGCTGGGTGCTCCAGTCACATGAGAGCTGTGGGAACACAGAACCTGCAGGCTTTGCTAATGACAGAGCCACCCAATTAAGATTTAAATGTCTGAAACCCTTTTGTATCTGTTATGATGGATAGTCTGTAATTTGGGGTGTCTTACCAGATTTCAGGTTAAGCTTCATAGATTTTTTTTATTTTTTCATTTTTTTTATTATCCTAAACTTTGATTGTGAGACACAGTTATGAACTTCAGGGGATTACTGGATGGAGCTGAATGAACTCTGCTTTATTCTTCACCATAGTTGTGCTTTTCATTCTCTCACAAAGAAAAACCTGATTTCTGCTTGAGGGATTCTTCTCTTTTTTTTTTTTTTTTTTAAAAATGGGAAAATCGAAGAGTTGAATGAAACCTTACATTTGGGCAGTTTTTTTTTAAAAAAATTTTTTTCCCCTTTTTTTTTTTTTTTAAATTTCACAATATTATCATACAGCAGCTAAACTAATGAATATATAATTTTCTTTCCTTTCTGCTTGTCATGCCCTGCTAACATGGACCTCTACAAAGGCTCAGGTTGGTGTTGCAATCTGTCTTCATCTTATTGTTCTTATTTAGTAAAAAGGGGCTTCAATGTTCTTCATCAGTCAGCTTTTTTCCCCTTCCTCTCTTCAAAACTGGGTCCAACATTATTACTGCATAACAGATTCATCCAGAGAGGTGCCACATTTGTTTGTTACCCCTGAAACTTCAGCTGCTGCCGAATGTGCTGTTTCAGAAACAAGGGACATTGATTTATTTATATCTACTTAAATTTGCTATGCTTGCCTAGCTTTGTGACAGGGAGGCAGCAGCAGCTGCAGCACTTTCACCCTCTGAAATCTGTAAAATGCACTGAAACTCTCACTAACGAGTTTCTGCCTTGCTTTAGACCCCATGTTTGACAGCAAAGTAAAATGGCATCTGTTAATATCTCATCTGGATTCAATACTTTCTTGATAGTGATGAAACAATTAAAAAATGAAATAAAAAAGCAGAGCCAGAGGAACTGGCCATTTATGATTGTGCTCTCATATTCCCTATTCACACTTTAACTCCTCCATTTTTTTTTAATAAGTCTGAGACTAAATTGTCTTGCCTGAGTATTTCAGGTAGAAATAAATGCCCAATATCTGCAAGGTTTTACTTTGTGCTGTGTCTGTCCTCAGAGGTTGTAGTGACAGTAAAAGCAGAGAGGCAGCTCTGGGGCCAGGAGCTGCACGTTCTCCCTTATTTTCTCGTGTTGAATGATGCCAACTTGGTATTTTAATCTCCATGAAAGAGCACTCGTGCTTTACCATGTTACAACTTGGTGTTTCTAATGCCTGCACCAATCTCACAGAAAATAAAACCACTTACCACTCGTAAATATGAATTAATAAACCTTGCTGAGCAACATGTTAGTTCTGTCAGAGTGAGCTGTAATGACTGGGGTTCGACAGAGCTCGCCTCAATTAACTTTTTAAACAAGGCATTTTCCACTCATTGCACTTTAAGAATTTGAAATAAAGCAGTAACTGACTTTGAATATTTAATTACCCGTTAGAAGAATGTAAGGGATTTAATAGGAGCATTTTATAAAGTCCAGCAAAAGACTAGATACAGTAAAGGCCATGGTCAGGGAAAGTGGAGCATCCAGATATCTTGATAGCAAGAATACCCTGCTGATTTCCTAATTTCTCCTCTTTTCCTCATTTTACAGCCAGAATTTTACAGTGCTGCTTTTTTTGATGGCTTCATCTTGAAATGTCTTTATCTGAACTTTTCAGGACCTGATTTTAATCGGAGATGCTGTCCATTTAGTGCAAGAAATTGGGCATTTCCAGATTCAGTCCCCCACTCTGTGAGGGCTCCCTTGCCAACCTCTAGTCAATCTCCCAACTCTTCATCTTCAGTTTTCTCATGTGTAAATTAGGATTAAAGCTGAGCAGCTTTGAGAGTCAGGCTATAAATAGGTGATCAAGAGCAGGGGAAACTTCTGGGGCTTGGTAAGTGTTTTCACCCTCCCTACTCAGAGAAAATGACTTTTCAGCAATTTTTGAAATAGCAGAGTAATGGTGAAGGGTCTGTTTCTGTAGGGGCTTCCACACTGCCCACAGAGCTGACACTG
Source organism: Scytalopus superciliaris (assembly GCA_013400415.1). Classification (NCBI taxonomy): domain Eukaryota; kingdom Metazoa; phylum Chordata; class Aves; order Passeriformes; family Rhinocryptidae; genus Scytalopus; species Scytalopus superciliaris. The sequence continues at coordinate 66,759 of VXBX01000098.1, forward strand.
GGAATTGATGCACCTTTCTGTCTGTGCTGTCATAATTACTACCCTGGCCCAGAACTCGTGTTTTGTACCAGGAATAAAATGGATCCCATCCCTCTGCCAGCTGCAAAGTTTTAGGCAGGTCTAGGCTTTCTTGGTTCAGCGCCAGCGAGGGCTTTTCAGAACCTTAGTGAAGGTCTAATTGATTTTCTTTTTTCCGCACCACAGAGGAGGGAAAAAACACAAACTCCTTTGATTTGGGCATAAATGGAAACTAAAAGTGCTGAATTTGCTTCATGAGTATTTGTGCAGGTATCTGCTAGAGCCGTAAAAAATCCAGGAATTCCAATAATTTCAGAAGTCTCACCGCGTAATGATCTGCTCAAACTTTTGTGCTGTAAGTCGTTTTGAGCAATTTTTTTTTTAAATTTTGGTGTCTGTTTGCAGCATCCAAATGCCCAAAGACAAGTATTCATCAGTGAAATCGCCGCTTTGCAAAAGCCAAATTGCTTGAAAATTAATTGTTCAACCAGTTTTAATACTGGTGAGTGGTTAGCATATTTCTGGCAATCGTGATCAATACATAAACAAGCATGAAATAAAATCAATTTTATTTTAAAGAGAACTATTTAATGTTGAAATTGTAATGAGATAATTTCTGTGATGCAGTGTTTGTTAATGTGCAACTTCAGATATACAGTTAATTCAGTAAAGCTTTTAAGTGCGTGCTTAGATCTGCCGAATCAAACACGCAGTTAAGTAATTAACAAAGCAAGTACTCCATTTTAATTCAGTTTTAAAGAACTAAATAAAAGAAACTAATTGTTAGAAATTATTTGGTTTAAACAGAATGCAAAAGCAGTATTGGAACATTATAAAAGTTATTCAGTTAATGTATGGGCGTCTTGCAACCAAAAAAGAAATTGTATTAAATAGATGGAGTCAACGCAGAAGTCAAGTTTGCAGATTATTGCAATGAATGGACATTTTTGGAGATGTGTTTCCCACCGTGCCCTGGATCCATTCGTGTCAGGGTGGTTGCAAGGGAGTGCTGGCTGTGGCCCAGATGTCACCAAGTGGCAGCCTGGCCATAATCTCTAAGGTGAAGGGAGGTCCCTTTTGCACTGTGACATCCCATTGCTGCCTCCTCTTGCAGCCTGGATAGGCAGGGAACATTAAAGTGAGTATGATGAAGGTATTAAAAGTGAGTATGATGAAGGTATTGAAAGTGAGCCAATTGCTGACCAGTCTCATTAGAAGGAGTTTTAAAATCTGCACTTGATTTTACCAGCAAGTGTGTTTGCAAAGCAGAGCAAGTCAGCCCTTTCCTAAAAAAGGTCCTTTTGAGCTTTACTGTTATTCAAGGTGGTCTCCATGGTTTAAAAATGGGTTGTTATTTCTTTGGTTCTGGCTGTTTCGATGTATTAGGTCTAATGTAACCTTGGTATAAGGGCAGCGATGTGAAATGAACTTATGTTAGCAATGAATTTAGCCCATTTGTATTAGAAATGAATAGCACAGAGGTAGTCCTCAGGGTCTCAGGCAACTGCTACAGTGATCAGTTTGGTTGTTCTAATATAATAAGCAGATATTGACTTAGTTGGAGTGAACACCAAGATTTACTGTCATGAAAGCTAAAATATCGACTGAGGGAAAACCAGAGTCAATATATACCTTGAGGGACAATAAATCTTGATGTTCACTGAAATATGAAGTCACTATGATTTTCAGAAGCATTGAACCTCGTTCTAGGTGCTCATCAGAAAGACTGCCTGAAGTATAGGTAAGAAATTTTTTTAATGAAACACGTCAGTTGAGCAAGTGTGCTTTTTTCTATGCATCCTTTACAAGGTCTCTATTATTCCTGACCTACATTTAAATAAGTAAGTTAGAGAACATTATAAATCACACCAAAGCTCCTTGGTGGTTAGATATTTGGACTTTTCATTAAAATGTAAGTACCAGCTATTAAAAGAGAAAATAAATAGATCAACGTTTGTGTATGTTGTTGAAGTAAATGTCAACATCAATATTCTTTAGCAAAGGCTTGGGGTTTGCACTGGAGTGAAGGGGAAATGGCTTCTTTTGTTAGGGCAAGCTTCAACAGTCTGTCTCTTAAAAAGTAACTTTTATCCTTCTTTTATTAACAAATGTGCCCATCAACTCGATTTTAGCGTTCAGATGTTCAAGTACTATTCCAGGGTGGTTTTGACTACACATAGTGATACAGTGGTCCTGTGAAAGTCAGTGGCAAAACTCCCCTTGACTTCAGTAAGGCATCTTTTCACCCCTTGGTTCATTGAGCCCGAATCCCAGCTTGTAAATATGAATAAACATTGAGAAAAGCAGTTAATTTCCTAAACTGCTAAAAGATGGTGTTTACTTTTTAAGGCAGTAAGAGATGGAGCCAGGCTGGTCCCATGGGCACCGAGCTCTGCAGCTCCTCGCAGGTCAGCTGTCTGCAGCTTCCAGCATCTTTCTCCCCTCTGAGCCATACAGAACCATGGGCCCTGTGCCTATCACATGGAATTCATTTCATTTCTGCCCTTCAGGAGATGGACTGTGATGCTGCAGCTCCATACGTGTGCTGGGGGCTCAGTCTGAAGGCGTTTGTAAAGGCACTGTCATAGTGGGTTTGCATAAGTTTGGGGAAGGGTGAGCATTAAGCAGCTTATTTTCAAAGGAACTGTTGTCTGTGCTTAGGAAGAGAAGTGGCATAGCTGGACAAGAGACTTCTGCCTCTGCAGAGGTAGTGGATGGCAAAGTGATGTGAGCCAGGAGTTCTAAACTGTGTGTAATTTGGAGCTTGGATGGACTCTGTGTTATAGCCAGGGATCCATGGGAGCACATCCCAACTCCCCTCCATGCTCAGGCAATTTGGGTTCCTGGTTCCTGAGGAGTAAGGACGCCACATCCCATCCCAGGCTCAGGACAGGGGTGTTCTCGTGGACCCAGGAGGTGAGAAGTGAACTTAGGTTGCCCTGGTTGGTGGGACCCAAAGAACAGCAAGGCTTAGCCAAAATTCTTTGAAAATGCAAAATCAAGAGCATCATCTGACTGTCTTAAGTACCACAGTTCCAAGCAAAAGATGAGAATGAAAGGCTTTAAGGTTTCTTGTGCTCTTTTTCCAAATAAGAAAAAAAGGAATTAGAGGTGATTGAAAACAAATTATGGCAAGCCAGGAGAGAGAAATGGGAGGAAAACATTGTCTTGTGGAGGAAAGAACCACATGCTACATCACTGTGGTTTTTAAATGCAAAGATGGAGACACAAATTATATTCACAGCTTCCTGAATGCATTCCCACAGAGTTCCACCCATGGAAATCATACATCTCTTTGAGACTCCCATTTATAAGCTTAATGGCGTCCACTGATGCACGTTGTAACTTGTTCTGAAGAAGTCTGTGCCTCCCAGTGACGTGGGGTGGTTATTTCCATGCCCCCAGTGCCCAGAGGCACTACCAGAGATGGCATCGCTCAGTGCTGACGCAGGGCAGAGGGGACAGGTTACTCAGAGGCAGGATGTGCTGTGTGTCAGCACAGTAATTTAGGAAAACAGGTTAGTTGTAACAGTTGTATTTCAGGGTTTTGGTGGGGAGTGTGACCTGGGAATCCTGACCAATGTGGAAGTGCTGAACAGGTCAGCAGCAGTGCCCAGGTGTTGAGGTACTGCAGGGATATGTGGCCAGTGCTGTGTGTCCTTCCTCCTCCAGCCAGAATGGGATGTCTCTCTGTCTGTTGGAGGATGAGAGTTCATATGCAATTGCACCAGTTCAACACAGACAGCAGTCTAGGAATGCTCTGTTAATGCCTTTGTTATTGTGATCCTGACAGTTCTTGAAAGAGCACATTTGAAGTTTCACTTTGTATTATGTGTATTTGTGTCACTGCATATGGGATTTCTGTTTCGACCTCACATGTTTCCTCAGATGGATTTTAGATCACGTGGCATCCCATGCCTGCCCAACCCTGTCTGGTTTTCTTACACAGATACCACATCAGGTACATGCTGCAGGAGATTTTGAGCACCAAAACACCTTTATGGCAAATGCCTGATGTCAGGCCTCTACTGCCGTCCACAGGAGGGCTTTGCTGGCTCGGAGAGGTCTGAGGCTTAACTGATGTTAAGGCAGAGCAGCCAGAAGTCACTGAGACAATAAGATGGGATTCCCAAGCTCTTGACCTCGTCCTGTCTGCAGGCAGGAGGGTGAGCAGTGCAAGGCTGGCGGTGCTGTGAACCTGCAGGACTCACAGCTGTATCCTATAACCCTGAGAGAGGGTTATTTGTTAGACCCACGAAAAGAAGCTTAAATCCCCAAAGCTGCTGTTTGTGCTGGCCTGCCCCTGCTGTACCTGTGGAGGGAGGCAGCACCATGCCATCACCTCCTTCCTGGCTGCTCCCAAACTCAGCTTCCCCTCCAGAAAACTGAAGAGCAGGAACAGGCCACCCAGTTCTTAATAGACTTACCTATTAACTTTTACCATCCTTGACAGTACCCAGCGAGGTGCCTCCTCCCTGGGCTGCAGGATCCTTGCCCCGGGCAGGCAGTTTTCTCCAAGTTTGGCTCTTTGCTCTCCCTGGTTTTGCCTTCCCTCTGTGACAAGGGAAACACTGCTCATGCCTCAAGCACATGCTTCCTTCTCACTAATCTGTGGACAGCAGAATGTTTTGTCAGGCAACACAGGCAGGCTGCAGTTTTTCCTTTCCTCTCTGAGGCAGGGAAACTAATAAATACTCCCTTTCTCTACATCCATCTCCTGGATGGATGTCTGTGGGGAACACAGAGGCTTCGCAGTGCCCGGAGAGGGATTGCTGTTGTCCCTGGTGTGTGTGGGACTCAGTGGCTCTCTGGAGGTGACAGGCTGGTGGGGCAGGATGGTGGCTTCACACCAGGTGGGTGCCTCCTCTCTGTGCTCCTGTGTACACCAGTTAGTGTTAACAAGCCTGGCTGCACAGCTAATTAGCAGCACCTGTGGTGCTGCTTGCTCAGTCTGGGAAACTTGGCCTCTCTGTGCACCTTGTACAATCCATAGACACCTCTGTGTCCTAGAGTTAGACCAAATGCACTGTTAGGTCATATCAAGTGTCTGAGGAGCACTTCCATCTTTCAGTGACCTGTGTGCGGGTCCAGCAGGTGCTGGGAGCACTGCAGGCCCCCTGGGAGCCCCAAAAGGCTGTGGGTTGACCCCACTCACTCTGGCAAGAAAGTTATTGTAGCAAATATCATCACTGAGTGTAGTTTATCCCTGGTGTGGTAGGGCACGTTCTCACATGTTGTTTGTGCACAGACCATGAGAAAGGATCTCACAGAATCCATAGAGTGGTTTGGAAGTGGACCTTAAAGATCATCTAGTTTCAACCCTGCCATGATGGGCAGGGGCACCTTCCACTAGTTCAGGTTACTCAAATTCCTACCCAGGTTTATAATTGTGCTTATTAATATGTAGGGAAAATGGTACTAATTGTACTGCTGCCTTTGCCCCATTTGTTCCTCTCCCTTTCCCCTTCCTCTGCATAAAATGTGATGATCTTGCTAGTTCATGCTGTGCTTGTCCTCACCAGTCCCAACTTCAGTGTCCCTTTTTTCTGTCTTTTCTCCTTCATGTATTTTGCACTTTTCAGCATCTCCTGTTCTTTCCCCTCTGACAAACCTATGCACAACATATAGGCAGACCTACAATTGAAATTAGTTTCTGACATCTTCTGTTCCTGAGGGGTTTTCCTTTGCAAGTTATCTTCCTTCTATTTGATATGAAGGTGATTTTCTGATGGGGCACCAATTCTATTTTCAGACTGATATCTCAATCTCCTTGTCTTCCCACCTCCAAAGTGTTGCAAAGAAGGTTTCTTTATTCTTGTGGCCACAACATGCATAGTCATAATTTGCTATTTCAAAATGAAGCTGTAAATCATTAAACTTAGGGCTGAATTTTTTTGGGATGTAATTGGGAAGGAGGGTATTGATTCGTGGTTATTTTAATAGTGAGAATGAAATGGCTCCACAGCAGCAAGGCTGAAGAGATTCTGGTGTGTGGAAGAAGAAATTTTAGGTGCACTGTATTTTTCCAGGGCAGCATATTATGCTTCATACAAAACAACAGGGAATACTGTATCTTCAAATCAGCTTCTGCAGACAAACCAGATTCAAAATAAATAACTTTTATTCATCACTGTAATAGAACTGTTGATGCATTCATTTATTTAAACCTAAAAATATGCTGAAGTGTTATATCTCAGTGTGCTGCTTTTAACAGCCTGAATATCCGGCACCTTTTATCAAGCTTTTGGCTGTATTTCTCTCTCTCTCTAGATACCATAGTTCAGGTGAATACACTGTTGTGTTTGATTAGGAGATATGTTAGACATAAGTCACTGGCAGGGAAAAAAAGCATTTACAGTTTTTATATATAAAAATGAAATTTGTGGGATGCATGAAATTTCATTCTTTTATGGTAAAGGATTTATAAGGATACATTAGAAGAAAAGGTAAATGAGTGCTGATTTTAAGTTTGTACCTTCTGAAACATGAAAGAATATGGTACATACAGTCCTGGTGAAAGACATGTGATAGATTATGGTGAGAGCAGGCAGAGCAAATGAAATTGTAATAGAGTTCCTCTTCTGGCTGCGGGAAATAGCTGTTATTTATCCTGTTTCCTAAGATGCTGCATGCATACTCCTCTTTATTATATACTTTAAAATCCCTTGGCAAGTCAATAATGAATAAATGAACTTAAAGCCATTACAACACCCTTAGCATATGGAGTGTAAGCCAGGATATTTTCCAGTGTGCCTTTTCCTGGCTTTGGCAGAGGTGTTTCTGCAGAGGTGCTAACCTGGATGGCTCAGCTGAGCAGTCTGGTTCTCTCTCCTGGCAGGTGCACGAGGCAGTCCCATGCTACAGCGAGTGCAATCAGTATGCTTGGGTAGTAGAGCCGTGGTCTCCGTGCAAAATCAACAGCGAACAAAATTCCCTCCACTGTGGAGAAGGAATACAAACAAGGAAAGTCAGGTGCGTGAAGACAAAAGCTCAGGTACTCCAGATCAAAAAGAGCTGTGTGTACTTGAATAAAGCTGGAATATCTGACCATCTGACAGTGAGTACATTGCTGAGTCCAGTGTATTTTGAATTAAAAGAAACGTCTTTATGTGCAATGGTTTACAGGAAAAGCGTCTCAGAGATGCAGCCTTGGTTCTTCAGGAAGATGGCATGATATTTAAATTAGAATTCTTCAACTTAAATGCCATGTATACATAAAGCTACCTGAGGTGCCTCCATATTCTGATTTGCTAACATTTTCCCCAAGTAGTGGCACTGCATGCACCAGAGTGGCATTCATTATTACTGAATATTCATTCCCCAGGCACAGGGAAATGCTGAGTTATTTCCAAATGTTCAGATGTTCCTAGCAGGAGCACAAAGGTTTGTTCTTGCTGGTTGTCATTTTCTGTTTGCTCCTCTGTCAGCCGATCAAAGTTAAAATCCCTCTGTATGAAGTTTGAAATGTTTATTTAAAGGAGTTACTGAAATCTGTGAGTAACAAAAGCATGTTGTACATGTAGCTGGTTTTGATTTGCATTAACGTGATTAATTCTGCTTTTTGACCAGCCATGCTGCTTGCAACTATTGTCATATCTAGTGTCCTGTATGGAGTCGAGCAGACTAGGTGATATCCATCACATCCATGGTGCTCTAATGAAAATGTCTGTTTTCTGTGTAGGTGTGTGAGTACTGCAGAGGACCATGGAGGGGAGACTGTGCCCAACGCTCTGTGTAACCAGGCTGACATCCCAGATACAGTGCAGAAGTGTAGCTTGTACTGTCCCAGTGAGTGTGCAGTGTCTGACTGGGGACAGTGGAGCAGGTGTCCACAGGTAGGCAATGTGCCACTGGCAATGTTCCTCTTCGCTTGTCCTTCAACCATTTAATGGCATAGTTATTTTCTAGGAAAGTAAATTATTTTCTGAGGGATGTCAGGCTTAATGGATCCTGCCAGCATGGTTGAATCTGGAGATATTTCTATTTCTACAGAGGCTGAGCTATAGAAAGTTGGTTAGTGAAACACATAGTTATTACTGTGACAGTTGATTCAACACATCCTTCCCCTTGGTCTACGGGAGAGAGCCCACACAAGCAGAGTGGGTGAAGGGAGAAGTGTTTAAGCTGCAGTAAGGACTGTCTGTCTGAGGAAACATTTGCAGGGGAGAGGTCTGTCAGTGATGCATGACTGCCATAACAACCTGCTGGTAAACCGTGGTGGTGACACTCCTCTGGACAAGTCAGTCCTGAGGGAATGACAGCTCTCCCCTCCCAACAGACACTATTTCTGTCCAGCATCTCCTCCTCCTCAAAACCTTGAGGGGAGATTTGAGGCAACAGCAGCAGAAGGGCATGGCAGCAAGATGCCTGAACAATTTGTCATGTCATGAAATACTCAAAACTTTGTGAATTATGCAGGGATTCAAGCCACTGCCAAGTGCCTGTGTTTTCCTAAGTGTGCAAGATGGAAAGAAGCTGCAAATTTTGTATTGTGAAAACTCTCTGGCCTCAAAGCATGTGATTTCAAACCTATTGTTTCTCCCTGATGGGTGTTGAAATAGGTGCCAGGTTTAATCTCACAGGGGTTTTTTAATAGACCTGCTTGATGTATTTAAGTGACAAACATATATTCATTGCCCCGGTGTTAACAGGGCCATTATCGAAAGTCTGAGTGGTTATTGGACAGGTATTTATACGACTGCTGACACAGGTAATTTCCTTCCATAATATTTTGTGTAGCGTATCAATATACTCGGTAAGAACATGTCAAATAAAATCTTGTGTTTCATTTCCTGCGTTCACCTCCTCCTGAGCAGCATTGCTTTGATGAAGTATAATACTCTTGCAACCCATACAAATGCTTGGATACCTTTCCAAGTCCCACTGTGGTTGGGCTGTTTCTTTGCCATTGACTTTTTCAGACGTAGATTTTCTTCATTTTCACGTGCAGTGAACTAGTGCAGAGACCCTCGAGGCCATGGGGTGTATTTCAGGTGCCTTGGTGACGGTTAAAGCAGGACTGCTTGAAGCTTTAAGCACCCTAATTTCCTTAAGACACCAGACTTTTTGCTGAAAGCTCCTTTCTGGCAGAGGTGAAGCCTCCGTAGGCCAAAGAAGCAGGAGAGGGAAGCCCACAGCTCATGGGCTGCACTCCATCAGGCAGCACAGCTCTTGGCAGGTGCAGGGCCTTGTGCCACAGCCCCCACGTCTCCTTGTGCATCCTCTTACCACAGTGGATGTTAATTCATAAATGTGAGGGCATCTGCATGCCAATGCAATTAACTGAACAATATGTTTTCTCAAGCTGTTCTGCAATGCTTTGTTGTGAAACTGAGATGACTGTGTGTGCCGACGGAGCATGTGTTTCAATAGTTCTGTCCAGATACGAGGCAGTAAACAGCTTGAAGTTTTATGGGCAGATAAAACCCTCCCTTTGATGAGTTTGCAGCAGTGCTGTCTCCCTTTTACAGCTACTCTGGCTGTTTGTGTTTGGTTTTAAGAGAGAACCACAGAACACAGTCCTTCCCAGGCTGCACATGCTCAGCATCTCCTGGGAGAGCGCTGGGCTTGCTGTAAGTGCAGATCGACTGTGCTGTGCCAGTGGTGTGTCTTTGGTATGTGTGGGGCCAGAGGGGTGATGGGGCCAGGAGTGAGGCCCTGCCAGTACCAGGGTGATTAATGGAACCCTCCATCTCCTGAGTCACCACTAGGAAAGGCGGTCACTGAGAACATCCATGAGCTGGTGGACATGGTCCATGACGTTACAAAGGCAGTGGAGCCTGTGGAGGATCCCATTCCATCTGTAAGGGAAGAGCTACCTGTGGTCAGTTGAGTAGCTGTACTGGTTGGAAGCGAGAGCTTGGGTCTGGAGCTTGCATGGAGACCTACATAGACACACCCAGATACAGGAGTCTGCACCTGGAGCTGAATCTCATTTTAATCTTTTGGTCAGGCCTGTTGTGCCTCCAGTCTTGTGTCAAATGTCTTCCCGCAGAGCCCACAGTACACCTCAGTAAGTTTGCATGCACAGAACCTCTTGCCCATTAGTGCTGTCTGTTTAATTGTGTTTGAGGGAATTTTGCTCAATAGCTGGTATGATCACGCATGGTTTCTGATTCATGCCAAACTGGAAGGAAATGTCTGTCTTCTGAGGATGTATAAAATGCTTTTTGAATATTCACCAAAAACATGTTTCTTAAGTATGGTTCCTTTGTCTTCCCCTAATAGTCCAAACATTTGAAAGATCACATTGTATTGAAATGAAAAAGCAAAACCATAAATCCTGTCTGCTCTTTTTCAAGTGCATTTACATTTCATACCAAAACAGTTGGCACTCTTCTAGTCATAGCACTCTCATGAGGCAGCCGCCAAAGACCATTCCAGGATATCTTCCTGTAGCTCTGGTCATGTTTGGCTTGCTGGAGATAAAGAGGATTTATGAAACTTGACAAATTCTAGTTTGTAAGAAATGAACAATCACAATTTCAGCCTCATGTTTGCCTGAGGAGTTCTTTGATTTGAGATATTTACCGAAGATTTTGCTCAGGTGAGAATTCTTTTCCAGTCGCTTTAGTGTTCTGCTCATGTTTTATAGTGTTGATAATAAATTCATCCTGATAGCAGAATAACTAACTCTTATCAGCTGAATATAAAAAGGCCTTTTAGATTATCCGCTGTACCTTTTGTCAATATGTCATTGTACTCAGGGTACTTTCTAGGGTATTACTGGGTTTTATCTTGTAGCAATGTTCTTCCCATGTGAATTTTCCGCTTTCAGGATGGTAAATGATCTTGAATCATGTTGAAATCAATGAGTCATAAAGGTGGTGACTGCTGTGTCAATGGAAAGTACTTCAATACTTTTTTTGTCTAAAACATTGTATTTGTTCTACCTCTTTTGGGTGCATTTCCCTTTTATTTTAAAATATGTGTGTTCTTTTATAATTTCAGATGCTCCCACAATTCTTTTATGTGTATTTTTCAACTGAATTGCAATTTTTGCATCTTGATTATGATGCTATTTAACAATGCTGCACAAAGGTAAATTTTAATATTTCATCTAATGGCCATGACCCAGAAATGCAGCTGTCTGAAATATAATAACTCAAGGTTACTTTGAGGCTTTGTCTCTGTATTGGATTCAAGAAACTCATAGTTACTGATTTGAAGCTTCCCTATTATTTTCACTTTCTCTATTGTGAGAAGTAAATTCCAAGTGGTTTTCCCTCTAGTTGAAGACTGTTTTTTGGCTCATAAAGTTTTCTTTTTTGTCACTAAGTAGCATCCTCGTAACTTAAATATGAAGTCTTTAAAGCCACTTAAACTAACAGTTTGAAGCCTGCTGGTTAAAAAAAAAAAAATCATAGGCAAATTAGGTTGACTTGCATTTTGCTTCAGAGATTTCATATTTGTTCCAGGGACAATAGTGTGTTCAGTCAGACATCATCACTTGATTGCTCAAAGAGCGAGCTAAACAATCTGGAAACTGAAATCCTATCATCTCTGTTACATATTCAGCGATGGAATAACACACACTTCCCGCGGCGTCTCGACTTTGTATTCATCTGACTTGGAAATGTAATTAATTGACTTCAATTGAATTCATCAAAGCATTCTTAAAAAGAGTTAATACGCGAGTGGTGCCACAAGTCCCTGAAATAATTACCTCAAATCTATTCCGTTAGCTCTCTGTTGGGCGGATGGCTGTCACAGCCCCCGTCGCGGATCCGAGTGGCCTCCTTGCTTGCCTCAGCTGTTGGCATTTCTAGCAGCTAATTCCAAGAGGTCTGAAATTAGTTAATTATAGGAGGTTGCGTGTCTAGTGAGTGAGAACAGCTGTCTCCGTTTCAGTGAGCATTTTCCTCATGGATCAATAGCCATGGACTGCGCTCGGGACTTGCGACAATTGAGTTATTATTCCCTCCAGTCTGCGGGGGGGTGGTGTGATATTGCCACAACTGATGGGATTAGAAGTGTCACCAAGCAATGCAGCCAGCTCTCAGGTTTGCAGGGACCTTCACCGTGGATGCAAGTTGGAGTCCTTACAGTTTGGAAATGCCAGCTGGAAGAGGAAATGGGGACTCTTGTAGACACTGGGGCTCAGTTACCAAAGTTTTCATCACAACTGGTACCTGCACACGGAAGCACAGAATGGGCAAGGTTGGAAGGGACCACTGGAGGTCGTCTAGTCCAGCTCTTGCTCCGGCGGGATTCCCTGGAGCACATTACTCAGTATTGTGTCCAGGCAGCTTTTAAGTCTCTCCAGAGGAGACTCAGCAACCTCTCTGGGCTTGGTAAGTTTGACAGAGCACCTTCAGTGTGGAGGCTGGACTGAAGAGTGAGGCTTGCACAGAGTTCTGTTTCTAGCCCAAGATAATTTATTGAGTTCAAGCATGAGAATTATGCCGGTTTGAGTTTCTTTGGACGAACAGGCACTACTCATTATGCAAAGTTGTGACTTGGATTTTTTTGTGTAGCTTTCAAAAAAGTTGGTAACTGCTGTATTTTTTAGATTTGTTGTTTTATTTTTATTCATCTTCATTAGCAATCATTTTTTAAAAAGTAATGGTTCTATGTGGAGGCAGGTAAAGTTTCAGAACCTGGATCTGTCTGAAAAAGAAAATTTATGTAAATGCATTCTCATTTCAAAAGATTGCTTGTGTTATTGTAAATGGCTTGTTAAATTGTTACAAAACATCCACACTGGCATGAACAATATAATGGTTCACTGCTCTGTTAAAAACAGTCAAATACTGTTGCTGCCTTTGCATTTACCTTATTTTGAGGTTGTATGTTTCCTTATGAATAGCCAGTTAAAAATAATGCAGCCAGCTATTTATAGTGCAGGATGCATTATACAATCTGCTTGATAAATTAAACAGCTTAAAGGGCCCTCTAATGGGTTACAGCCTTTGTGCTGTACAATTATGATGCCTGTGAAAGCCTAGATCAATGGACACCTTTTAAAATCCATCACAAGGAAAGTCTAATAGTGTATATTAATGTGTGATATGTTAGCAGCTCTTGCACTGGAACTTAGCATTTATAACCTTGCAGTTTTATTTTATTTAATACTCTTCTCTTCTAGAACAAACCTTCTCTGCTTTGTCTGTTCCATTATTGTCTGGAGCAAAGGCTAGGTACATCCTTTATGTATGTTTTTGTCCCTCACTTTTTTTGTTAGCTTGAAGTAGTGACAGGTGGTCATGGTGAAAAACTGGAGTTGATTAAAAGAAATATTAAAAAATGCAGTAGTCAATAGTGCCAAGATGTCCCTCACAGAATCAAGGCTGTTGTATTTCTAAATTATCCTTTGAGAAAAAACTGTGATTTATTCCTGCTTTAACATTTTATGTGCCTCCCATTGCTTCAAAATATTTTGTTTCTGTAGTGGTTTATATAATCTGACTTATAGAAACTTACTGTGTCTCTGTATAACATCCTACTGTTGTAGGCTATTAATGTGCCACCTGATGTAGATCCCCACTATTATTGCCATCCAGAAATTAATTCCATTTCTACCACCAATTCTAAAGGATGCACATGCCAGAATTACTCTGTTGCTTACAGTCATTAGGGAGGAATCTGGACAGACAACATGGTGTGTAAAACTTAACAACCAAACTGATCTGGCACCTAACCTTGGAAGTGCATAGAAGGCCAAAGGCCTGGATAACTCCACCTCTGTGCATCACAGCTACCTCCATGTCTCAGGGCTTGTTTCCGCTCCTGTATTTATGGCCAGTCAGCACCCATGTTCATTGTCCTTCTTTGATCCATAAATCTTTATTTCTAGTCTGGGTGGTGTCAGAAGTGGATTTCAGTTGTCCAGAATAAGGCAGAAATTGGACAAAGGTTTTCCACTTACGAAGCAGGTGCTAAACCTGAGTGGTCCCCAGGCTGTAGCAAGAATGTCTCATCCTGCCTGGTGGCAGAGCAGAGCCTCAGTCTCCCAGAAGATCAGGTGAAGGTGCCAAGTCTCCAGAGTTGTTTTATGCACCTGCCTTTCTCTTAGCAGTGTTGGTGGCTGCCCCTTTTCCTCTTTCCCTGTGCTTCTGCTCTAGAAATGTTGGCTAATGCCAAGCACAAACCAGTTGTGATATCCTTACAGGAGGTAATGGCTGACTTAATGTAAAATATAATTAAAAATGCTTCGTCTGTCATCAGCAAAAGCAGTAGTTGCTAATAGAGCAGTAGGAAGTAAAATAATGTCTTTGGAAGTACAGCATCCACTCAGTGGGAAGAGAGGAGTTGTAAATGAAGATACTCAGTAAAGCATTGCTGAATCACGGTGGGTTTTATTTATTTAAAGCCTCCAAAATTGCAGGTCCATATATGCATGTGATTAGAAACTTGCATTCCTGGGACAGATCCAGTTTTGATTGGTGTATCCGAATGGCACCTTCACTGTTTTGTATGGAAGATTATTTGAAGAGTCAAATTTGTTCTACCATTTTCTTAATTTGTGAGAATATTCAGGATCAACCCCTTCCGTTATCTTGCCTTAACCTTAATTAATTCTGTGGAAATTTCTTATTGTAAGTATTCAAGGAATATTTCTTTCATTTGCTGCCCTTTCTATAAATGTTTCTATAAATTACTGCCATTCCTGTCCTACCTCCTAAACATATGAGTTGCTGTTGATGGTGTTTGCTTTTGCTCTCAGAACTTTTCTAGCTCCAAATTCAGGACTAGACATGCACCATTGGTAGCAATGGCAGTGGTGACAATGGAGACACCAATATCTTCCCCCTGCTGTGCAGATTACATGTCTCTTTTATTATTGCTTAATAATACCCTCAGCATCTCCCCCTGGAAAGAATCCTTCTTTATCTTTCACTGTTCACATCCCCTAATGACTCTGAGCGTGCCAAGTCATTCCTCAACCTTTGCCAGGTCGTAAATACTTAATCTTTTCCCAGCCTGGGTTTTTGGAGGGGTCCTGCAGGACTTGTGCTCCCATTGAGATTCCAGGGTAGCTGGATACTCAGCTTCCTCTTGCTCCTTTGAAAATCCCAGCTTTCATCTTTCTCTTTGCAAGTCATTCCCTCCTGCCGCTTACTCAGTTCCATACATATTTGGCTCAATTTTTTACATAGTTAACTTGAAAGAGTAAGGCCAGAAAATCAATTATAAAACTAATTTGACTTCTCAATTGACGTTAAGAGAAATTCAACAAATAATATTACAGGATATTAGTTACAGTTTGCCGACTTTGAATTCTTGCATGTTTCCCGTGTACTCAGCTTGATTAAATGAATGCTTTTCCTACAGAGATTCCTTATTATTCAAAACTGGTAAAAGTGAGGAGCTTATCACATCAGCTCTGGCTTCTGAACACTGTTTCATCAGTGCAGGGAGAATTCCAGCTCCGGAGCGGCGGTGAACCAGTTGTTTGTTTGGATCTTGGCAAACACCAGATAGATTCTGACCTGGTAGACTGATCTGCTGCCCACCAGGAGGATATCTGAGAGGGAAAACAGTCCTGCCAGCCAGGAATTCTGGGGGGCTCTGTGACAGCACTGGCCTGCATCAGTGCCCTGTAATCAAGCACAACAGGGGGCATGCTACACAGGGGAAAAAGACTTTTAATAAAAGAGTTTACTTATCTACAAATGATGCATATTTTCTGTCTGCAGGTTCTCATTTTGAAGGGAGCAAAAGCAGGTATTTCTGAGCTGGCACAGGCGACTTCTGTCACAGCAGCCATTGATTTTTTTTTTTCCCTTTGGTAACATAATTCAGAGAAACGTTAATTAGGAGTAGCTACTGAGATACCTGCTTTGATTTTTTTCTTACTCATTTTGGCTTATTGGCAAATCATTTAAGTTATTAGCGTTAGTTGTAAGGATGAACAATCAGATTAGTTGAGAAAAAGGCGGTAAACTATTGGTAAACACTTAGCATGGGTTTAATTTTCAGATAATTAGAAACAATTGGGTATTATAGCTGACCATGGGTATTCGAATAAGATTACCATTTAAAATGATTTGACAAGATGTGTGTCAGCAATAACAACATAATAGAATTTCTTTCATATAGTGTAAACATACGGAAAATAGGCCCTGGCAATGTATTTTAAGACCAAATCAGACTTTTCTCCTATTTGTCCTGATATTTATTCCATTCAGTTATGCTATGATCTGTGCAACTAATCCAGGGTTACATCAGTCTGAGATCTAGATTTGTGCTGCAAGGCCATTGCATTTCCCGTTAATATTCACAATACAGGAATTATCCACACTTTCACCCATGCCGGGTTCAGTGTCTCCAGGGAGTTTGTTGCATGATAATAAGCCTGTGGTTTTAAACTGTTAGTTTTTGGGGGTGTTTTTTTGTAATTAAAGTACTCTGTAGAAAATCATGGTTTAAATTCCCAAGTATTTGTGGAAGTGTATTTATTCTGCTTTGGTTTTTCTCTTTGCTGTTCCTGAACGAGCCAAATGAGAAACTGTTAGGAATTAAATAGGTCATCTTGTCCAATAAATGGCTGTGATGCCTTTAATAGGGATTTATTTCCATTACATTTGCTGCAGCTACATCCACTCACCCATTCATGCTGTACTACGAACAGCCCCATGCCACAATACTGAGAGAGTGAGGACTGAGGGCTGCTAAAACCAGTTTTCATGCCTGTGATGCACAAACATAAATGAAAACCTGCCTTGGTTGGTTCATGTTCCCATGAAAACATAAAAAACCAAATCCTGGTATACAGGGAGTTGGACATCATACTCTGAAAAGTCTTGTCAGCATCATAACTGATACGCAATTACAAATGTCCTTCCTAGAAGTGAAAGATGTGCTGTAACATTAGTTATTACTTAGAAATGCATTAATTTTGCCAGAAATCCCTCTCCATTATTCAGTACAACGGGATTTTACTGAAGTCTTGAAACGAGGTGGAAAGTAGGGCACAGCAAAATGGCAGTCTTTATCCCATTGTCCCCCAAGGATCCTTACCAAAACCCATGGAAATAAGTAGTATAAGAGTGCCTGGAATAGCCAAATCAGCATGGATAAAAGTTGACCTTTACTAATACTGAATTCTTAACACTGATCTGCTTTTCTTTTCCTCTGTGTGCCCTTACAAATACTGTTGGAGCAGGAGTGGGATTGCACTGTGCCTCGATGTGGCTGTGCATGGAACAGCCTTGGGCTGTGGTGTCTGTGTGGTTTGCTGAGGTCTCTGTACTCTCCATCCCCTTTGCATACAGGTGTGTGATCCCAGTGTTATGCAAACCCGAACTCGACAAGTGCTGAGGTCTCCTGTCAGTTCAAAGCCCTGCCCTGAAGATTCACAAATGAAGCCATGTATTCTTAACCAAAATTGCTTCCAGTATCAGTACAACCTAACAGGTAGGTACAACTTGCTGATACACCCTTACTATGTGCTTTTAGCTGTGTTTGCTTGTGGTGTTGGTTAAAGCCTTGACATTAAAAGAGCTACGTGTAGACATCAGTGGTTTCAGTAAAGTTAATTACATGCCTACATTTTTACAGGTTAGTGGACAAATGCACATTTTTTGTATTTAAGCTGTCATTGCAGGTACACTGGAAATAAAGCATGCTAAATGAGATTCTCGATGGGTTATCAACAGAATTAATTACAAAATTCCACTGCGTGGTTCTGGTGAAGGCAGTAATGCAAACAGAAGTCTGCTTTGAAGGCAGTATGGGTTATATGGGTGGGCATAGGATATTCAGAGCCAAATACATTATTTAGGACCTTAGAAGCAATTGTATCTGCTGCAAACAAACTAACAAACAAAACAGGAAAAATTCCTTCTGTTTTGACCAGCTCAAATAAATGAGAAAGACATAGAGAGGAGAGATCTAAGAGGAGTTTGGGAGCTGGTGGGAAGGGAGAACAAAGCAAGATAAAATATCTGAATATAAACTCAGCCTGTTTGTAATAAAAGTCCTAGAAACGTAGGCAGCAGGACGATGCCTTTTTTATCATCACATTTCAGAAATGAAGAACATTTATGTGTTTATGTTTATCAGAGGTGGAAGACACAAAGTAATAGGTTTTCCTCTCATCCTTCTTATTTATTGGTGGTGTATGGAAATGTTAGTGGCTTGTGTTAGGCTTTTTGTTTATTTTAAATGATGTTTTAAAGCTTATTTCAGTTCAGTTCTATTCTGACCAACATAATTTCAGACACATAATAAGATATTAATTTTTCTTCTGCTAGAAATACTGTTTTTATTTCATGAGTATTAGAGTTTAGTTTTAAATAATGGATAGTGCTGCCTTGAGACTAAAACAGGTTAAACCAGAGTTCCCCTTCAGAAATTCTCCCAGCTGCTTTATCAAAGTTAAATTTTACTTCAGACAATGCAGTCCTGTAAGTGTGCCAACTGGATTGAACTGATACCCTTTATCAGTGTTCAGCATGTGCACTCAGATGTACCAGTTTCATAAGGGGATACGGTATCGGACTGCGAAGCGAGTGGTGTGTCCTCTGAGACTTGCCTGGTTTTAAGAACAACATCTTTTTGTGGGAATTGTTCTCGGGTTTGGGAAGCCCTGACTTGGTGAAGTGCTGCCTTAGGTAAAGCCACTTGTTTGAGGCTTCAAATCCAGGCTGGATAAGGCTTTGAGAAACCTGGTCAAGTGGAGGGTATCCCTGCCCACAGCAGGGGGGTGGGAACGAGATGATCTTTAAGGTTCCTTCCAACACAAACCGTTCTGTGATTTTATGTTGAGTGAAAAGGTGACCTGCAGCAGTGCACCCTTTGCTTTGTGTCTGCAGGCTGGAGTGGGTGCCAGCTGGGTGCCAATGCCACCTGTGGGCACGGGGAGCGGCGCCGCATCCTGAGCTGCCAGCGCAGCGACGGAGCCACCGTCAGCATGCAGCTCTGCCAGGGGGTAAGCAGGGCTGGGAGATACACAGAGGCTCGCTGTGCTTCCAGAAAGCTGGTGGTGCCTTCTGATCCATGCCAAGGCATCATCCATACGTGGTGGGAAAGTCGTGTTCAGTGTTGGGAGTGCAGCAGCTGGGTGCTTTGGGGGACAAAGGTGCCCACGGGACATTTTAGTGGATGGTGTCACTCCTTGACTGGAATGCACATGGCATGGCTACCAACCCTGCACCATCCCAGCACCTCCAACAAAGCTGATGACTGGGGAGATTGTGTCCTACTACTGGAAGTCTGGGACTGTTCGTTTGTAGTAAGACCCAAAGGCTGAGGAGTGCTGTCATGGTTCAGTCCCAGTGAGCAATCAAGCCCCAAGCAGCCACTTGCTCACTCCCAAACAGAGGGATTGGGGAGAGAATCAGAAGGGAGAACTCATGGATTGAGATAAAGACAGTTTAATGGGGAAAGCAGAAGCTTCATAAGTAAGCAGATTAAAACAAAGAATTAATTCACTGTCTCCCATGGGCAGGCAGGTGTTCAGCCATCTCCAGGAGAGCAGGGCCCCATCACGTGTGGTGGGAAGACAAATGTCATCACTCCAAACATCCCCACTTCCTCCTTCTTCCCTCCCAGATTTATATACTGAGCATGAAGTCATATGGTATGGAATATCCCTTTGGTTTGTGTCTCCTCCCAGCTTCCCATGCAGCCCCAGGCCCTTTGCCAGTGTGGCAGTATGGAAAGCAGAAGAACCCTTAGCTCTGTGTAAGCCCTGCTCAGCAATAACAAAAACATCTCTGTTGTCATACTGTGCTCAGCACGAATCCAAACACAGCCCCACACCAGCCACTGGGAATAAAATTAACTCTACCCCAGCCAAAATCAGCACAGATGCCTAGACATGAAATGCTTCAACACTGAAACCGCTTTCACCTGTTGCACCCTTGGGAAGGGTGCTGGATGCTGATGTCCTGCTGGAGTCACTGCCAGTTTTTATTTGGGTGCTTGACTGGGGCCTGGGGGAGCTGATGCCTGTGTTTCCTTGTCACCCCACAGCTCCAGCTGGAGAAGCCCGTGCAGACAAGCAGCCCGTGCGTGGTGGGGTGTGCCGTGGACTGCCAGCTCTCCCCGTGGTCAGCCTGGTCCCAGTGCTCCCACACGTGTGGCGCCGGCGGTGAGTCCCTGCCTGCCCTCCTGCCCCCCACATCTCAGCAATGCAGCAGGACCCCCAAGCCCAGGTGGGCTCAGGCAGTCCCTGGGTGGGGGTACAGAGCTCAGGGATAGCCCTGAGCCACACCGAATCCTATTTGCAAAGGCTGTTTTCAAAGTACTCTGAAGTGAAAAATGCAGCTTAGGAAACAAGTGGTAAGATGAGTGGAGGATTATTCATTAATTAATTCAAACTCTCAGAATTCAGTCCCAGCAAACGTTAACCCCTGAGATTGGGAGTATGTAGAGCTAGCAAAGAGCTGAGGAGTGTTAGAGCATTCTTAAGAGATAAAGAAATAAACAGAAATCCTCTGGTGAGGTAACTATTAGTAATTTAATTGGATCCCATTGAAGAAAGCACACAAAGACTATTTGTCATCCTTTAGTATATGCCTCTGTCTCCATCCTCCATCCACAATATATACTTGTATGACCCCAGTAATGTCAGCAAGATTTTCTGTAGCCAGTAATGCTCAGCAGCATGCAAAAAGCAAAAGGATTAGGACCTTTTTCAACTTATAGGATGTAAAAAAACCCTTTAAGTATTGACACGAGGAAATGCGTTGAAGGTTTTATTCCAAATAAGCTGGAGACATTATTTCCCAGGCTTCTGATGTGCATTAGATGTGCAGCTAATGATCTTTAAGATTCAAGAGCCATAGTGTATATTTGAGTCAAATTCACTTAAGGTCAAAAAGAAAAAAGCTCTTAACTTCGATCAAGTGATTCCTTCAGATGGATTCCAGAGATCAAAGCATGTTACAGAAAAAGCTTAATATTTGGATTAGTGCTGTTCTTCCTTTGCTGAGCTTTTAGCCAGTTTGTGAAGTAGTGCTTTCTTAGCAGAAATGAATAATTCATGGACAGTGTTTTAACAACAACACACTGGGAGTACTGTTAATTCCAAATTTTATTTTTTCTTCAAAATCCATTTTGGAGTGTTAATACTCATGTTGCTGAATAAACTTAAATTAATTTTTTGAGTGTTCAATCACTTGCTAAATTAAATAGAGTACAGTGCAAAAGCAGGTTGTAACTTTTTTATGACTTTTAGCACATTCAAGGAGCAGTTCACCCTATATAATCCCTGAAGGCTTTTTCATCCAGAGCTCTTAAATTGCACAGTTTGAAAAAGGATTGTACTTGAGTGAAGGTATATCTTCTATTCTACCCCGATCCTGAAATGCTTGTGCCAGTTCTAAAGATTGGTTAAGGAGCTACTTCACGTCCTAAATCAGAGGAAGGCTGGAAACATTATTCCCTGCTGAAGAGACCTTGCAGCAAGTGTCCTGGCTGTAGGTGCCAAACCACGCTAAGGCTGCTTGAACCACACAGTCAAGCCCAAGCTCAGCCCAGTTTATGGCTCATCTCCAGGTCCTCAAAGATCATAACTTTGTTATACTGCTAGCTAGAAAGCTTTCTCATACAGGCTACAGGCAGGCACTGTTCCTGTGGTTTTACATGGATTTTAAAGCTGGAAATACTGTTTTGTGAACCTACAGCAGCTAAGCAGTTGGGAAAACTGTCCTAAAGATTGTATCGTAAAGAAGGCAAGTTTTGCTCAGTCCGTCTCTGCCATTTGAATAGCTCTGCAGGGACCCAAGAGTCTTCTGAATCTCATACTGAAGCATCAGTGAAACAAAACTATTTTGCATCCAAGTTATTCCTGCACATGGTTTGTTTTCCTGCATCCTCAGCCCTGATGTGACTTTTGCTGCAGCAGCCCTAAAGCAGGGAGGTGCCCCGATGTCAAACATCCATGGTGGAGGGACCTTGGCTCCAGTCCTGTGGCTGTGGCCTTTGTGTGGTTCCAACAGCACAAACACCATCATTTCAACTTCTTCACCGAGTCCCAGTTGGTTATAAATACTACTTGATGATGGCATTAATAGAGAAGACATTTATTATGCACTCGTCTACAGGTGGTCCTTCACAGATGAATACAGTGAGAGTTTCCTACTGGAAGGTTCATGGACAGCAACACCTTTGAAGTCGTCATGAGTTTCTCACAGGCATTTATGTGAATAGGGTGAAGCCTCAAATTAGACAGGAAAAAACAAAGGATGACAGTAAATGAGCTGTGGGAATTAGCTGTAGTAAACATTCCTACTGCCTTCCCTTTGCCAGTAAGTAATTGCCCACTGTTTGGTACATCTGAAATGAAGAGGTTTGGTGTTTAGAAATAATTTACAGCAAGTTCAACACACCATTACTGGATCTACCCACAACAATATTTTGCTCTTCTGGCTTTTCTTGGAGAGCACATGAAGGGCCTACAGAAGTACCATAGAGAACTTCAAAGAGAAACATAATTTAAATATGATCCAGATCAAAACTTAATATTGCTGGATTTGTGTTTTCATGTGTGTTTTTATTGTAGCTTTGCTGCTGACATTTTTATTCTGTCCATCTCTTCCACTAACAGTTTGCTGTGATATATTTTAATGGATGGTCCCTTTCTCTTGTGCAGGTTTTATTTTAGGGAATAATGCATTTAAACATGAAGTGGTGCTGCTGTGCATGTGGCACTGACATCTAATACAGTTCTGGTACACGCAGCCAAAGGCGAATATATTGATTTTTAAAAATGATGATGAGTGAAGTAGATCTCTCTTTCCTGCCTGTGCTGAGCCTAAGGAGATGTGTAACTGATATTTGCCTGTTGCAGCTGCAGTTCTGGGCAGCATCTGTCCAGGGTGCTGGCTAGGGCTCTAGGCTGACATTTTTGGTTTTGCCTTTTGAAGAAGAACTTTTGTGACACTTTCTCACTTGCTACTCAAACTTGGCAAGGTCCAGACAGTCCTGGGAGATGCTGCTGCAAGAGGGGCCTCCAGGACCTTGCCCTGATCTGGGGATGCTGCAGTGTTTTCTGCAGGGACTGGCTGTGGGAAGTGGAAGAAAAGCCCCATTTTTCACCTGTCCCCCTTGCTTGTGACTGGACCTGACCCAACCTCCAGGGCTTATTTAAGTAAAAGGATCCCTGCTCTCATCTCACAGTTCCTTAGTAGAGCTCTGTTTTATATGCTCTGCTCACATTCATCAAACTAGTTACAACATGGTGGTGTTTTTGACTGGGATGAACTGCAGCAGGAATTTTAATCATCTTGGTTTCAGCTATGACACATCACTTCGTGGGGATAAAGTGCAAGGAATGGCAAGAATTTTTTGGGGGGGTAAAAAAAATCATATTATTCTGGTTTGAAAAATGATCCTATGTTTCTGAGATGAAATTCTGGCTGCTGACACAAAACAGAATTTTAAGTGACCAGTATTAACAAGACCAGCCTGTTTCCCCCCCCCCCCCCCCTTTCAAATATTAATTTGAGTATATGAAGAAATACTTACTTTCAATTTTCAGCACACCTTCTGTCTTAATTTTTGTATCATTTAACAGTGCAGGGCAGAGGAATCAGAGATGTGGCCAATTAATTGGGGAATTAAAGAAAAATTCACTGGGAAATTAAAGAAACAACTAGGATTGCTTTGATTCTTCCAGAGTTTGTGTTGGAAGCAAATTCATTTCAGATGCAGTAAGATTCTCTTCTGCATAGGCAGCAAAAGATAAGGTATTTAAAAAGAAAAAACAGGGAGTTTTTCTGCTACTTGAGTGGTAATCGAGCACCCAGATAACGTTTGTGGAGTGGAAAAAAAAAATCAGAGCTTTAAGAAACTCACTGCAGTCATTGTGCAGAGAAATTTCTTTCTTCAATGATTTATTCACAGTGTTAAAACAAAGTGATAGACTAAATGGGTCAAGCCTCGGCTGACCATTGGGACTGTAGTGAGTTTCAATAGTTTGGTTAACCAACTGCAGGAAACCAAAATGGAAATAAATACAGAAAGACTGTTAATTCCTCTTAAAAGGAAAATAGCGTTTTCTATTCAATGATCTTCCCATTTACATTTTGCTAGAAACATGTTAAGCAGAGTGTACGAAAGGAAATTATTTTGTTAATTAAAATAGCTTGATGAATGCTTCAGGCTTTCAAGTGCCTCCTAAGGAAATTGGATCTTTTCACCTTAGGGGACCTTTTTCCATAGCTCCATGTGGGCAGGTGGTGCCTGGCAGGGCTGCAGAGTTCCGTGCCCCGGGGTGTCCCTGGATCCCCACAGCCCTGGGCTTCCCACTGTTCCCAAAGAGCCTTTGCCTTTGCTCACCAAGTCCTCAGCATTAAGAAGAATTTGGTGAATTTGGTCTCTGGCTGGAGAGGAAGGAACAGCTAATTTTGGCCTGTTGGGCCAGAGAGGGCTGCTGTGGGTTCATCAACAGCAGGCTGGGAGGTTTCTCTTCCCTTGCTCTGCCTCGCCAGTGAACTGCAGGAGTTTCTTTCCTTTCCTTTCCTCTCAGCTGGTAGAATTTTTTCCACCTCCTAATGTATTTGAGTCTGTGATGGCTGAATGCACAGTCATGTGGATAAGAGCTTTTATCATCACTTCTGTTACAAACTCCCCAGGTCTAGGAGATTAGAATTGGAAAAGGAAGAAGTCTTAAAATTGGTTTAAATGGGTTTAAAAATGGAATTCAATGGATCAGAGCAAGGGAATAGCATTGTAAACGTAAGAGAGCTTGCTAAGGTATCCCATCAGTACCTTTTTCAGGTGTGTCTGCTTTTAATTTTTATTTGCTAAAATGGTTTTGGAAATCCTGCTCTTTAGGTGGTCCCAGTGACAGTTATTAGAGATGTGCCTTACACTTGCAGTATTGTTAATTAAAAAGGATGTGCATAAATAGCTGGCAGAAGGATCTGGCTGGGTATTGCAGCCTCCCTGTTTTGCAGGGTGTTTGCTCCCCCCACACTTCCCTCTGCTCATAAAGACACTGAAGGGCTGTGATCCAAATGAGAAAACACCTCCACAGCACCTTATCTCCTCCTTTTCTCCGGGTTAGCAATTACCACTCACCTCTGCCTTGTTGTTTGTGTCTGCCCTTAATGCCCAGACCTTTCAGGTTTTCACTCAAATCCACACATATTGAAAGACAAGGCAGAAATTTTATGTCCAGCACAATCTTCTGCATTCCATTGCATAAGGGCTTTTTCTTTTCCACATTTCTTTTTAATTGGAGCCAGAATTCTAATTGAAACATTTTGAGTGAAAACATTCCTGGACATAAATGGACAGCAAAGGAGACGGAAATGGAATTGCTGTAACTTTAATGAATATATTCAGTTTTATTAGTTCAAAAGTAGTAACATAATTGCTTTTTCCATTCAGTGGCTGAAGAAGTTTTCACCAATAATAAATAGGATTTTAATGGAAATGGTAGAAGTGGTTATGGATGGTAATAGCCACTACAGTGTTTGCAGTTTTCAAATTAGGTCCACATAATTGCTCATAAAAAGAAAATTTCATTTGTTAAAAATCTCTGGAAACATACTGAATGTGCAATGGTAGAAATGCTGCCGCCATAGGAATTATTTTCTTGTCATATTTAATAATCAGGGTTTAGTCAAGTATTTAAATGCGCTGCATAAACAAATAACTATATTTGGAAAGCACACAAAACCGCGTTTTAAAAAGTGTGCGTGAAAATATCAGTGGCTGCATTACTTGGGCTTAGCAATCGCATCCGTGTTATCCAAACAGTCTTCCTGACTAATTGCTTGTTGAACAGGTTTTAGTGGTGGGGAACGAGCTGGAATGCCGATAAATTGCACAGCATGTCTTTCTTTCTCTGTCTGTCTGTCCCTCACCGTGTGCTGTTGTTGTCCCCTCGCCCAGGCCAGATGGTGCGCGGGCGCTCGGTGGTGCTGCGGGCAGCGGGCGAGGGCAGAGCCTGCCCGGAGCAGCTCAGCCAGCACAGGAGCTGCCCGGTGAAGCCCTGCTACAGCTGGCTCCTGGGGCCGTGGTCTCCCTGCACAGTCCAGGTAGGGCTTCCTCTGGGGCTCCCCAGGGGCTCCCTGTGCCTGGGAGCAATGGCAGAGCCCATCGTCGCATTGGGGGGTTAAATGAGGCTGCTGTTCGCGGGCTGGAGGGGTCTCTGTGGCCGGTGGAGGTGCTGAGAAGATCCACAGGGAAGCAGGGGGACTTCAGGAGCGGTAAATCTCTGCACCTCATCTTCCAGCCATCAGCAGCCATTCACTGATGGCAATATGGGTTCAAGTACCATGAGCTTATAGAGCTATTAAAGGGGATTTATGGAGTGAATGTGTTTGAGTGGGCACGGTCATGGTGACCTATATTTTAATGATATAAAATAATTCTATCAAGAAAATAGATAAACTAGATATCAAGAGAACTTAGCCTTTTAAAAATCTTTTAAAATTTCTTTTTATTTTTTAAGAACCTGTATAGCAGATCCCCTGCCAGGTCTCCATTACAGTAGTGTGAGTTATTTTATGAAGGGCTAGTTTCTACTTTCTCCTTACCCTGGCTATCTTTTTAATGATCTAAACATGTCTGGATTCAGTTCTGATGTGCTGTCCCTACACTCGGCGCTTCTGCTCAGCACGGGAGCCATCATTTTTTCACTGTCAGTGACTTGAATCAGGCCTGAATTGACTTTTTTCTCCCTCTGTTCTTTTTCTTCTCTCCTTATCTGTTAGATTGCATTTCCAATATTAAAACATATTAGTCAGTAACCCAGTTTAAGGAGAGGTGAATCTTTCACAGTGAGGTTTATCAGGCTGCTTAAATCTGGCTTTGCTGAAATGGAGGTGAGAGAAGAGTGGCTCAGTAGAAAAGTGCCCTGCCTGGTCCCAGGACCTGTGCCAGATCTGTGGCTGCTTCTCCACATTATACCATGTCAGAGACTGAAGCCAATAATGCACCTAAAGACACACATCCCTTGTGTTTTCTGCTCTGCTAATGACTTGAATTACCTACACAGTTTCTATATGTGGTGGATGGACATGTAGTGAATATGTGGCATGACAGATACCCAGAATTTTCCCAGGTTTTCACATGTGAAATCTGGAGCATGGCAGTCTTTGGACAGTCCAAGATCAGAGAAACAGAAATATATTTATATTTGCTATAATCAACAACAACTTGTTGCAACTACTGATGTGAATATGGTCATTGTATGTGCTGCATTCAGTATTTATTTATGTGTAACATAAATAAGAACAAAATGATAGCATCAGCTGATAGCTAATGTAGGTAAATCCTGTTAAACATCAGGGAAGAGACCTTCAACCACAGTAGCTAACGTAGCTGATAAAAGAATTAGTAGGCAAGCTGAATTAATGCCCTGGCTTACTCCAGATAAATAGCACATTGTACAGATTAAAAGTGAGCTCATCCAGAACTCAGCTGAATTTCAGCTCAGAGCAAGTAATCACAGCCTCCCCTAACCCAGATATCATCCCCCATTCAGTGAGATAGAGCCTGCTTCCCTCCTTAAATTACCACAGTGTAGTTTCTCTACCCTTTGCTTTGTTTTGGAGAGGAGCCATTCTATTCATGTTCACTTCTCTTTAATGAGGTGGTTAGGAATTAAATGTAGTTCATAAATACTGGGTGATTTATTTCTGTGCTTTACTGGAAAAGAAGCTTAAGCCTGCATTCTAAAAGAAGCTTTCAGAAGTCCTGTTTTCAAGGATGCTTTGTGAAAGAAGGTAAATGCATCCTATGGTAAGACCAAAATGCATAGTGTGAAAGTGTCTTCCTGTAATAATAGAAACGGGACAACTAATTATACGGCTAAAATATTTTTCCCTTGTACTATGAGATAACTGAGACTGCATTCCCTAATTGTAGAAGGACTATTTTATGCTAAATTGACTTCATGTGAATAATTAGAGGTGTCTGCATGTTTAGGAATAGAGCCTGTGAAGGGTTCTGTGTTACTGTCACAGTATGGAAATCAGTGCATTGCTCTCCAAGTAATTACATGTGTCCCAGGCACACCTGCTGGTGGCACGGGGCATTTCCAGTGTGTTCAGAGGGATGCAGAACTTGGGAACTGGTCAATACACCCAATTTTAAAGGGTTACAGGACATTAATCATTATCCTCCTTAAAGCTGAAGTGGTTTACCCTGATTAGCTTAATAAAGAATTTTAGCAGTGGCTGCCACTGTTGATCATTTTTTCCGTTAAAGGGGTATAAGTGAAGTAGCTGGGCCTTATCGAAAACCAGCTGGCTGACATTCCTAAGAAAACTAAAAACCTTTCCTTTCCAGCGTGTTTTAAAAGCACTCCCTTAAATGTGATCACACAACATTCCCTCATTAGGGAAGACTTAACTGATTAAATGCTCATCAACCTGTGAAAGCATTGCCCAGTCCACTCTTTACCTAAAATAATTGTGATCACGTGAACCCCAGTAAAAGCTGAAAGGGGAAACTTTTCTTAAAGGCACATCTGGGCAAAGCTTCTCATTAGGGCTGTTATCTCCTGCCTTATTAGTGTGCTATATGTGGGTGATGTGAGAGGTTTGTGGAGCTGCTGCCTTATGTTGGTGTGTTGCTGAATTCCAGAGATACTTGGCTGTCAAACACGGTCCTGGTGTAAACCTTCTGCTTATTTTACCAGTGGTTGGTTGGGGCAAGTAGGTCATGAGGTGGAGGCTCCATGCAGGTGCTGGTGGAGGGGCACAAACATCCAGGCTGTATTTAGAGAACCCAGGATGGGTTCTGCATCCTTTGTAGGGTCAAGCATAGAAATTTTTGCAGCCAGATGGCAGGAATCCCTTCTGGAAAGCAAATTCTCACATATTTTCAGCAAGGAGATTGTGACTCAAGAGGCAAATCCTGGTTCTAGGCAAACCTCAGAGGATCACACCTTCCAAGGAAGAGCATTTACAATACAGATTTATTCTCCTGAGTTTTGAGTCCGTGGTTTCCTTGGCAGTTCTCCTCTGATGAGCAGCTATTCCCTGCATCCTCAGTGTGCCGTTGCTGCCGCAAGCTTCCTCTGGTTCCACACCTATTAATTAGATCTTCAAATGTATAATTTTGGGGACATGAATAATTTTGAAGATGATAAGGAAGTCAATGCAGTGCTCCTGCATTGCTTAAGACCTTTCCAAAAATACTGAAAAAGATCTACTGTAAGTGACAGGGTGACATTTTAGCCTTTAAGGGTGTTCAGTCAAGGTCTTGAAAGAAATGCAAACAAATGGAAGCCCCTGTTAAAAAGCAAACCTTGATCTTTGGGATTGTTTGAGAGTTCATGGTTTGTATTTAATTTTTATTCTAAGCACTGGAAAATATGAATGTAGTTCCAACATTGTGTGACATAGAAATGGAGAGTGTTGCACATGGACTTTTATAAGAGAGACTGTTATACTGAAAAAATTACTGTTTTGACCTATTTATATCTCAGTATTCTTATTACTATTTATAGGTTGATATGCATATAAATACTTATATACTGTTTATAGAAGAGTAAGTATATTTTTGAAAACTCTTTTTGTCCTCTACAGTAATTTAGTCACTCTTTGAGTCACTTTGAACTGGAAATGCTGCGGTTTGATTAGTGCCCATTGCCGTCAAGAATTTTCTCCCACGATCTTCTGTTTCCACCAGCCATTTCTAAGCACTATAACCCAACTGACAGCTGCATGAGTTACTCACACACCATTAATCTCAGACCACAACTGAGGCTTCAGCAGTGAAACAGTAATTTAGAACAGTAAGTTACATGCTGTCTGAAGTGAAACATGGTGTTAAAATCTTGGAATCTGGCTGCATACAGTAAATGTACACTAATCTCTAAGATGCTTTTGATTAGCAACTGCTCTAAATCCAGCTAGTTATGCTCATATTTCCATTTCATTTTGGGTCTGCAACATAAGGGATGGAGAGAGTGAAAAGCAGCCAGTTGTGTGCAGGAGAGCCATTCTTGAGATTCCTGCTAGCAAACCTGCTGCTGGGTGAATGCTCTCAGTAGGAGCCATTCTGTTCTGCAGATGAAGTCCATTATTTTAAGAGAATCGACTGCCAAGAAATCCAAAGGAGCAGATCCCTTGGTTATATAAAAGCAATGTTTCTTCCTTCTTCTTGAGTTTTGTTTACTGAATTTTGTAAAGTGGCATTTCGGCAAGGCTTCAGGCGTGTGTTCATAAGGCACCATGTAGGTTCAGGGCATCCACCTCAACAACACTGCAGCTCTGTTTGTCAGATGAGAATAAAACAATTCCAGCCTCTAGAAATGGCCTCAGCACTTCAGTTCTTGCAGCATCCCCAGCCCTTGGCCACAGTTTTAGCCAAGCAATCTTGATTCTGCAGGAAGGGAAGTCATCTTCACCAAGTAGTTTGGTGTATGCCTAAGTATTTCAGGCCTGGGCTGATGAACACAGAGTGGCTCAGATGGAGCCTCCTTTTCCTTCTTCAAATGGGATTTAGTTCTGACACGTGATGGCTGGCTTGGGTTGATGTTTGGGTAGAGTGACACAAGCTGGTGATCTCATGTCAGCTCCAGAACCGGTCGCTCACTTTAGAACATGACACAATGACCTTGACAGCCTGGTTAACTGCTGGAGGATTTTTGCTCTTGAAGGGTTTAAACCACATAATTGCTCTTCTTGGGATATATCGTCAAAGAAGGGTAGGGGAAATGTCCCTTCCTTATGGGCAAGTTCTGCTCTTGCCTTCTTTGGAGAAGCCAGAAATGTCTGTGTGCATCTAACTGAGAACTAATTAGGAATCAGTAAATTCACTAACTCAAGTAAAAGACATGAAGGGCCAACCCCAAAGATGGTATTAATCCTTTATGACACCCACCTCTTCCCAGCTTGGGTTACGGTTCCCATACTTTTCTGCCTGGCTCTGCCCCTGCCTCTGAGCTTCTGTAGAGATGTGTACAGAGATTCTCATAACTATTGCAGGGGATACTATTGCAGTCCAAAGACCAATTTTGTCTCTTTGAAGACTTTTTAGGTGGAATCAAATGTGTTTCTTCTGTCAGCTGATAAGGTCAGTGATGTGTGCCTCTGTTCCCTTCTGTCATTTTGTAGGGTGGACAGTGTGGAGATGGATTGCAAGTCCGCAACCTCACGTGTGTGGTGCATGATGCCTCTGTTTCTGCTACATCCAAACCAGTAGAAGATGCACTGTGTGGTGAGCTGCCCTCCAAGGAGACTGTGCTGCAGTTACCGTGCTCTGTGCCTTGCCCAGGTAAGGCCTTTGGGAAGTCACGGTGCGTTTCTGCCTGTGATAGCTGTCTGAGGTGGATGTGCTCTTGTGGCTCCCAGTACTGTCAGCCGTTGTAGGAAGACTTTGTGCTTCAACAGATCAGTTAAATGCTCAGTCTGCTGTTTCTGCACCACCTGAAAGGACTTCCTTTGTTTCTTGAGAAAATGAGATTGGCTGTGAAGCAGAAAATCCTAATATTGTGTACCACTGGGTGATATACCTGGGATATTTCACTGCTAAAGCTGTTGTATGCTCAGGTTGTCCTTGTCCTTCAAGGTTGATTCTTTTTGCAAACCCATGATTTATTCTCTCAATGTGCAGGTGACTGCCACCTCACAGAGTGGTCAGAGTGGAGCTCCTGTGAGCTCACCTGCATCAATGGCAGGAGCTTTGAGACAATGGGGCGCCAGTCTCGCTCCCGGGCGCTCATCGTTCAGTCTCCGGAGAACCAGGAGAGCTGCTCTGGGCAAGAGATGGAAACACGGCCTTGCTCAGGTAGCTTGGCCACAGCGCTGCTTTTCTCCCTTTCAAGAGTTTGTTCTGGATTTGTTGCAAGGTGAAGACTAACTGGTATTGGCATTGCAGGAGGGAAGTGTTATGACTACCTGTGGAAAAGCAGCCTTTGGCGAGACAACGTCCGCACAGTGTGGTGTCAGCGCTCAGATGGAATGAACGTCACAGGTATATCCCCAGATTGCCTCACAGGATTATGAATGAAATGTCTCCATCCAGGCTCTTCTTCTTCTGCATCTGTTGCTCAGAGGGAGTTAGACATCCTTCTTCACTCTTCCAGAATTTCAGTTTAGCTTTGTGTGTAGGAAAGACAGATGGGAGCTCACCACCCTTGCTGACGGGTGAACATAGCACATGTATTACATGGGAGTATTTGGGCTAGTTACCCTTACTGGTGGGCTACTCATGAAGAGAAATGAGTGTACACATCCTAAAGGGCTGCCTGGGCTGGCTTGCAGAGCCATCAGTGCAACCTTCCTGTAGCTGTGGAGAGCAGAAGAGAACATTGCATGTGTGGTAGAGACCCCAAGCTTCTGTACCTCTTCTTCTTTTCAACACACAGCAATCTCAAATCACTCAGACTGAGATTCCTGCTGTCACTGTGACCTACAAATTCTGCCTGTGCAGGATGAAAAGGGAAATTCATGATGAGAACTTTGAAGCTCCATGAGAGATTGGCAAAGGCAGCAGGGCTTGCATATCCATGGCATCTCTTTCAATATGCACAGGGTGAATGAGGAGAGAGTAGAAACAAAAATGCAGATGTTCTTATCTAGTTCTATTTATAATGACTAGTTAAGATAATAACAAAAGTCTTATGTGCAAAGGATGCCAAGTATTTAAGAACTCATTAACATGTTTTTATTCCTGTAGAAGCACAGGCTTCTTTGAGTGAAGATGGGCAAAGGCTTTCTGTGGATTATGTCTTCTTGTGTAGATAAGACATTAATGAGGACACAGAAGATCTGCATCTAATTCCCCATTCTGCCCCTAACTTCCTATGTGGCCAGTGGCAAATTGCTTAAATCTGTATATCCCTGTTCTCCATTAACAAGATGGGTATGATAATAATTCCCTGCCTTGTTAAGGCAAATTAATTAATACGATGCCTACAGATATTATGCTAATGTGCTTAATAGACTAGTATTTAACTATATAAAATAAGCAAGCAAGCACTTCTCACACTGTGGTGATCCAAGTCAAAAAACATGCCCTTGAAGGCACTCAGTGTTTTCTCTTCCAGGAGGGTGTCCCCTTCGGACGAAGCCTGCGGAGGTTCGGCACTGCAGCCCAGCGTGCAGAAAGCCATTCTCCTACTGCACACAGGTAGTTGCTCGCTGCAGATTATGCTTAGGAAATTAACACTGCAAAATCTAAGCAATTAGCTTCTGGATCTTAAAAGTGTTCCAGGACCTAGGAAAGAGTTCAGTGTGTTCGTGGTACCACCTCGAGGTAGTTGTGGGAATTTCATCCTGAAAGGAAACTATAAACCCGCACAGACAAGTGGTGGAGTATTTATGTGGTGTTAAAAGTTTGGGCTTGTTCTGTGGAGGGGTTTGGGGACCTCTTGATTTAATTTTCATTGAATACTATTATACTGGCCCATAGAAAAGAGGAGATAAAAGAGTCAGTCATCTGTTTGTATCATAACCAAGTGTATCAGACCCTCAGACAGACATTAAAAGGCAATTAGCAAAAAAAAAAAAAAAAAAAAAAAAAAAAGCTGGAGTCTCTATTTAGCAAATCACAGACTTCTAAAAAAACCTCTTGAGGAAACTGCTTAGACTGATCCAGGACAGTGGATATTTGGCAATGAGAAAGCATTTTAGATAGCCCTCTGAAATACTGGAGTGGAAATATGTGAGGAGAGCTTGCCTCTGAAGGGGGATTGTTTCTGGTTTGTCTCTTCTAATGCCCAGCTGGGTCAGCGGGAAAATTGTTACTGACAAGAGGAGTTTGCCACAGATTCTTGTTGTTAAGCCTGTTGGGATGAAAATGTTTGCATGTTGGGCTTCTCCATAATTGCAGACTGTTTTTCAACCCATTCCCCAGATATATTTGGCTTTTTGAACTGAAACGGCTTTTCAGGCACCAGTTCCTGGGTGGTTTGGTTTGGTGGTGGTGGTTGTACCTTGCAGTTTCCTTGTGGTTTCCCTACAGTGTGCACTGTTCTGTGAGGGGGCACTGTCTGGTTTAATACTGAATTCCCTTTTATCTCCCAGAGAGGAGTCTGCGGTTGTGAGCGAGGATATACAGAAGTAATGAGATCAAATGGTTTCCTGGATTACTGCGTGAAGGTACCAGGTTTAGAAGATAAGAAAGCTGATGTTAAGACCATTACTGGAAAAAATAAACCTGTCAACTCAAAAATGCATGACATTTTCAAAGGATGGTCTATTCAACCTTTTAATCCAGGTGAAAAACTTAAATATGAATGGAATAAATTGTCTTTAAAACGTTTCTGTAGGAGAAAGGTACAAACTTTGTAGATCATAACATCAGAGATTGTGTCTGGGAGCTGCAGAGCAGCCTCCCAGTTTCCAACTCGCATGTTGTCTTTTATGCCTTTGTGCCTACACAGAGGAATCACAATCTCTTATGTTGAGAGATAGCAAAGACAGAATGAAGCAATAATGTTTTGCAAAAGTATACTCATATGTGATTTGGGGGGATGCTTAGAACTATTATCTGATGATGTTTCTGGAAGTAATATGTTTGGACTAGGAAAGATACTGATCACCAGCGCTTCAGAAGATTCAGAGCAGAAAGTGCTCATTAAACAAAACATCGGTTGTTTCTTGCGTTGTTTCAAAAATGTATGAAAAGAACAGGGTAGAAAGTGTAAAGTTTAGAGTTTTAAGTGTTAAAGTGGTGACATTAAAAACGCCCCACAAGAGCAGGAAAGCTGCTGTGGCCAAGCAGCTCATCCCAGGTGGATCTTTGACATCCACAGCATAAAATCCTTCCCAGATGAAACCACGTACTGGATGTGCCCAGACTCTTCCACAGGACTAGTGCTGTAATAATAACTGATTCCCATTTTGATTGCTGTTTTGAAGATGAATTCATTCAAAATAAATTTCTGTAATGCAAATAGGACTTTATAATGGGAAGCAAATATGTCAGATGCATCAGGTTTTACTGAAACACATTCATTCTCCTTGTACTCTAAAATACTGTCAGTGCAGTCTTTCCCCTCTTCTGGTACCTGACATTGCATTTGTTTGCAATTAGTTTCCAATGAACACAAGGCTTTAGAAAACATGTAACAAAAGGCTGTGTTAGGGGATTCAGGGAGCCATAATTCTGTCTGATATATGTGATCACACTTTGAATGTTACATTTACATATTTGATCTGCATACAGTAGTTAACCTTTGCGTTGACAGTCTCTGGGCTCAGAGCTCAGTCCAAAGCCTTCTAAAGTTGTCTGGTTTTCGAACAAACCCTTTATCCAGAAGCCCACGCAGTTCACCTGCAGTTTGAGTCACAGGTTTGGGGTTAATTGCCTTTTTTTCCAGCATCCCTGGCCCTCTGTAGGCTCTCTTACTTGGGTGTCATCTCTTCAACTGGTACCTTTATGAGGTTAGGAAAAGGGAGGGAGGTGTAGGTGGATGCTGCAATCCTCTTTTTAAATCAGCATTCGAGTCTGCAGCCCTGAAAGCTTCTGGTGGGCTTGACCTCAGTGCAGCATCTGTGAGCCAACTCTCCCCAAGGGACTGTAACAGAAATAGGGACTAAGGAGCTTTTATAGAACATGGTGTTACTTAATTTTAGGGCAGAAATGTTATAGAAACAATATATGGGAAAGGAATAAAGGTGTTCCATGTGTGCTGAGTGTATCACCAACCCCATGGCATCCTGCAGTTAACTCTTCAGTCTGTATATGCTCTTCAGACCCCAGCTCAAGGCTGGTGCTCTTCAAATCACTCCCCTTTGTCTAACTTCATGGTGAAATGTGTAATTACTCCTCTTAAAGAGGCTCTCAGGCTCCCTGTTCTGGGAGTTTGCAGTAGTTAGTGCTGGCTCAGCCAGGAAACCACTGTTACCTATGAGTTGTACTCTTGGTAGCAGGTCTGTGGTCAATGCTCCCTGTATGGATGGCATTTGCCACCCTGCAGCACCACAGTCCTTGACATTTGTGTATGTCTAAGGACTTCTATCTGTCAGTGAAAGCATATGTGTCTTTCTCCAGCTAATTTGTGATTTCCCTTCCCACTTACAGTGTGAAACACGAATTTTATTATGATTTAATGAGGCTGATGTTTTTATTCTTCTAAATGCTCTGCAGGAGTGCACAGAACTGATTGCAAATCAGGCTGTGTTTTTCCTCTCTGTACCACACTCTGGGAGGCCAGAGTTCAGGTACAGAAACTTTTTTCCAAGTAGAAAGGCAATTTAAATAGCATTGCTTAAATTGGCAGATGACATGGTCCAGTGCCTTTCTGTTGGGGATGGAGAGCAGAGCTGCCTTCATAGCAGACATGCTGTGATGCCTTTTTGTGTCTGTGACAGTCCCTTTGCAAGGACTGCTAAATGTTCCTTGGCCTTCTCCAGTTGAGAGGGCAACAAATTTCATATCTAGACTTCAGAAAAAAAAAAAAAACAAAAAACCAAACAAACCAACCCAGACCTGACAAACAGAAGTCTTCTCATGTGGGAGATAGTCTGCAAGTGTTTCAAGGGGCAGAGAAAACGTGTGAGAGGCACTCAGCCTTTCCACAAAGCCTGGAAGAAAAATGAGGAAGAATGGGATCTGATTAAATGTGTTTCCCTTTGAAAAAAATTCATCATTCAAACATAAAATGTAAACCAGGCTCAGTGATTGCCCCTCTCACTTGACTGCGTTTGAAATGGCCCCTGTCAAACCTCATCTGTGGGCATAGCACAGGGTCCTGTTCCAGCCTCCAGCGTGTGCTTGCAGCTCTCTTGGTGGGAATCAGCTCAGAATGCTGCTGCATGGAAAACACCAAACCACCTTCTCCCCTCAAGGAAAACTGTACAGCCAGAGCAGAGTGAGAAGCAGAAATGCTGATCTTCTAACAACTGTTATAATTAACACAGAGTTTGTAATGAAGGACCTATCCAGCTGAAGGATTCTGAGACAGGGGAAATGTTTCAATAGGCTCGAGCCCACGTGTGCATGGAGGGGTTCCTGCAAGGGTCCCTGATCATTGCAACCCAAACAGCCTGATCAAGAGCCTTTCCTTGTCTTAAAGCCAGTTATGTCTCCTGCTCCCATGGCCCAACCAGAAAGCTCTTTTACAGCTTTATCCCTCTTACTGTTACAAAGCCTATTCTTGTTTTTATTCTAAGCTGAATTTATTCCCATTTGTTGCCCGAGTGTTTTCCAGCTCAAAGCAGCTTGTTCACTTGTGCTCGCTGGTGTTCACCCCAATTGACCTCCAGGTATTTATGGAGAACAATCCCATCCCTTCTCAACCCTCTTTTTCTTAGGCTAAACACATCAGATGTTACCTCTGTCTGTCTGGGTCAGCTCACCATTGAATTGCCTGTGCCAGAGCAGCCACTGGGGCTCTGGAGCAAATGTACCCCAATTATCCCGTGTTCCTGCTCCTTTCCATGGGCAGGAGCCTGCCTGGGTTTCTGTGCTGCACCACGAGCACAGGCTGCCTGTAATGAGCTGTGGGAGCTCAGCCAGAGCAGGGTCAGGAAATAACACTGCTTTGGAAAACTGGGACGAGGAGTTCACTTTTCATTGAGGAAAATCTATGCTCCATACCAAAGTTAGCATTTTGTCTTTAAAATGATTGATTTTTACAGAAATCCTCTTTGCTGTCAAAAATATGGGATTTGTGGGTTATTCCCAACCAGCCCTTGTTGTATTTCTCATCAATGATGCTACTAATTTCTCTTTAATTAATATCTTGAAATTTTGTGTATTTTAGAATAATTATTTTTATTCTCCCCTTTTCTCCCTCTGTCCTTTTTCCTCATCTTCCAACAGATGGTAAACTGAAGATGTGGGTGTATGGAGTATCAGCTGGTGGGTTCTTCATCATAGTTTTCCTGATTTTTACATCCTACCTGATGTGGTGAGTATGGCATGTATTTTGTCCTTAAATAAAAGCTAGTTTGCTTTTACTTCAACAACACAAAATATATCACAACACTCTGTGTGGCAGAGATTTAATCCTCAGGGCTGTAGGAAAGGATGGAGATTGGATTACCTAAGTGCCTTCATTTGGCCCCTATCTCAGGGTAATTAAAACTCTGCAAATTGTAACTGTTAATGGACAGTATTGTGAAGAACTTTGGTGGTCATGCAGGGAAAGAATTCTTTTTGGTTATCAATAGGACCTTATATTTATTCAGGCTTCTGCTCGGATTAGAAAGGGGTTTTGTTGTATTATTTAAAAAAAAAAGATAAAGTAAAACAGAAGAAAGGCAAGGAGAATGACTGGATCGAGGAGCTGGCTTCTGCTCAAGGAAGGACTAAATAGAATAGGGGCATTCAGTTGGAAAATGATGTTTGATGTGGGAATACAATAGAGATCTATGAAATCATGAATGTGGGAGAAAAGGGTGCTAGGGAATTTTTATTTCCCACAATAAAAGAAGTAGGAGGCATCTGATGAAATGATCGTTTAAAATAAACAAAAGATATTATTTTTCACACAGTGCATGATTACCTTGTGAGCTTACTGCTGCAGGGGACTGTGCATGCCAGGAAGATAAATGGATTCAAAGATGGC
Source organism: Scytalopus superciliaris (assembly GCA_013400415.1). Lineage (NCBI taxonomy): Eukaryota > Metazoa > Chordata > Aves > Passeriformes > Rhinocryptidae > Scytalopus > Scytalopus superciliaris. The sequence goes on from VXBX01000098.1 coordinate 105,157, forward strand.
ATAGCAGTTCATGGGAGATTGGGTCTCTTGGTGTTAATTGTGGTTTTCTGGATGTACACTCCAGCTCAGGAAATCCCTAAATAGGTTTTTGCAGTGAATATGTCAGGTGGAAACATGTCCTGTGTCTAAAGCTGCTGTTACCACCCACTGTTACAGACAGGGTGCTGGGTCCTGCCCCACACCAGTGTGTCACTGGGGGTGGAGGGTTGTCTGCCTTCCTCCAGCACAGCCACCACAGCAGGCAGGGGTGATGGGCCTGACTTGGCAGAGCTCAGACTGCACTCCCTGCTCTGAATATTTGGAAAGGCAATGCCCATAGATTTGGCCTGAATTTACAAACATTAATGGTGCAAGCTGGCCCAACCCTTGTTAGATCAGGGCAGGCAATGAGAGAGTCACAACTGTGGCCTGGCAGCATCATTGCCCTCTTTCATCCAACATCAGTTTATTCCCTCTCACTCTTCTAGTCTTTCAGTCCCTCTCTTTGCTTAAAAGCTCAAATAACAGCATTTGGATGCTGCTTAGGAGTTGCAACTCCCTTATTTTCCAATCCATGTAGCTCCATTTCTCTCTGGCTTCACAGTGGAGGATACAGAGGATTTTTTAAACAACATTACACACTTCTCCATCACTTGAAGGCTGGTGAGGAAATGTGTTTCTCAATAATGATTATTGTTGCTTCAATACCATGCCAAAGAAAAACGAGAATATCCCACTCCTAGACAGCTTGTGTTCCCATTTTTCTGCGAGGTGTTCCTTGTTTTGTCAGCTGTGAGGAGAGACAGGAAACAAATATGCTTTATTTCCTCTGCAGATGAGGAGCACAGTTGGCTGCCTGGTTTTGGCAGGCTGAGTGCCTGTGCCACACACGTGAGAGCACACAAGCAGGGCCATGTGGGCTGGGTTAGAGGCACTCACTGGGCAACAGCATCACACACTTACAGAATTAAACAGCCAGTGTGGGACGTTGATTTTTTAATTGAAGTCTGGGGTTTGAGGGTGTTTCTGAGCTTATTGCAGTTTATGATTCTGTCTTCTGAAATACTTTTCTTGCAGCAAAAAGACGAAGCAGCATCAAAGCCCTCCTCCACAGCAGAAGCCTCTGACCTTGGCCTACGATGGAGACATTGACATGTAACATGTAAAAGAAATCCAAATCTAGACATCAACTGCCTTAACTGCTTTCTTTTTTGGAACTCTCCGACTTCTCAGTTTTTTGAGGAATCTCCTGATGTGTAATATATCGGGCAGAACAGAAGTATTGCAAGCTTAAAACTTTGCCACTTCTTTATTAAAGAAAAAAAAAAAAAAACCACAAGAAAAATAGGAGTTAAAAACTCAGATCCTATGAAACTTTTCTGAAGAGACCAGAAAATACATCTCTTCCCGTTGAGCAATGGGAATGGAAAAAAAAAGAAAAAAAAGAAGAGAATCTACAGACATCAAAAGGAATTAGTTAAAAAAAAAGGCATGACAATCCCAAGGAAAACGTGACATTTACTGTAAATGACAAGTTTGACACAGCATCATTATGCACTATATTAGTGCAGGGTTCTTTATTCTTCACATACTTCAACAATGAGTTTTCTAGTGTTTACATTTCGTTCAAAGACTTTAAAACCAGATCATGTATTTTGAGAAATGCAAGGAAGAATGAGTTGAAGTGTCTGAAGTTATCAGGTTTTTTAAAGTTTCTTCCTTCTTATCCTGTTTTCTAGTCTGGAATATGATTTTGCTTCATTTCCACCTACAGGACAGAATAAGGATTGTTACAAAAAAGCATAGGTGGTTTCTTAACCAAGAATATTTTTTAAAGAGTTGAGTAGGTAGGTGTTTTCATGAGTGGCTAGAGGATTTGATTGTTTAAAAAGTATTTTAAATTAAATTAACCCATGTAGATACATTATGGCCAGTTTAAATTGTTATTCAGTTGAATTAATACAAACTCTGCTTTTGTATTTAAATTTTCTTATCTGAAATATTTATAAATTCCTTTTTTTGAATTTAATTACCTGACCTCATTTAATATACATCAAACACAAATGCAGTTTGTAGAAGGTCTTGCTTTTTTAAATGTTTCAGAACCACTGAGAAGTTACATGTCGTAAAAGTCTGGAAACATTTGAAGAGGGTAAGTGTTTATAATAGTGTGTGTTGCAAGTAAGAAAGTGCCATCTTGTGGTATTGACTTGTATTTATAAGCAAATAAAATGCTAAAGAGAGTGAGAAAATTGCTTCTGGTATGTTGAATTAAATGTGTGTAAACATGTGTTATTATTCATTTACTGTGACTGAGACTGGACTTGGATTTCAAACTTTTCTGGCATATTTTGTGCTGTAGTGATTACTGAAAAAAATGTTACAGACAAGTGCAAGTCGAGAGAGGTTTGGAGAATGGTTGGTCTTATTTTTAGCTCAATGCTGCTGCTTATTCCATAATCAAAAGAGAAAAAAAGGTATTGTTTCCAGTCCAGCACCTACATGGTCCTTCCCAATCCGCAGTTTCCTGGATCATCACCAGAGGTGGGTATAAATGGGGCTGAAGGCCTTGCTCATGTCATTATGTTGCTTATCACAGCCTTTGCAAAGTGGTTTGAATATTAAAGTTTTATTGAAAAAATGATGAAATTGTAGATGCATTTCCTTCCCCAGGTCAGGATCCCGCAGCATCCAATTGAGATGGTAGTGTGTCACTAAAGCAGGGTCAGGAATGTGCCTTTCTCTTCCCTCATTGGAAAGAAAGGCTGATGGAATTGCAAAGGGAAATTGTCTCACTTGTTTCTGGCCCTAAAGATTTGCTGCTGGCCCTGCTTTCCACCTTAGAGCTATAACTGTTCATGGAATACAAAGCAGGATCTGGTGTTTCCCAGTAACATTTGGGTCCTAAATCTGTTTTGAACAGTGCCCTGTACTGAACCCTGAGTAACATGTACAGAGTAAGAGTTACAAGGGGAATAATGATGTAGTGTTATTAGCAACAACACTGCCAGATCTTAATATGTTTTGTCTGTGGGATACATGTGAGGAGAATCGTACTCTCTGAATAACGAAGGAATAAACTCAATTAAGCATGCTGTTCAACAAGGCATTGGAGTGGGAAAGTTTATGTAATAATAGCAAAAATGACAGCTGCAACATGTGGTCACTGCCCTCAGCATCAGGGTAAATTAAATCCAAACTCTGATGAAGAGAAGGCTCTGGGGAGACTGTAGAGCACCTGCCAGTACCTAAAGGGGCTCCAAGAGAGCTGGAGAAGGACTTTGAATAAGGGCATGGAGAGACAAGACAAGGGCAAATGGCTTCCAGCTGACAGAGGGCAGGGTTACATTAGGTATCAGGAAGAATTTAGGGTGGGGAGGCCCTGGCACAGATTGCACAGAGAAGTTGTGGATGCCCCATCGCTGGAAGAGTTCAAGTCGAGATTGGGTGGAGCTTGGAGCAACCTGGTGTAGTGGAAGGTGTCTCTCCCTGTGTATCAGGGGATTGGAACAAGATGACCCTTAAGGTCCCTTCTGACCCAAACCATTCCATGACTCGGTGATTCTGTGTCCAGTGCAGGAGATGTCAACTATATGCCCATCTGCTCTGGGAAGGCAAGGAGCTCCAGGTACAACGCTGCAAAGCATGTTTATATTGATCAGGTGGATCTGGGGCTGTGCTTCAGTTTGGTGCCCTTCACCCACTCCGTGTCCCCACCCGTGCACATTCTGGCCCAGAGGGACTGGCCACAGTTCCCAGCAGGGCTGGCAGAGCCACGGGCTGTGCAGGGGCTGAGGAGCAACATGTGGTGCAGAGCTGCTGCAGTTCAGTAATGCCCTCCAGGGAATGAGCACACCTGTTTGACTTTGTAGAATGAAATGGAACAGCAGGGAAGTCTCATGAGGCTGCTGCTCCTCACAGCTGCTGCTGGCTGTGCTCTGTCTGCTGAACCCGTGGCTGCTGCTCGTCCAGCTTGGACAGCACGGTGATTCAAATGTCACGAGGTAATTGCATGTATTTGATAATTTGAGATTGAATTAAGCTGTGAAATTGAAGCGAGGAGCTGGTGGCCCTGCAGAGTCCGTGAGGCTGAGAATGCAGCTCAGTGCAAACCCAGGAATCAGTTTGGACAGATACCAAGGTTATTGCTGTTTGTGAGAGCCCTGGATACCCTGCTGTGGGGGGATGCCCAGCCTCCTGTGGGAACACTGAAGTCAATTCCTGCCTTTTGTCCAAAGTAAGCCACGACATGGAAAAGGGATTACTCCCAGTTCTTGCCTGTTCGGTATTTCTAAACCTTTTGCTGAAGTAGCTGGTGCTGGTGCTGTCCCGTGCTGAAGACAGGACAGAGATCTTGGTCCCATTCAGGAAGGTAATTCAATACCCCCAGCTGGGGCATCCCACCAGGAAACATACGTGGTTGTGAGTGAAAGCATCTGTAGGTGAAGAATTTGCCAGATGCCCTGGCAATTTGTCTCTGTAGATAATAACCAGATAACAAGAGTCTGCACTTTGTCATCATTTATTTCAGCTCTATTGATTTCAATGTCCACTACCAGGTGTTTCCTACTTTGGTATTACAGCTGTAAGACCCACAACTTTTTTTTTTTTCATGTATGGGATATTTGCACGCACAGGTACCATGTTTATGCATAGCATTGTGACTAAATGCTGCTGATATTGGGGGTTTTGTATGAGGTATGTAAAATTAGACTATATTTTTCTTGTAGAAGATTTCCTATTCATAGGGCTGCAACCCAACTGTACCTCCCTCCCCCCCCAGCAACCACACTAGAAGTCTCACTGAACACTTCAAGTGCTACGGTCTAGAGCAAAGGCTAATTTTCTTTGCTTTGGAAGCAGAGCAGTGTAAAATTGTCTACGAGCAAACGTAGCTAAAGACTTTGTAAATTAGCTTGTGCTTGTATTCATATGTGTCAAAGAAGAGCCTAATTGCACAGTTTTCTTTGCTCAAGTGCTCTTGATTCATGCGAAGTTTCATTGGGAAATGAAGAAGTCTCGTGGGAAAAAATCATTTGAGTAGTTCTATTTTGGATTAGTCCTGATAAGTATGATGTTATTCATATTTGCTGCTAACATGGCATAGCTGGTTTCCTGAAAGATTGCCATAGAGTCCTAGAATGGTCTGGGTTCAAAGGGACCTTAAAGATCATACAGTTCCAAGCCCCTCCCATGGGCAGGGACACCTTCCACTAGGACACTCAAAGCCCCATCCAATCTGGCCTTGAACTTCCAAGGATGGAGCATCCACAAATTATCTGGGCAACTTGTGCCAGGGCCTCATCACCCTCACAGTGTAAAATTTCTCCATAATATCTAGTCTAAATTTACCTTCTTTCAGTTTAATGCGATTCTCTCGTGTCCCATCACTCCATGCCCTTGTGGGGCTACAGCTCTCCTGTAGTCCCTCCATTACTGGAAGGGGATTTAAGGTCTTCCTGGAACCTTCTCTTCTCCAGGCTGAACAACTCTCAGTCTGTCTCCACAGCAGAGGTGCTCCAGCCCTCTGATCATATATTTTCTAGATATATAACTTAATTTGCCCTTTCAAGTGGAAGGAAAAATGTAGCTTAAATACAATTTTGGGGCTTGTTTTCAATTGGGAAGTAATAATGCGGAAAAAAAATTATCTAACTCAGGACCTTTTGAAAGATGGATCAGGCTACCTGATGTATTAACATGCCTCAGGACAGATTATGGTTCTGTCTGGTTTAAAATGCAATTTAAATGAATTAGCTTCCACATCTTACAGCTGTGACACGCACCTGTCCTGGACAGGAGCTTGATTTATATTACCTTTATGAAGATACATGGTGAGCACAGGCTATTACGTGCCATCAATATGTATGTGTTACTTGATTCCTGGAGCCACGACCCGACAGGTGACTCTGTCACTGTCACTTAACTGCTGACAGGACTTGTGCCACCAGCCATGCCATTAAGCCATTGAGATGTGACACGACCTGATCCTTAACGGGCTGTGCCTGCTGCTTCTGTCAGACATGGAAGATTAAGGAAGTCACATGTGATTCCCCCTGGTCTTGGAAGGGCATCTCCCTGGGTCACAGCCCCGTGCACGGGTGGGATGGGATGGGATGGGATGGGATGGGATGGGATGGGATGGGATGGGGGGTTGTTGTTACTGGTCAAGAAAGTTGTACAGCTGTGAGGTTGCCTTAAAGAAGTCTGTTTGACCCTTTGGAATAACTGGGATTAGAAGTGTGATTGTAAAAAATGAGGAATTCACATGAAGTGCCGTTAAATAAATGGAATTGTGCTGTCATTTCTTGTTCCTGCCTGGTAGAAATGAAAGACATGTCTTGCTGTGAAGTCTGATAGCAAAGGACCCCACTGTCCCTTGAAGCAGGTTAATATTTGGCCATGTGTTGTGATTTGGTTATATTTACATTTGGGGAGAAAAGGCTAGACTTGAATGAATAGTTACAATGGAAATCACAGCGATGGGATGTTTTCTGCATGGATTTTTAATGTGTACCCTTTTATCTTCCAGTCTAATGTAGTTTATTCATATTTTTAAATGTAAACCAATGGGAAAATGGTCACATACGAAATGTCTGAAAAAATAACCTAAACCCCCTTATTTGAAGTCGTTGGTAATTATGTTCATTTACTTTGATTACATGCTTTGTTACAATCGTGTCTGCAATGGACTGTAGGTGGATACATGCGTTAAAGCAATTCATGGGATTTATCCTGTCTGTGAAGAGATGTTTTGATGAAACGAAAAATCAGATTAATTTTCCTCTGATAAAGAAGAATGTTAATTTTCTCTTCTGCTTCATGAAAGTTCCCCTGCATGTTGTGAGTATTGGGGTTGTCACATGCCAATGTGACATTTGGAAAAAGCTCTTCAAACATAGTAACAGTGAGGAATCTTTTGACAGTGTGTGGGGGAAGTGGATCACCAAGCATTCATTTTGCAGATGAGGAAGATGGCACTTATGTTTTGTATATTTTTGGTTTGATCTGGCTCCCTACCCCATGCTTAAGTAGTTTTCCTTGCAGAAGTGTCTGAGTGGGTGAATGCAGCTCAGAAATGGTGTTTCCAGGATGCTGCTGTTGCCCAGTGATCACAACACTGTGCAGCAGCAGGATTATTGGCAAAGGAACGATGTGACATTTCATCTCTCCATTACAAATAACCTTTGGTAACTGCAGCTGGAGCTCGATTTTAGCAGGAATTAAAATATAGTTTGGGTCATTTCTCTGTCACTGTTGTAGCATCAGGCAAAACGGTATTTGGAGGTGGCAAAGGAGGGATGTATCTGATCCAAAGCCAGTAAATTATGCTTATTGACTTCATTTAGAGATGATCAGACCATTCATAGGTTGTTATCTGCTGCTTCCTCAGAGTTTTCCACTGTCACTGACCTTTGTGAATATGAGTACATTGATCCTGAAATGCCTCATGTGGCAAATTAAGTCATTTAATTACATGGTTTGGGTTTGCCTTCTACATTACAAGTCAATTTAGTTCAGTGACTGAATTAGATAAACATCCCAGCAATTGATGGGTCAGACCAGTGAAAGATGCAAATGTCCCCTGAGATACATGGTCTGTGGCTGCTCTTCTGCAGCATAAACGCTAAGCTTCTTGGCTTCTGTGCGTTGGGTAGACCAAGTGTATCCAAATTTATTTAAATTAATTGTTTGGGGTCTATCTCAGGGTGGAAATCTGGGATTTTTTCAATTACAGGATGCAACAGACATTTAATTTATGATCCTCCATTCTTTGAGAAAAGCATTTATGTCAGTCAACATGCATGTTTTTCCTGTTTGTAGTGGATGTTTAAGTCTTTCCTCTGATGAAACAGAAGCCTCAGATAAGCAATCCAAATCAGGACTTTGGAGAAGAGACTCCATTGTGATGGAGGGGTTTGTTCTTCCAACGTACACCACACAGAACTTGTGGAGGTTGTAGCCCAGCTGAGGCACCAGTGAACTGTTTGCTTTGAGTGGTGCAAGAAGGACATTTGGTGAAACCTGAACACTGTGTCTGAGCCATCTCTCCCAGTGACAAACATGCTGAGGTAGTGCCAGAAAAGCCACAGTGGAGACAGGTCATACCAGAGCACAACCCCTCTAAGGGCCCCATGTCACTTTTTTAACTGGGTAAACCACTTTATCTTCCAGTGTCTTGACAGTTCTGGAGCAGAGAAAATGGGGTTTTACAACTCAGCCCAGTCCTAGTTGTGGTTTGTATTGCAATGGGCTGTGCACGATGGGCTCAGCAGAGAAGCATTAGAGACATACACCTATATAACCTGTCCCCTGTGCCTGACAGCTGCACTCTGTGGTGACAGCGATGACATTCAGGCAGGTTTCTCATTGCTGGGAAGCATCAGGAGATTGCTACTTCTCCAGCAGAGATGGGCAGAAAATATCGCTTCATATTCTGAATGCAAGCAGCTGATGGAGCCTGTTGAAGACAAAATTGAGATGAAAAGCTGTAATGCAGATGTGTCACATCACAGTTGTGTTGTCACTCTGTTTCTTTGTACGATACGGCAGATCCACAGCAATTAATTTTAAATGCAGTCTCTATTACTGCAGAGCAGTAACTTGAAATATTTACTACTTTATTTGCTTCATGCCAAGTGAGATTTCACTCAATTTGTCATTAAAAACACTGTCCTCTTCTGAGGAAGGAGTATATTTACATAAACTGCTCTCCAGTAATTCTGTGTTTTCTGCAGGAGAAGATTTTGTGCACAAAAATCTGTGCTGATGAGCCTGTGGGACTGAAGACAGATGTTGGGGAAAGGAGAACAGATCTGTTCATTGCCCTCAGTGGGCTGTAGAAAGGCCAGAGGGATCAAACTCCCATTCCTCTGTCACTCTTTTACATGCAACGTGGATCATCATTAACCAAAACCACCGATCTTTTCAATATTGCAAAGCTGGGCAGTATTTTTGATGTACCAGAACATGATTTAGAAATGGAGAGCTGTCATCTGCAAGGAGTCTGCTGGATCCCTTCTGCAGTCTCTGAAAACCAGGAAGCTGCCTGTCTCACCTAATCATACGATCCCAGGAAGTGGATGTGGGGAGAGGGAGGGTGGTGGAAGCCAAATGCTGTGAAATTTGAAGTGACATGAGTAGTGTTGCAGCCCAGAGCACAGGGGGTGCATTGCTGGCTGTAGGATCAGCTACCTCTGGAGTCTCAGACATACCACATGGGATGGAGATGCGACTTGTTTGTCTGTTGTTCTACAGAGAAAAATGTGTTAATTTATCAAGCCTGTAGAAATGCAAAATACACACATAAGCCTGTGTTGGAGGTAAGATCCCCATATTTGGGTGGGAGTGTTGATCTGCTGGAGGGCCGGAAGGCTCTGCAGGGGGATCTGGAGAGGCTGGATTGATGGGATGAGGCCAGTGGCATGAGGTTCAACAAGGGGAAGTGGCAGGTCCTGCACTTGGGGCACTACAACCCCAGGCAGTCCTACAGACTGGGGGAAGAGTTGGCTGGAAAGTGCCCAGCAGAGAAGGGATTTGGGGGTGTTGGTGACAGCAGCTGAGCATGAGCCAGCACATGCCCAGGTAGCCAGAGTGGCAAATGGCATCCTGGTCTGTATCAGCAATAGTTTGGCCAGCAGGAGTAGGGAAGTGATTGCCCCCCTGTACTCGGCACTGGTGAGGCCACACCTTGAGTGTTGTGTCCAATTCTGGGCCCCTCACAACAAGACAGACATTGAGGGGCTGGAGAGAGTCCAGAGAAGGGCAATGAGGTTGGTGAAGGGTCTGGAACACAAGTCCTATGAGGAGCAGCAAAGAGAGCTGGGGGTGTTTAGCCTGGAGAAAAGAAGGCTCAGGGGAGACCTTCTCGCTCTCCACAACTCCCTGACAGGAGGTTGTAGCCAAGTAGGGTCTGGCTCTTCACACAGGCAACAAGTGACAGGATGAGAGGGAACGGCCTCCAGTTGCACCAGGGGTGATTTAGATTGGGTATTAGGGGAAATCTCTTCACCAAAGGGGTTGTCAAGCACTGGTACAGGCTGCCCAGGACAGTGGAGGAGACACCATCCCTGGTGGGATTTAAAACGTGTAGGTGTGGCACCTGGAGACATGATTTAGTGGTGGGCTTGGCCGTGCTGGGTTAACAGTTGGACTTGATAAACTTAAAGGACTTCTCCAGTGTCTTCTATTCTATTCTGTCACTAATCCTCTTCTCCCTTGAGCTGCTTTTTAACTTGGAATCAGTCCAGCTTTATTTCATGGTTGTGGTGGATCCATGGATGCAACTGGTTGGGTAGTGCCTCCAGGACTGTGTTAAACCTAATTTAATCAGAAAGGGAAAACCTGTTATGTGTTTGGAGATAAACCCTGCTGCCAGTGCAGGGACCAGTGGCTGGCAGCCACAGGCCAGGGACAGCAGCAGTGCTGGCCAGGCCAGTGCTGGGGACTGTGGGAAAGAACTCTCCCAGTTAGGATGCTGTCAGTGCCTGCAGTGTGGCTTGGTGCAGTCAGGCATGTTCTGTGTTTTGCATTTTGTTTAATATTAGACACTCTGTCTGCTGTGTTCTTTGTTTCTGTTAATTATCTTTGATTTTCTTATCAGCTTTGCTTACTTTTTTTTTTCCTGTAAAACTTTGGATCAGCTTTCTAAGGAAAAAAAATAAATTAGTGGAGTTTTTTCTCCCTTGCTGACACTGAAACAATGAATATGGATCAGAATTTTCATTTCCTTTTTTTTACCACATCCATTTGCTTGATAGAGCAAGCTTGCCAGCCTAGTTTTACTTTGATAAACCTAATAAGGAAAAAGCACTTTCCACCTCCATATTATTTTATGCCTTGTTTGTGACTTCGGCATCCCCTATACAGGTTTAAAGACAATTTGTTCTTTATTGCCCTTGAGTCATTTCAGGAGAGCATTTGTGTTTTTCCCGACATAAAAATGTCCTCCTATAATGTGATGAATATTAAATAGGTGCTTGAATGAAAATGAATCAGCGTGCTCTGACCTGACAGCTCCATTTATCGCAGCGCTACTGGGCGGGAGCCAAAATGTCAGTGTTGTCCAGCCGTGGATGCGGGGCCATGCACCCAAATTATTTCATCAAATGACCAATTTCACGAATAGACCCAGATGATGGTGTGAAGGCCCTTCTGTCCTGCTTTTCCAAGAAGTTATTTGCTGGTTCCAGTGCCTCTGCTGCCACCTGCATAAAGCAGAGTTAGTCCAGGGTGACTCTGCCAGCAGGTATGAGGGGAAACATCTGGGTTCATTTGTGAGGGTGATGCTTGTTGTGAGACTGATGGGTTTGCTCTTTTGATGTGAGCAGGCAAGAGGGATCAGACCCTCACTGTGCCAGCAGCTCCCCAAATCACTCATTTCTCCATGTGAGAGGGCCAGGGATGAGCATCCAAAGGAAAAACAGCTTGGGAGCATGGAATACCCTGGGGAGATTCAAAGGCCAAGGCAGGGAAGGGGGAATCTGCCTGAGAGCAGAGGAGGAACTGGTGGGTCCGTGGCAGAGCTGTGCTGGGTGCCTCAGCCCCTGGCAATCCCTGTGAGGGTGGGCTGTGAGCACTGTTGGAAAGCACGAGGGGGTGAGATGGATGCAGGCAGGGCTGGAGCTCATCCCCTTTGCAGGAGAACTCAGCTGCCCTGTGTCATGTGTCCCCCTGGGAATCACCCCTTCCACACAGAAAGGACAGGATGGGGTATTATCTCCTGCTACCAACAAGCTGACAGCCTTCTACTATAAAGAAGAATTACAGGGAACTGAAATACTTTTTCATTCCTGTACTCCAAGGAGAAGGAATGTCCAAGGAATGTGAGGATTAGATTAGATATTAGGAAAAATTACTTCAACGAAAGAGTGGTGAGGAATTGGAACAGGATTCCCAGGGAAGTGGCGGAGTCACCATCTTTGGAAGTGTTTGAAAGGTGTGACGATGTGGCATTTGAGTATATGCTTTAATGGTGAGCATGGTGGTGCTGGGTAAACGGTTGGACTTGATGGTCTTGGAGGTCTTTTCCAAGCTTCATGATTCTGTGACAGTCCTGGAAGTGTTGCATTCCCTCACCTGTAATGTGTTCAATCACTCTTCGTGCACAGAGCTGTGGCTGAGATGTGATCTCTCCCATTCCCTGTGGATACATCCAGCTACTCTCCATGTGGAGGGTGAAGCAGAGAAAGGCACCTTAGACACGGAGCAGCACTTCATACCAGTGCTGGCTGGAGCACTGCCATTCACATTCATGAGGTCTCCCAGCAACTTCCAGCTTTTCTTACCCAAATATGTACCATTTTCAACATTTAAGAGAGTCAGTTTGTCTTCAGGGTTAAATGAAGCCAAAATTAATTCCTCTGGCATGGTGTGGACTGAAAACAATGCACTGATCCCTAACTATGGTGCAGAACTGCTGCTGCTGGTTCAGGTCAGGTATGGACATTCCTTACTCCTCCCAATCCCACAGGCCCAAGCTGGGAGCTGTGCACCAAAGCACTGGTGTTTTCTGTGTGAGCACCATGGGCCCAGCACAGCCACGTTGCACACACTGCTGTGTGCAGGCTGAGATCATGCACAGGCTTCACTGGCAGCTTGCTTTCATTCTTTTTTCCCTCCAGCACTTTGCTAGTCATGGATTCCAGTGTGGGTATGCTCCATATGTAACTGGGGGCATATTTTTAAGTGTTTGCAGGGTCAGAAAGGAAATGCAACTTGTTAATAGTTTGGTTCCTCCTTTAGCTCATAATGGGTTTTGCTGCTCCCCTCTCAGATGCACTAACTCGATCCAGATGCTCTCACTTCCCTGGGTTACACCTTTTCCAAATCCAGATGCAGGTCTTGTCCCAGCGACCGCACAAGTAATTGAATTACTAAAGTTGATGGTGTCATTGCAAAGGAGTGGCAGATGTCTGGAGTGGCCTTTCTGTGCTGCAGCTGGTGATGAAGGCAATCGGGTAACATGTGGTGAAAGATGCATTTATTATTTTTTTCTCTCTAGGTTTTTCTCTGAATGCTTCATTCCATGAATTCATATTGCATTCACTTCTGTTCCATTTGGGAAGCAGTGGAAGGATGGCTGTGCTAATAGGGTGTAACACAAGTGCCCTTGCTGAGTTGCTCATATTATGAAAACCTCTTTTCCATTTGGGAAGTATTTTTTTTTAAGGAATAGAAAAATTACTATATCTGCACTACCTACGAATACAAGGGGGACAACCAGATTAATTATCGCTTGCTTTAGCCAAGATAGCTGTGTAATGGTACAGAACAAATAGCATAAATATGCCTGAGATTATTTTAACTGACACATTCTCTTGATTGAAATAGAAAACCTGTCATGTAGGGAAGCTCCTTGGCCACTCACAGTAGCAAATGTGACTGCCCCAAACATACCATCCTGATCGGTTCTGAGACCTCCTTGTGCTCAGTCCTGCCCGTCACCTCACTCACCTGGCAGTTCTGCATTTCATGGGAATGAGAGAATTGGCAGTATCCTTGTGGTTCCACATTAATAAATAATCAATTCCATAAAAGTATTAAGCAATAATAGATGTGACAGATCCAATGCATTAAGATTTAGATGAATGTTACCCAAAAAAGTGTATATCTCATGGCATGATAGAATCACAGAATGGGTTGGGTTGGAAGGGACCTTGAGGATCATCTTGTGCCAACCCCCTGCCATGGGGATTTAGTATTAAAAAAAATATACACTGCAATAAACCCAGTGTGAATGCAGCAAAGCAAATGAAGATTCATGGTGATTCCCTGCGCCAGTCAAGACTACAAAAAACAAGCAGTGGGGAAATATCCACACTCAATAGAGACACATCCTATTCCAATTTGTCAAGGCTGTTAAAGGTAAGAGCAGCTTTGCTTTGCCTCGAGGCCAGGCTGGACTCACACAGTGCCTGTGCACCTGAGCTTGTTTGTCTGCCCTGATGAATGGCTTGGGTTTATTTTAAAAATTGGCTTCCCACATCTTCCAGAGACCCTTGAAGAAGTACATCCCTGGCACCACGGTGTGTCTCATCGTTGCGTGGCCATGGGATGAGGTGGGTGACAGCAGCCTCCTGGGGATCACAGGCACAGATATTATCACAGAGCAGGTGGTGGAGATGGGACCAATGTGGGGTCACCTCGAGGAGCTGTGGAGAAGGCCTGGTCCCTTAAGGAGTTGTAGGGAGAGCAGCAAAAGGGAGTATCCTCAGGATCAGGCAAGTGAAGTCAGCCCTGGTACAATGAGCATCACTGGAATGACAGCAGAACTCAGTGTCTGCACCACTTCTGGTGCTCTTGGTTTTTGTAGAGGGTTAACCCTGGCTCGATGCCACCAAAGCCACTCTCTTGCTCCCCTCTGCAACTGGACAGAGGAGATAAAGTATAATGAAGGGTTCATGAGTTGAGATAAGGATGAGAGAGATCCCTCACCAATCACTGTTACAGGCAAAACAGACTCAAAGTGGGGATATTAATTAAATTTATTACTACTTGAATCCGAGCAGAAGAATAAGAAGTAAAATAAATCTTAAAAACACCTTCCCCTCCACCTATCCCTCCTTCCAAGTTTCAACTCCCTCCCCCCAGTGGCACAGGGAGATGGCTTGGCCAGCAGCAGGTCTGTCCTGGAGCTGGCATTGGGCATGGGCTCTGTTGGACACGGGAGCTGGCAGCTTCCCACAGTAGCCACCCTGTATCCCACTCCCTCTGCTACCAAAACCTGGCCAGGCAAACCCAATACAGTTTTTAACACTTTCTTCAAGCTGCTCTTTCTTTCTGAAACACCAGTCTAGACTCATGGCAAGGCCAGACACGGCTGCCTCTGGCAGGTGCTGGTTGCCATATCCCGGCATCATTGAGAACATGGGGCCTGCCCTCCTGACTTGAAATGCACTTCCTCTCTAAATTCTGACTTTGGGGTGCATAGCAAAGCCAAAAATGCAGCATTAATTGCATGCAAGTCTGTATAGCTTATCACAAAACAGCAGTAAAGTAGGTCCCTCCCCCATTTTGCTGCTCTTGTGAAGGTGTTTTGCCACCCTGCCGTGATGGCAATAAGCCTTTAACTGAACAAATTGATCCTGAAACACTGGAGTTTGTACCTTGTTTGCTGCTGCCTTTCCTGCTGTTTCCATCCTGGCTCTGGGAAGGTACAAATAATGAATTAACTGCTGGATAAGCCCTGTGCTCCCCTGAGCAATTATTCTGGCTTCTGCCATAGCAGACTCAATTTGTCCTGCAATAAGTACAATTTTCTGAGAAGTTAGTTCTGGTTCAGGTGCTCATCATCCACATCTGTGTGGCATGGGTATTTCTGGGGGGAAGAGCCAGCTGTGAGTCAAATTGTGAGGTTGGCATGTGAAAAAACACATCTTCAGAGAGCTGTTGTGCTTTTGGAGATGCAAATGCATTCCCAGCAGTGTGGCTTTAACTCAATTAGTGAACAGAGGAACAGCATAAAATGTGCAATGATCTTGAGCACTTGGATACTGTGTTCACAATCCTTGCTTCCCCACCCTGGGAAGATCAGCACTAATGGTTTAACATTAATTTAAATCTCAAACATGTAACATTTATTTGCAGAAGGTGCTGCAAGCTGGAAATGGAGGTGCTGGTTAGAAAGGTGCTTTCCTACATCTCTTAATTAGTTCTGGGCAAGAAGTGTCATTAGATAGAAGACAAATGATGCCAAACAGTATGTGAGCAGCTGGCTGGCAGGCACCTGTAAGGCTTACACACATCTGTACACCAGCTGAAAGGGAAAATCATGGTAGTGACTGGGAGATCCCAGTCTAGAGATGCTGATCTGCTCAAGGCTTTTCTCCCTGTGTTTCACCTTCAGGATGCTCAAACAAGGTGTAAAACGGGGCAGGGTTGGACACAAGCTCCTCATTCTGTTATTCATCAGGTTTATGGACCTGAGTCGTGTACAGTAGTGGATAGGCTTTGTCCATTTTTCTGTTGCAAAGAAATCAGTGGGATGAAGACAAGCTGAGAAAGTTGGAGTTGTCCAGTCTGGAGAAAAGAAGGCTCTGGTGAGGCCTTGGAGACTTTTCCAGTGCATTAAAGGGGCTACAAGGGAGCTGGAGAGGGCAGTTTGGACAGGTCTTCTGCAAGACCTTTTTTGTCACCCTAATTCAGCCTGTTATTAGCATGAGCAGCATGAAAACCTCAACCCAGCTTGTCTCCAGAGTGTTTGAACCACACAATGATGGTGGGACTTTGTGTGCCTGAGGATTCCTGTGGTCCTTCAGGGTGTGCATTGGCTCAGAGCTCTGGGCCTGGCTGGGGTGAAGGGCAGCTGGGGATGGGCACTGAGGGGTGTTTGGCTATTGGTTTGAGGTGAGCTGCCTGGAGTTTCCTCACTGCTAATGGCCTTTTAGGGGAAAAGAGGAGAAAATAGCTCTTTTATATCTTCCCTCAGAGTTCCAGGGTTATTGAGTGTACAGCAACAGGAAAAGCTCCTCAAGGCCTCCCCTGGACAGGGATCTGCAGAGGTAAAATAATCCCACTGTTTTTCTGCCCTGGACTGGGTGAGAAACTTGGCAAATTGCCTCTTTGCTGGCCCTGGTGAGAGAGTTTCTGCACCAGCAAAGTTTGCTTCTTTGCATAATGTTTTGATGAGTCAAAATTGTCTGGTGTGTTAACACAAATGATCTCTGCACACAACAATAACTATCTGCATAATTGTGTTAATCGCTGCTGAAACCTCTGAGCATCTCCAGAATACAACTGATGGCTTGGGTGCACATGCCAGTGGCTGGGGTGCAAATAGCCCATACAGAAATGATGTTCCCAGTGTCCCAGTGTTGTCCAAAAAGCAAACTCAAACACTGAAAGTCTTTGGCAGTGAGATTTTTATGGTCTTGTGCTCAATCTTTAAATAGATGCAGAATCACAGTCAGTGTTACATCCTGTTTACTCACTTTGAATATATTATTAAGTGTTTATTGGTACCAAAAGAGCATAATTAAATAGCGTGTCGACTGCAAATCAACACTATATTGATGAGAGTTTGTGGCACAGGAGATGTGTGACTTTCATTAACGTTGTCATTTCCAGTCCCCAGCACCATAAAGGACTTGGACGTTTCTTATTACAGTTGCAGATCTACCTTAACATTGCTAAAGCAATCACAGTGTGGGAAATTAGATATAAACTGAAAAATAATTAAAGGCCTGGTGACAACTTGATAACACTGAATAATTGAAGTGTTGGTAACAAATCTTGAATTCTAATTTTCTCGGTGTAGTTGATACTAGTAATTGAGATCAAAAGCATCTTAACTGCTTTAGGAAAGCTCACTCACATATGTACTATGTAAGGAGGGGGAAAAAAAGAGATGAAAACCATAGGTCTGAGTTAGATTTGCTAACAGCTTAGAATCCCACTAAATCCTGCAGATGGGAATGTGCCAGAGCTGACTGAGCTGCTTCCCTCCAGCGCTCTTCAAAGAGCATTAAGGTGCAGGAGGTACCTCCAGGAGCCCCTGCAATGTTACACATATTTAGGATACATTCCTTAGGGAATATGCGAGTGCAAGTGATCAGGGCATTCACTTTAAAGGAGGTGGCCACTACATGGGGGCAAACATGAGATCTGCAGCACGGACAGGGGCTGTACAAGGATGATCCCCACAGCACGAGGCACTGGGCATGGCTCCGTTCAGAGAGCAGAGATGTTTGGGTTTCACCAGGGATGCTTCAATTGCTTTCATTCCCTGGGATTTTTGAAGCTGTTATGGTCTTGACCCATGGAGGTTACTGAGATGTTTGGTTCTTCTTGACTCTTCACACCTGCCTGGAGCTGTGGGTCACCTCCCAGCTCAGCAGTCAGACCCTTTCTGGGGTAAGTACTTAAAATCTGGCTGGGGGGAAAGAAATGAGATTTTTATGGCCACATGAGAGAGCAAGGACAGAGGAGGGAACTGGGGCCATCAGGACCTGTCATCACCTTGGTGGCCATGAAGGACTTATGTGCAGTAAAAATTGCAGTTGCTGTAATGATGACTTAAATGGCATCCTGTCTGAAAAGATATTAAGTACCTTAATATTGCCCAGAGTTCATTCTGTACATTTTCATCTGTGCAGGCAGCTGGGGCTGCCTAGGCTTGTCCTGGACCCCTCTACTTGCCAGGGCCACCCCACAAGGGTGACACAGGGATTGCAAGGGTGGCTCCACTCTCTGGGACATGATGGACTACCCACCCCAGCTGGGTCTGGCCAGGGTGAGGGACTCGGGGACAAGCCCAGCAGGAATTGCTCATAGCTGAGGGGAATGGCAATGGTGTGAACAGCTCCTAGAAGGTTCATTTAAAAAAAAAAATCAATATTCAGGTAAAAACAAATAATCTGCTGAGGTGTATTACAGTGGTACACAACTTACAACTGGACAACATCCAGCACTTTGCAAGGCTGCCTGTGCTTGATGTTTGCAGTAAAGTAACCCCATTTTTCTTGAATTTCCTGTATATTTATTGATGTGAACATAGGCAATTTTAAAATCACCTCTTTGCTCACGATGATGAAACTAGTCATTACTGTAAATTTTTTGTCTAATAAAACTGTACAATAATATTTTGACATAATTTAGAATCTATATTTAAATTAAGCTGTTGGAGGCTATAAGTCAGCATCCCTGGAGGCATTTAAAACACATGTAGATGTGACCCTTGGGGGACATGGTTTAGTGGTGGGCTTGGCAGGGCTGGGTTAATGGTTGGACTTGATCATTTTAGAGGTATTTTTCAACATAAATGCTTAAATGATTCTGTGACTCCAAAGAGCTGAAATGCTGAGCATCTCCCTCGTGTTTTCCCACTGACAGTGTGTGACTCAAAGGCAGCACAAAGAGCCTTGTGCAAGCAATGCCTTCCCACAGCAACACTCCTTCCCCTGAGTGCCATGTCCTGGCATTCCTCTGTGCGTGTTTATTGATCAGCTCCATCGAGCTGAACCTGACAGGGAGCATGGCATTGTTATCTCATCCGAGGGAGGGGACCATGGAACATGTGGGGAAGAGCATTTTGGCTCTGGTTGCATGTTTAGGGCTGGAGGTGAGTGCCTTATCTCCTCTGTTGTCTCATCCACTTCTGATTCCTTGTCAATTATCTTACTATTCATCATATCCCACGTGACCCCTCATTTGGAAGCTCTTTGAATCAGGTATTGGCTTTGCTATGCTGTGTTCATTTGGGATTCCAGCAAAAACTAAACTTTAAAAACCAAAAGAAGCAGGTGTTTCCATAGGACTGGGACACTAGAAGATGCTTGGGGAGAGACTGTACACCTGAGAACTGGCTGCCCTCCCAAAGACTAGGAGATTTTGGGATTAAATAAGGCACAGACTTTGCTCCAAGGAACTGATACTCTCAGAGAGGAAAAGAAAAACCTTTGCTGAGGTCCTGCAATAGAGAGCAGCAGCTTCTGTGCTGCATGGCATCTCATCTACAGCAGACCTATGCCCACGTTTACTGAGTTTGCTAAACATTCCTGCAATTTAGGCACTCTCTCCTAAGAGCTGCTGCTGAAGCAGATGGGACAGAGGATGCAGGAGGCCATGCCCACACTGGGGCGAGAATGTGCCAGCCCTGAGCACATTGCAGATGGTGTAAGTGCCCCATGGCAGGACAGGGCCCTGCAGGCACTCCCTGCAGCATTTCAGGGATACCTGCAACATCGGGGGAGCTCAGCCCCAGGAGAACCAGCAGCAATTGGAGTGGGAAGGAGTGGGACACATCTTTCACATCCTCTGTTTCAGGTAAGTGGCTCTTGGCACGGTGCAAAGCTAAGGGCAGGATGAAGGTGTATTTTCCAGGCAAGGGTTTCCAGGGGGTTTGGCTTTGCTGGCTCTGTTAGAGCCGAGCAGGTTGTAAAGGGACGCCAGGCCCTGTAACTCTATCGCTTTTGATCAATTTTTCAGTCGAGTTAGTAATACACCAGAGAGTGTGTCAACGTGCTTTATGGAGGTCTGCAAGTGCCTACCACGGCTAATCCATAAAGCTCAAATGGTTTCCTGGAAAACAGACATTTTGTTGTCACCATGAGGAGACTGCTAAGCAGTGAGGGAAAAACACAGCAGAAAAACAGATGGAATCTGCAGCACCTGCTGAAGCTGCTGGGAACACCCTGGTGGGGATGGTGGGCAGCACTGAGGGGCTCCAGGCAGGTGCCTGTGGTGTCCAACAGCCCGAGAGTGCAGGGACACGGCCACTGCTCCCATCCCAGTGCTCCTTCAGCCCTGTAACCCCTCCACCCTCTCACCCAGGACAAGCAACTGCACTTCTGTTGATGTTTAATGAAATTTAGCAATCATTTTGCAGCAATTAGTGGAGATGCAACAGAAACCACCACACAGTCCCCACTGCCTCTGCCCTCCCAATCCTTAAAACATGGATTACCATGAGCTGGCAACATTAGCTATGTGTTTCAAGCATATGGAGTAGGAAAGTGTTTCATCACTTAAATATCTGAATCCTTCTCCCAGTTTTCTGAATTTACTATTATGATACAAATTTAACTTGGTTTTAGGGTATTTACCAAAGCCTTTTTTTCTCAAACTCCCCAAGACACCCTGACATTCACTCTTCCTCCCTATCAACCACTGAAAGCTTTGTAAAATGGCTTTAAAATTAATAAATTTTGGATGTCTTTCAGAGGCTCTTCTGTATTTTGAACTCTGGAGTGCATTTTGGGTACCTTAACATGCCCCTGAAGGTGGAATTTAACTTTCAAAAATTTGCCAGAAGAGTTTTTTTGACATTCATCTGACTCCAGGAACAGGGAATTATTACAAGTACCAAATATCCTGACAGTTAAGATAAAATAGTAAGAGTGGGCACTCACTGCAGAAACCCAAGGTTACTGGAGGTCAGAGCTGACCATCAGTGTAAAACTGGAGCCCTCCTCATTCCTTACTCCCATAGCATTGCTGATGCATTGCATGACTTCCTGCAGCCTGTATGTGCTCCTGGTATCCACCCTGGAGCAGGGCTCATCCCGCCTGCACCTCTGCCAAACTAATTTTCCTGACTTTATCTCTCTTATTCATAGGATAACTATGGTTTTCAAAGCGGGAGAAACTAAAAAAAAAAAACCAACTCAGAGGTCTGACAATTGAGCCTGAGGAAATCTCCTGGCTTTTTTTCCACAAAAACTGTTACAAAGCATGGACATTTTCAGAGATTACGAGTTTGCTGAATACCCTTTTTTCGCCCCACTGTGTTCAATATAAAGTACTTTTCCTTTCCACAGCCTATAAAAGAAGACTAATCCACAAACTGAAAGCCAAATCCTTCACTCTTCCCTCTGCTGAGTCTTGGTGCAGAGAATAATATTCAGCAAGCAGTAACTGCACCGTAGCTGCTGCCCGAGGCCTGATTCCTTACAGGATGAGAACCCAGCGAGTGATAAGTTTCCAAATGACCTCTGTCAGCTCCTAAAAACAAAAAGCAAAGACAACAGCAGCCCGTGTGAGCGGGAAAGGCAAGCTGAGCTCAGGGTAATGGGATCCAAGCGCAACCAAGATCAGAAAAATGTCCTTGCATCCCCATCTAGTGGCTTTTGGTAAAATAAATCTGCAGTCCCTTTGGACATGTTCTGTTACTGCTATCTGCTGGATGATAGACATGCATGTTGCTAAATCTGATTAGTCAAAGTTGCTCTGTTTGATCTATTTTTATAAATATTCCTCAGGTTTAAGAGATGGCAGAATTTACCACCAACGGAAAGGAAACTTTAACCCAACTTTCGAAGAAGTGTCAGTTTAGCTAAGGATACTCTTAAGGAGTGGGAGAGACCAGAAAGATTCACAAAAGAACAGCAAAAGCTTCTGTTAAAGGCGAGCATCTCTGATTGGATTAATACCCACTCTCCCACGTTTTACTCTCTATGCTTACCCAGAAAAAAAGCTGTCTTATCATCTTGTTTACTTTCCAAGAAATATTCCAGTTTTGTAACAGAATTTTGCCCAGCAGAGTGGCTTCTCCTGTAGTACTTTGGCTGCTCTGAGCATTCAGGGCCCTTCCCTTCAGAGGTGGTGCTGTGATGGCTGGGCTCAGCCTTGCCCTAAGAGGAGGCAAGTAAAAAGAATATAAATTCTAATTGTTCATTTCAAGTGCAATTGAAATGTGATCAGTAACAATAATTTGGTGCTTCTTTTTGTTCTACCTGCTTTTTGACTTCTTTATGGCCCACATGGGAGCAGAGCACTGATGGGTTGCTCCAAATGGCCCAGCTGCAGCTCCTGCACCTACAGACTTATTTGCTTCCAGTTCCAGGCTGGTGGGTGAACCGTACCAAAACACAGGAGTAACAAATTAGCACACCCGCACTGTTGAGAAACCTTAACACAAAGCCAACCTCCTGCCGTGCCGAGCTCCCTGGATGTACCTCCTCGGCCATCCCAGCCCTGTGAGCGTCCCTTATCACAGCCTTCTTACAAACCCCACCCTGTTCCCCTTTGTCCATCCTCCTGAATCAGAAAAACTCCTCAAGGACCAGTCTCCAGACCTTACGATTTGCACTGCTGACTCTGAGCGAGGGACAAAATCCCTTTCTCTGGCAATTCCCCACATTTTGGTACAGCAGGGTTTGCAGATACCCTGTTTTGGAGCACGGTACCTGTTGGAAGTGTTTGATCCTGCTGATGCTGCACTCCCAGCATGTGCTGTTGGCGGCAGCAGGAGTACAGCTAGGGAAATTTAAATTCTGAGTGTGTTTTCCTGACTGGAGACATGTGAGCTCTTGAGGGGTAAGAGGCACATTTTACCACACCGGTCCTTGCTCTCAGAGACTTTTTTTTTTTTTAAAGTACTGTATGGTCTGTAGAACAGAGCTGGTCTTCACCTTGAATCACAGAGCTTTTTCTACAGGCAACCATGGCAGACTCTCCCTCTGCCCTCTCCTTGGCTCTGTAATTACAACTACATGAGTTATGACCTCTAGTCAAATGGTTTGAGAAGGGACATTTTAAAAGGAGTGGAAGAACTACACCAGCACCCAGGCTTTAATAAAGAGGCAGAAGGGCTGTGTTAAAAAAAAAATAATTGATCTCCAGACCCAGATAGTTCAGGTTTTTTGGGAGGTTGAATAGAAATGTGACTGGAGCTCAGCAGCTCTTCCTCCCAGGGAAAGATAGGTTCTGCTTCTGTGATCTAGGTTTTTTAATTATTTATCAGAAATCATATTCTTTTTGCTGTAGAAAAATATCCTGTATACACATATAAAAGCAAATACTGTTGCTTGAACTCCAAGACCTACTGCTGTCCAGGAGATGTTAAATATTTAATAGGATTAAAGCAAAACAAAGTTTTCTCCTTTAATGAGAAATCTTTTCTTTAACTATCAGGAAAATGGGTGGTACAATTCTCATTATCTTTCTATCTAACAGAACTTGCTTGATGCAGAATACCATGTTTGCATCAAATATTTCACTTAGGAGAGTACAGAAGCTGCTGGCTGCATTTTAGAAGACATGTCTAGAAAACTGAAAATATGTTGAAAACAGTTCCATTGAAAAAAAGGAAACTGCTGCAGAAGAGAAGAGCTGTGCTCACAAGAAAATCAGAGTTACATTACATGAGCCTTAATCAGTTGACGTAGGTGGAGCTGAAAAAATAAACTACTAATCATAGAGTCACAGACTGGTTTGGGCTGGAAGAGACCTTAAAGACCATCTAGTTCCAATCCCCCCTTCCATGGATGCTGTAAAAACGCCAAGGACCTTCCTGACATTCATCAGCCTAAAAGCTGGCCACTATTTCAAATTCATTGAAATTTGATTTCTGAATACACACGCTTTCCTGCCTGGAGATGCAAGTCCAAGCTTGTCGTGGTGGGCTGATGGAGATGGAAAATTGAGGGGAGCTGGGGCCATGGGCAATACCAGCCTCAGGTGTTGCTTACCATGGGGAAAGTGAATGACCTGCTCCTGCTGGATCAGCCCCAAACTGACCTCCTCAGCCGCAGCGTGTGGGGAAAAACACAGTTGCTTTGTTTTTCCCTCCCTGCAGCCCAGCTCCAGCTTTAGCCATCACCTCGCTGATCAAAACCCAGCTTTTTCAATTTGCATGGAAAACAGAATTTAGAGCGGATTTAGTCACGAGCTTGCCAGAACAACCGAAAACACGGCTCGCAGAGGGTACATCCTCCAAAGCCACCCTGTTGCCAATTCCTGCCGGCGCGGGCAGCTGCCCACAATGTCCCGTTGTTTGCAGCACCGGGGAACAAAGGCTGTTGTTGTAGGCTAATGCCGGCTCAGTTGTGGCAGGCGCCCTGCGTGTGCTCTTGGAGCTGGGAGGGACACGAGGGGTATCAGCACCCCGTGGATGTACAAGGAGGTTTCCAAGGGCTGTGCAGCTCCTGGATGCTGCAGGTTTCTCACCAGCTCCTGTTGCTCCGGGGAGGTATGGCTTCCTGATGGGACCTGAGGGGTGTCCATTCCTAGAGGTGTGAAGGGGGGATGGAGGGGTGGCTTTGCTGGGACAAGGCACAGCTGGCTGGGGGACACAATCTGAGACATGCCAGGGGCATCCACTGGTGCACAGCTGGTGTCTGGGGGCTGCCACCTCTGGGGGGAATGTTTAGGGGTTGAATTAAGTGATGTAAAAATCATTGCTCTGGTGGTCAAAGAGAGCCAAATCTGCGCTTTAGAACTAGCAAAGAGGTTCTTGTCTTTCCTCACCTATTCAAAATATTTGAACAAATATTTTGAATATTTTGGTTAGGAGTAGCAATGCAGTAATTTCTATCTTAATGTGCTGCTGTGGACCTACCTTGGGGTGGATAGCTTGAACCCATTTGGAAGCCAAATCTAGTATAAATCAAGGCAGATCATTTGATGGTGAAGCCTCCTCACTTTAGGTCCCTGGTCTCAGGGATCTGTGTGGGACAGGTGGTGTTTTGGGGAGCTCAGCAAGGGAGGAGGCTTTATCTGTCATCTGCTAAATCCATTCTAACCATTGCCCTTAGGGAAAGGAACTGAAGATCCTAATGCTGCTCTTTCCACAACCGGACCTCACTTGGAAATATAAAGTCTCTAAATCCTTTCTGTTTTACATTCGTGTTATTAGATCTTAGGCAAAAAGGAGCATAATCCTCTGGGTGTGGGCAGGGAAAAGGCTGATGCAGGTGCAGGGGGCACCCTGTGTTTGGAACAGCGACCACTGCACCTTCTGCCATGTCATCCCTGCGCAGGGACCTCCAGCCACCTCTGCCTTGGACAGCTGTCCCAAAAAATGTTTCCGTGCTTTCCAGCCTTGCGGTTTAGCCGCAAAGATGCAGGAAAGCGTCTCGTCCTGCCCAGGGCGGCGAGCAGGGAGAGAGGGCTCACAGCACACTAAAAAGCGGCCGCAAATAGCCGGCGGTGCGCACGGCGCCGGCTGACACCCCTCAGCCGCTTCCCTCCAGGCTGCGGACGTTTGGGAGTCTCAAATGTGTCCCTGTTTTTGTTTCTCTCCCCTCGAACGCAGCGCAGCTCCCTCGCTGTGAGGACATCCCTGCGGGCTTCAGGCCCCGCTCGGTCCCCGCGGGGCTCGGGTTTCCCCCCTGGCCCCAGTGACGCTGCCCTGTCCCCACAGGTGCCGGCAGAGCCGCGGCCGCGCTCCCGGTCACCCCCAGCGCCGCGGTGGGCATGCTGACCTAGGGCAGGCGCCTGGCTGACCCCCAGCCCAGGGCCCCTCTGCCACGGAATCACAGAGTACTCTGAGCTGGGAGCGACCCACAAGGATCGGCACAGTGCGACTCCCGTGTCCCTGCACAGCATCCACCTCAACAATGGACTCGGCCCCGGAGGTGAAGAGGTAAGTCGATTTTGGCAGGGAGCGGGGCGGTGCTTCCCCACCATCCCGCTGTCTCTGTGTCACAGATGGGTGTGTGTAGGGTGGGAGTTGCAGCAGAAATGCCCATATCCTGAGAGGTATGGGGTCTAAGGAAGGAAACCTTTAGCTCCTTTTTAGTCTAATGAAATATACGAGTTACAAAGATACTCTTGCAATTTGTATTCCTAGAAACTTAAAGGGTCTGCATCACTTAAAGCAATGCTGTGAAGTCCCTCTGTGCCCTGCCCCTGCAGCCCATAATGCATCCTGCTCTGCTCACGGAGGGAAGAGGTTTAACTGTGCTACTGGCGAGCTCTGTCTTAGCTGGGAGCTGTGGCAGGACCAGCTGCCCCTGAGCATCCCTCTCTCTGGCAGTTACCAACTCAGTCCTGCTGTTGGGTATTGGGGTTCTGGGGTGGGCAGCACCAGCCTAAAATGTGGGATTCCAATTTTAGGATATGGGCTAGATTTTAAGCCAGATTTTAGAGGAAGTCTATTTGTTCCCATATCCCCTTCCCACCGAGTGTCAATCAGCCTTAGAATCTAGTCCCTGCCTGGGGAGAAATGGCAAATGTGTCAGTGGAAGTGTTATCTTGGCATCATCCATCCTGGTGCATTCTTGTGCTGCAGTCTGCCCAGGTCACCTGGCAGGTCTCCTGGCATGGCTGGAAACGTTTGACCGGTCAGAAATGGAGTTCATGCCCAGAGTTGTTCCTCTCTGGACAGGGGAAGCCACGCTACGCCTGGGCATTTTAGTGGGAAGTGAAAACCATCTTGCTGGGTTCAGCCAGCTGAGGGGACAAAATAGTCCTCTGTTTTGATGGGCAGAGATGGAAGAGGGCTGATTGGAAACTGGAGGGACTGGCCTGCAGCCAAGCTGGAGCTTATGGAAGTGGGCTGAGTTCAGGCTTGTTCCTACTGAACTTCTGCGAGGCCTTTCCTGGGAAGAGGTGAGGTCAAGGTGGTGGAACTGAGACCTTTGATGTACCTCATGGGAGCCAGTTACATGGCTTTAACACTGAACTCAGATGAAATCAGCTGTTCTTGCAGGACTCTGGCAGTGCCCCAGAACCTCCAAGGTTTCTGGGACATCTCAGTCTTTTCTTGCCCTCATCAACCAAAGCAGTGTCCTATTTGCACTTCTGACCACTTCCTTGCTGCCAGCCAGCAAATCGTTACGTATTTGTATCTCACAGCCCCACTGCAAGACTCCCTTCTTTACTTTTCCACCTCCTACCTTGTTTCATCTTCACTGGGGATTTTTTTCAATGGCAGAGGAGAGTTGTGGGTTGCTGTCTGCTATCTCAGACTGCTGGTCATGAAGCATTTTCTAACAGCAAAGTTTTGGGAGCAGTGATGTGTCTAAACAGAGGTTATACAGCAGTATCACCCCGAAGTCTTGCTGTGCATCTCAATACTGAAATGTGGTTACCCAGGAGGTGACTATTCCCTTTCCATAGACAGCCTCAGTCCAACACTTTATTTACAGAAGCGAGGTCCTTGCTCCAGTTTAATTTCACCCCTTCCTTTTGCCAATGCAACCTCATCCCTGTTTTACAGATGAGGCATGTTTTCCAAGGAAAGAAGATGTATCTCAGTTGCTGGAAGCCTTCCTAAAAAAAGCCCCAAAACTTAAAGATGAAAACATGTAACTGAATGAAAATATTTGTGGCCAAATGCCCTGTTTGACTTCTGCCCTTTGAGCAAGTATCTTCTGCAGGTTACCTGCTGTAATATTTGCAGCCAGAAAAATCTGAAGTTTAAAAAAAAAAAGGCAAAAAAATCAAAGCAAGAAAGATCCCTGAAATGACAGGCCAAGCAGATCTTTTAGCACTTCAGATGCTGACACTCAGTATAACCTCCTAATTTCACTGCTATTTCTTCTCTTCCATCCATGACTCAACATTTCACCAGGTGTGTAATATCAGTCTAATGCCTTCAACTGCACTGACTGGTCAATGATTCCTCAGGGGTACGAGAACTTCCACAACACATTTCACACAAACACTGGTGCAGGTGGCCAGTTCTGGATGCCCCATCCCTGGAAGTGTCCAAGGCCAGGTTGGATGGGGCTTGGAGCAACCTTGTCTAGTGGAAGATGTCCCTACCCATGGAAGGGGGTTGGGGCAGGCTGACTTTTAAGGTCCCTTTCAACCCAAACTGTTCTAGGATTCCAAGATTCTATGACTGTATGATCTGTTAACAAAGAAGCTTTGACTTTATTAAAAAAAGAACAAAATCACTGATTATCAGGAGAGGAAAATCTGTCCTGGAGCATCTTCCCTTTGCTCTGCATTTTCACTGCAGCTTCAAAAAAGCATATAGGTTCTTCAAATAACTGAAGTGCTATACTTTCCTTACAGGAATAGTTTCCCCAGCATGAACTTTGAAGCAGAGATTCTGACAACTCCACATGATAATTCAGGTATTTGGGAGAATAAAAAAAGAGATTAAAGTGAAATTCCCACTCAG
The DNA here is from genome assembly GCA_013400415.1 of Scytalopus superciliaris. Classification (NCBI taxonomy): domain Eukaryota; kingdom Metazoa; phylum Chordata; class Aves; order Passeriformes; family Rhinocryptidae; genus Scytalopus; species Scytalopus superciliaris. The sequence goes on from VXBX01000098.1 coordinate 133,430, forward strand.
CTTGCTATGATTACAAATGTATTTTAATTCTTTTGGAGTTAAAAAAAAAAAAAAAAGAAAAGAAACAGAAAGGTAAACTGGCTGCAATCCAGGTGATTTCAGATTTATGTTAGGGTTTGGTTCAAAGTGTTGAGGGTAGATGTTGATATTTTTCTGGATCAGAAACACAGCTGTCAATGATGTGTGGTTTTGGAAAGAGCAGATGCATTCAATTTGATATTGCATGGTCCTGGATGAGACATACATAATTTTCTTATTAGTGGCAACTAGAAACAGATGCTGAGAAAGCAGCTCCCTAAAAGGCAAAAATGAGGATGAAGATGTTCTGCTGAGTCCTGCACTTCATCCTCATTTTGTCTAGGAGGGAAAGCTGTTTTTTTCCCCACTGAATGTTGCCTTTCCAACGCTGATCTCACCACCGAGGCTGGCACTCGAACTGCCTTCCTACTGCAGCCCTCTGCCTGAGACAGACCCAGAGCCAGTACTCAGCTGCAGGGCATCTTCTCAGGAGCCTCAAGCCTTAGTCCTGTTGTAGCTCCTCCACCCAAGCAGCTGGCCAGAGCTTGTGCCCTGGCAACAGTGCTGTCCTTAGGATGAGACAGCAGGAAAGGGAGTTTTTACAGTAATTGCTTGTAACCCCTTGAGTATCGCTGGGTTTTGACTCAGAGAGAGAAATCTTGGTGTCAGCCAACCACATTTGAACATGAGCCCGTTCACATGAAGTGTTTTGATATCAGTTGCTTTCCTGGCCACGAACTGCAGTTCCCAGCACCCATTCACCTCCCTGGCAGCCCATTTCAGTCCCACGCTGGTGAGAGTCAGAAATGAGGTGCACAGGGTTGACTATTTTTGCTTCAGCTGCAGGTGGCAGTGTTTGTGTTGCATCACCCCTCCTAAGAAGTATCAATGGCTGCCCATCTCAATTACACTGCCCAGCATGGGCACAAGTGATGGGCCCCCTCGAGGTGTGGACCTGTTGTGCAATTCCCTTCACCTTCTCTTCTTTAGTCTTCCAGAAAAGCCCCCCAGTTAACATCCCTTTCTGCAAACGGGGTGCTCCATATCTGGCTAAGCATTTTGGAGACTTTTTCCTCAGGCTGGCCAGTAGTGATGACACACTTAACAAATATGCTGATGTCAAAGGATATCCAAGAATAAGTTTCAAACCCTGAGTGTGAACAGGTTGGAAAGTGCATCGTCTGCATTGTCTTCCCAAACCTCTGTCTTCTGTTGGGTTGGGTTGCCTTAACCCTTCACTTGCCTTGATACCACTAACATGCAATCCATATTTGTTTCTCAAGAGCTATATATGATCCCTCCCATGAGAAGCCTCACGGCTGAGGAGTATGTGGAGGCCTTTAAGTCCTTTCTGGATCATTCAACAGAGCACCAGTGCATGGATGAGTTCAACAAGGAACAAATGCCCAACATCATGGCTGGGTAAGGAATACTTCTACTGAGCTGGGAAAGCCATCTGTTATCCTGGGAAGACAACCTGCATACAAGAGTCAGCAAACACATTTAAGGATTTTTTTGGGCAGGAATGAACTTTAATGCTTTTCAGTTTTAAATCCCCTAACAGCGTTTTTGAGGATATTCTGCTTAATGACTCCAGAGTACTATTTCAATTAGTACACTGTGCTGCGCCTCAGCTTATGTTAAGGAAAGAATCAAGACCTCATTTTCATGTCCTTCTCTTTTCATTAGCTGATTTTCCAAGGATTAAAGTTGAGGGGGTTTTGTTGTTTGTTTTTTTTGTTTCAAAAGAAAGCTCTCTTGTGCTCTCTCCCTACTTTTGGGGCTTCATCACACACCATCCAAACAGAAACACATTCCTAATTCTCTTCTAGTGACTAATTCTTGGTTTTCTCAATCCCCTAAGACCTCCTTATTTCTATCCTAAGTCGATTTGCATTGCTTAAGTACCAAATGATAATCAGTTTTGTGAAGTATTGATGTAATATATTAAGACTGGATAGCTGCAGATAATTTCAGAACACCCTAGATCCAAACCACAAGAAAGCCCTTTCAAGTTTGGGTAATTTTTGGATGTTATAGCAACTGTGTTGTCCATTGAGAAAAAGGTTTAGGCAGGCAAATTTTTTAATCTCCAGATCAGATATATATAAAAAATAAGCAATAAAATGACAATAATTAAAAGACTGTATTGGCAAATCTTAATTGTGAATTTAAATGATGCAAAATCTTGTGGCTTTCTGTGATGCTGATTGTGGGTCTGTCAGAGGGTCTTGACCCTCATTAAGGCTGAGGCTCCTTGATTAGCTCAAACCCTTCAGTATTTATTACTCATTCCACTCTTGTGGAATCAGTGCTGTGGTGTCTCCTGAGATTGTGTATGGGAAATTCAATCCCCCAGCACTGTCCATGCCCAAGAACAGAATAAAGCTATGAAGCATGTCAGAGCAGGACTCCTCATCCTTGAGCCAGGCTGTTACTAAATATTCTGCTATGAACCACATGACTGGAGTCTTTTAAGAAGTAATTTTTCTAAGATAAGAGTTATTGAAAATTCTAACCTTCCTCCCAATTTTAAACCAAGATCAATGTTGATAAGAGATGATTTGTGGGTCCTTTCCAACTCAGCATATTCTGTGATTCTTTGATTTTCAATCACCTGAATAGCCCAAAGATTTGGGGTTTTTTTCTGGGTATTTATATCCAAAATTGTCTCCTGAAGCTGTAGATGTTCTCCCCAGGTCACCTTGTCCGTGCATCCCCATCAGTGCCCACCCCAGCCAGGCACAGCCCTGCTACTCCCAAAGGCAGCCCTTTGCCCTGGGGTTCCCCCAGGCCTTTTTGCACTGTGCCAGCCACAGCCTGAAGGAAACTCTCTGGCAAAGGGGGAGAAACACTACACCTGGTGCCTACTGTACTTAGAAATATGAGCTTGCTAATACGGGGCTGGCTCCCACCACTCTGGCTGTAGCTGGGCTTAAAAGGGATGCTCGGGGTTCTATCCCAATTCATGTGCACAACATGAAAATTTCTGGGCCAACATGTCATCCAAGCTATAAAAACAAAAACAACAAGTCATGTGACACAGTGCGATTAAGTGATGTGTTCTTATCATTTCAGTCTCGGCCATGGAAAAGCGACTGTAAGTGTTCTGGGAGTTGGAAGTGGCACAGGTAAGGAGTGTGGCAGCAATGCTGATGATTCCTTTCCTTCCCTTTTCCCTTTTCCCTTTCCCTTTTCCTTTCCCTTTCCCTATCCTTTTCCCTTTCTCTTTCCCTTTCCCTATCCCTTTCCCTTTCTCTTTCCCTTTCCCTTCTGAAATGCTGCTGCTCAAGTCTTTCTGAGCAGTGAGATGTGTGTGATTTTAGCTTAGTTTCTGCCTCTTGATGGCTCTCATCTGACTTTAAATGCCTCAAAGCAAGGACTCCTGCTACTGATTATCTTCCAGAGCGTCTTCAAACCTTGTCAGAGAGATACCAGAGAGGTTCTTTTCACCCACAGTCCTGCCTTAGACTTCTTCACCTGAAGAGATCTTTCCTTTTGCTTTGCTTTTAGGGATCCCAGAGGCCAAGGCTGGGCAATGCCCTGTTCCCAGTACTGCAAAACCAGCCGACCACAACCATTAACACGGGGCTGCATCAGCTTTTTCAAGACATGTTTCTTTGTTACTGCTGTGTTTTTATCCAGTGATAAGTAGGGTTTAACTGCAAATGAAATTTTTCCCCAGAGAGAAAGCCATCCTTTGGAAAAATAGCTTTAAAGCTGCTCTAAATGCATTTGTGTTTTAAAAAGAAAAATCAAAAAAGTGGTGAAACAGCCAACTTTGCTCCTAGGGAAACAGGGAGAAAATAAAAAGTAGAGAAAAGATGTGGCAGTTTGATTTGTCAGAATTTACTTTTGCTTTGAAAAGTATTTTCAGCTGAATTTTAAGTGCTAATGCTTTCAAATGAAAGTATTTTTCTCACTTTTTCCCCCTCCCTTATTTTCCTGAGTAAGAGTAAATTAGCATTGGATTGTTTTCCTCAGCTGGGAATATGTTGGAGCATATGAGAAAGCAAGCAGGAAGAAATCATTTAGTTCTCAATTACATTCTGTTTTCTTTAAGTAATATAAAACAGAAATCCTGACTCCAAGAAAACACAAGGGGAAAATGAACTTTTAGTACCATCCTTAATTTTCCTTATGTCCTCTTCAGGAGAGGTTTTAATGGAAAAATAAAATCTCTATAATTCCCTGTGTTTCCTAGCTATCTGCCCCTCACAGATGACAGGACAGTGGAACAGACCTGCACCCCTTTGGCTTGCCCATGGCTGCAAGAGCTGAACTGGGGCTGGGCAGGGACTGAGCTGGGATGGCACTGAGCAAAAGGTTATATCTGATCCCTGACCTTTCCAGGCATGGACTCTGGTTTCAAAGAGCCCCCAGAATTAGTTTAGTTGATGAAAATGTTAATGGGGATTAATGACCAACTCCACATCCCAAAAGCCTGTTCTGGTCCAGATCAAATTTTCTCACTCGCTCTGTGTTTTCCCATGACTGGTTTAATTCCAAGCTGGAACATCCCAGTTCCAGCAGCATGGGCTGGTGGTGGCAGAGAGGTTTCACTCCTGTCCCAGCCTGGCTGTGCTCAGTGCTGAAGGGTGGTTATTGGCAGGGCAAACTGCAGCAGAGAAATTCCTGCTCTTGGGAGCATTGCGTTTTAGTGCTTGTTTTTGCAGAGACCCTGGTTGAGGATGTTATTACTTGCCCTTCCAAACACTGGATTAAGGAATTTTACAGAGATGGAGTGAAAAAAACTCACAAAAACCATGGCAGCTTTTGAGATACCCACTTGCTGTTGATACACCCCCTCATCGTATCAGTGGCTGCAGGGCATGGGGCAGCGATGCTCTGCCTCCCGCCTGCCCTGATCTTGCAGGGAGCCCACTTCAGCCCCTCTAAGGGCTGGTGCTCCCCACCCCAGGCACGTACAAATTGACATTCAGGATTGTGTAAAATGATTCATCTGCTTGCTATAGGGATCTTCCTTCCTGTCAACAGTATTGGTCTGTGGACCCGCCTTCAACTGATGCAGCCACAGCTTCTTTCCTTGTGCCTTTGGCCAACCCTGCACTGCTGCCACTTTATTTCTCAGGGGCCTTGGATACTTTTATTCCAATTTCAAAGGACTCTTCCTGCCCTGGATGTCCCTCTAGTGCTGGCTTGGGTGGTATTTCCCTCCTTGAATTCTATTTACTGCAGCACCTGCCAAAGATGACAGCTTTTCTCATGGCTGGTACATCAGCTGAAAGGCAGTATCTTGTATCAAGGCCTCTCTGTGTGACATTTGCAAGGGTAGGACTATTTTTAGGCCCCACCACCAGCTACAGACAGAATTCTTGCAGAAGTCCCCTCAAGGTGGTCACCTCTGCTGTTTATTTACATAGTTCCACATGACTCAGGTGGACTTGACACACTTGTGTCTTTTCTGGGAAAAAAACGAAGTGACCTGCATCACTTCAAAAGAGATTGGAATAGTCCTAGTGCAGAGGACAGGCTGCTGCTTGCTCCTGCAGAGCTCAGACAGCAACAGAAGAGCATCAATAGCTAAATTTGCAGGGCTCCTACACACCGGCCTGACTATCACCAGGTTAGATGCCACCATGCAAGACACAAGGTCGAACATGCCTCACTTCTGCTCAGGGGATTTCTCGGCAGGAGTGGTGGCAGATGCACTGCCATCCTTCCATCACATTTACCTACTTTTTAAAGTAACTAATTTGTGTTTATTGAACAGGTGAGCAGGATTTGAAAATGATCAGGATACTGCAGGATGTGCACCCAGGAGTCCTGATTGACACTGAAATCGTAGAGCCCAACCCGCAGCATGTGGCAGCTTACAAAGGTAAGGCCGAACCTGCTGCCTGGGGAATAGTGAGGACCATCCATCTGAATGGTGAATTTTTCCACTGCTTTTTGAAATTCATGGTTTCTTCTGCTTTTTGAAACAGAGTTGGTGAATCAAGCTCCAGACCTGCAGAATGTCTCTTTTATTTGGCACCAGCTCACTTCCTCGGAGTACGAACAGCAGGTGAAAGAGAAAGGCACACGTAAGAAATTCGACTTCATCCACATGATCCAGGTACAGACATTGCTTTAACACAGGAGTGTGAGCTTTAGCTACTCCCTTAGTTTCTGCTGTATGCATGAAGTTAGGGTGGCCAGAGCTTAGCACGGCTCTTCTGTGAGCAGTAACTTCTGCAGGAGCTCCACAAGCACCAAAGCTGATGGTTCCCAGTCCTGTGAGGTGTCCCTAAACATGCATGCTGAATCAGGGCAGGCTGGGAAACAACTGGGACACAATTAGAAACAACTCTATAGAAAGGGTGTAAGCTTTCAGAGGGTCACTACACTGTGGAGAAGGAATAATGCCTGTGTGTAACTATCTCTTCTAGATGCTCTACCGTGTAGAGGATATTCCCAATACTATCAAGTTTTTCCACAGCTGTCTAGACCTTCATGGTAAACTTCTGATCATAATTTTATCAGGTAAGGGGAACTTTTTTTTTTTGCTTTATTGCTGGAGTTTTGAAGAACTTTAAAGTTTGAGAGCCACAAATGTTTATCTGGGGATTTCAGTAGCACTTATTCTGTAGTAAATAACTAAAACAAGTGCCAGATTTCATATTCAGCATGCAATCTTGGGCTTAGCCTCTTGGACCCCAGTGTCTGATGGCACCACTTAGGCACAGCCTTTGTGCTCTTGCTTCCCTGCTTGCAAAGTAGATGTAGTACAGAGGAGTGTGGCTGTATTTGTATGGGGGTCAATCCTTCTTCCTGGTGAAATCACCACTGTAAAAACACAACCAGAGCTCTGGGTGGGCCCATCTTTGGGGCTCTTATCTCTGCACAGCAGTGGCCCAGACCACAGCAAGACAACAGAGAGTGCCAAGAGCTGCAGGCTTATTGGTAGGACAGGATAAAAAGGCACTTACAACACAGTGGCACTTATTAAAAACAACAGAGTTCTTTATGCCTTGTGTCATTCATGAGTCCCTGGCTCTTGGTGTGGTGGATAAAGCACCCTTTCCTGTGTTTTCCATTAAAACTCCCCCTCATATTAACTGTAGGCTGTTGCTATTTGGGGCTATTTTTCCAGATATTCATTCTTCAATGTGCACTTAAAATTGATGTTTGATGTATAAAAACATCCAGACTTTTCTAGCCAAGGGGCAGTTAACAGGTAGCATGAATGTTCAGGGTCAGTACATTGGTACCTCTGTGTATACCCCTCCTTCTGGGCAAATCCAGTGCTGGAGACCATCTCCTAGGAGTTTCCTTTAAGCAGGAGAGTTTTGGTGGGAGGGCTGAGGGAGACCAGAGTTTTACCCCTCTCTAGGCACAGACTTTTACGAGTAAGGGGAAGGCTTTCCTCCTGCTTCTGTCAAGGTCTGGGCCAGCTGTGAGTGAGCATTTCCAGCTCATTTCATAGTTGCATTAGCTGGTGTTTGATCGCCTTGGCATTGCAGAAGTAACCTTCCCTCCTGCCCTGGCAGACAGCAGTGGGTGGGCCAACTTATGGAAGAAGCACAGAGACTGCCTGCCTTCCACTGACAGCGGCCACTACATCACCTCCAGCAGCATCACGGATGTCCTGAAGAGGCTCGGAGTTGAGTACAACGTGTATGAGTTTCCATCAGGCTGGGACATCACCGAGTGCTTCATCGAGGGGGATGCAGTTGGGGGCCTCATGATGGATTTCCTGACAGGGACCAAGGACTTCCTGGGCACGGCGCCGCCGGCGCTGCGGCAGCGGCTGCAGGAGGCTCTGTGCCAGCCCGAGTGCAGCAGCACCAAGGACGGCAGGGTCATCTTCAGCAACAACCTGAGCATGATCGTGGTGGAATCCTAAAGGCTGCACAGACTGCAGAGGACAAGTTGGGGTGGGCATGGGGGCGATGCAGTCACAGGCAAGTGTAGCGTAGAAAGAAGGCGACTTGCAGGCAAGAAGGCAAGAACGTAGGATTTATCTGCAGTCTCCCACTGCCAGCCAGCAGCAGCAGAGCTGCCTGCCACACTGAGATGAACTCCTTGTCCTGATGAGATCACCAGGGCCAAGATTTCACCCTGGCTATTTAGTCCACCCCTAGGAGAATATTTTCCAGAAAGTAAAGAGCTCCATCTCACTAAAAGCCCACATGGACTTGTTCTTTAACAGTGTGCATCCTGTCTGTGCTTTCAGCACTGGGAATTCCACTTGCCTATGCAGCCAGCATAAGATGTGCCTGTATGAGCAGGTGCTGCTTTGCAGCTGAGAGGAGGCTGCAGCTCCTGTGCTGGCTGTGCTCAGACCCACTGCTTCCATTTGTGCTGGACAAAGCCAACAAGATGTCCCTGCTGCTTTGCACCCGGATAATGTTACTGCACCCACACCTGAGCTGCAAGTTGTTCTGCACTAGACTATTTCACGTGGTTTTATCAAGCTAGGTATTTAGTGCCCAAAGCCCCTCAGCACCTTGCAATATGGACATGTCTTAAAAATTTATCAGCCTTTTTGTTTGGAGAATATTTTGGATCCCAGGATGATACTTGCCATTTGCTCTTTCAGGCAGATATTAATTTTGTTACTTTCTTACTACCGTTTATCTCCATAAAAAATAAAAGCAATCTTAAACCAAAGATGTCACATCTTGTTCTGCACATGTGGGCTTACAGAAAATGAGGAGCAAAGAGGTTATTTAGTTAAAAACAAAAAAGATGCAAAATACCATTTTATGGAAGCATTAAAGGTTCATTGTAAGTGAGAAAGATGAGCCTGGGCATGTGGAAGAGCTGCAGCTTGTCCTTGTGCTGCAGCCCTGAGAGGCAGCTTGGCTCTCTCAAAGCAGCATTGCTACAGCACAGCTAAACAGCACCTACGATACTTAAATATGGTGTATGTGATTAAGACGTTAATATAGGTGAGTTAAGACTATTTCCACAGGGTCCTGAGTTGTTCAGAGGGCTAAAGGAGCTGTTGCCAAGGGGAGATGCTGCAGAGGATGCCAGTGGGGCTTGGCTCTGTGTTTAGTTTCATGGTGCTGTGCAGACCTTGGACTGAGCACATGGGGAAAAGCTGCCTGTAGCCACACCAGACTCACTGCAAAGAGCTCTCGGGGCACGAAGCACTAGCTTAGATGAAAAATACCTGCAGGCACAAAACCCATCTCTATAAACGATTTTTCCATGCTTAAGCTGGATAACACACATCTGTGTGCACCTGAAGGGGCTCAAGTACTGCTGCTTTATGGATGTCTGCTATGGGTCAAATGGCTTGTTCCAGCATCATGATCACATGGGTCAGCACACTGGCTTGCAAAACATTAGATGTCATTGTCATCCAGAGTCCTGCTGATCCTGCTAAACCTATCCCACCCCACTCACTGTCCATCTGCCCAGACGCAGTTCCTGCCAGGAGTAGCATCGTGCCATCTGAAAAGGTAATGAGCCCATGGAGTCCTTGTGGCTCCACTCTGTTCTTTGTTCCTTTTTCTATGTGTGTGTGCGCGGGGTATTTTTTTTAGGTTTGGTTTGTTTTTTATCATATCTTTTTGAAATGTAGCCGTTTCTCCTAAAATTCTTGTAAGGGAAAAAAGAGAAAAGTATTGTGAAAACAGGCGCATGATATCATCTCTCTGGCAGTGCTGCAGCACCCTGCTCTGCAAGCACTGTTGCTGTCAGTTCAAGAAATATCAGTCAAAAGTGAACAACCTCCTCCAGAGTACCCCATACCTGTGCACAAGCTTTTCCCTTTGATCCATTCTATTGTTTATTCTATAGGCATTTCCTTTGCCTGTGCTGGCTCCCAGCACTGGGCAAGGAGTGCACAGCTGGGCTGTTGGGCAGGCTCTCAGCCCTGCTCCCATCCGTGTTCTCCTTCCACTGTGAATTCCCATGGTTTATTCCCAAGCAATAGTGGTGTCTCTGTCTCTCTCTGGTAGGTTAAAAGGATAAAGAAAATGTACCAAAAAACAGGGCTGCTTTTCAGACTCCAGAGAACAATCTGCTTGTTAATATTTGCAGAAATCTGGCACAGTCCAAGTTCCCCCAGATCTTCCCCAGCCCAAAAGATTTTCCATCCCTCCTTGGAGTTTCCTGAGCAGACAGACACATCTTCAATAAGCAGATACTCAGCAAACCCTGTCTGTGAGCACAAAATTTACCCACACCATTGTAAATCAATGTGCAAATGCTCAAAAGAAAAGGAGCACTTCAAAGCAGAGTGTTAAGTGACAGCCTGAAGAGATGAAACAGGGCACCCCATTAAAAACATGTCTGCTTAGTGCTTTATCTGTAATTTTTCTTTTGATTCTTCAAAAGCAAGTAATTTATCAACAACTCTGCTTGTACACCTGGAATAAATAGCATCCTAAGTGTCTGTTCCATTTATTTATATATTTATTCATCGGTGAACGTGCTATTTAATAACTATTTGTTGTGCTTTTTGAAAGACTCCTCCCACACGGAATTTCGGGCTGTGCCTTCCCAGCCGACAGGAGCGCGGCTGGGTCTGTGTGGCCACGAGAGGGCTGCAGCAGCCAGAGGAATAAATCCGCCTCCCAAAGACGCTGGAGATGCTGAGCTGAAGAAGTAGAATCAAATAGTCGGGCAGACGATTGTGCTCGGCTTTCTTTGCTGGCTCATCGCATCCTGATCCCAGCTAGTGGGACCACGCTTTTTTTTTTTTCTGTCTGACTCTCCTGCTGGGGTCTGGCTTGTGAAAAAAGTCATGGTTGCATAACACAGGTGTCACAAGAGATGAACCAGGTCTGCTTTTGGGTTGGTTTTGTTTTATCCCCCTGCCTCTCAAGCCCAGGTCTGCAGACAGAGAACCGGGAGTCACAGCTAAGAGAGGAAAACACAAGGAAAGGGATGCCAGGAGTAAGAGGTTGCTTCTGCTGTAGCTTTGAGCCAGATTAACCCTGCTGAGCTCAGGCCAGGATGAGCCCTACTCTGCTGTGGTTAGTGAGGAGCTGCTCCATGTCTCCCTGAGGGAGCTGTGCTACTCCAGCAGCATGACAGCTTGTTCCAGCCCAGAGCAAATGCTTTTATGGATAACCATGTAGTAAGCTGCCCTGTGTACTCTGCAGCAGAACTAATGCCTGCAAAACCCAAACTGCATTGTTTCACACAGAGCAGTTGCAGATTTTATTCTTATTTCCACTTCGTAATATGTCCATTTCAATGCACAGCTCTGATTGTGTCTTACAGTCCCCTAAAAAGCAGCTTTTTATAACATCAAGTCTGGGTAATTTTACTTTTACTGGGCCTATATGCAATCTTGAAGGCTGAATGGTTCACCTTTGAAGTGAATCCATGAACATCACCAGGGGAATGAAGGTAGCATATGAACTGCAAAATCTAATTGGTGATTTCTGAATAATCCCATTAAAAGACAAGCTTAGTAAGATAGTGGAGCATATATTGAAAAGATTAAACCTAATCTCAATCAGGAGGCACAAAGGCTGAACTTTTGTTCCTCCATCTTCAGTTTTTGTTGAAACAAATCTGTTGAGTCTTACATCAAGGATGTAGAAAATTGTTTAGTACCCTGTGCTTTCTTCAATAAACACACCAAGTAAATGCATGGCCATAAGGTGAGATCTCCAACAGTCAGAAGCTGTACAATATCTATATGAATAGTTTTCACTGACACCCGAACTCCTGGCTGGGGGATGAGCACCTCAGGCTCTGGACAGTTCTCCCTGCTTCTGCTCCACTTGTCAGCCAGCCCAATTCTGCTCAGAAATGCCAAAATTTGTCTGCCCTTCTGTTCAGAAAACACAAAGCAAACAAAAGTCTTCTGTCACTAGAATTAAGCTGCTTCCCAACCCTACAGTATCCTTACCAATGCAGATGCTCATTGCAATCAGTCCCAAAACAGGACAAGAAATAAACTGAGGCCTCATCCCTCTCACGTTGTGTGACCAGCCTGGCGTGGGAGCTGCGGCTGTGCCCGGACACCCAGAAGAGGCTGTGCACCAGCCCTTCTGCACTGCATTATTTAAGGCCATTGCCTTTAAAGCAGCAGCTGTTACAAAATTCAGGACATGTGTTATTCATCCCCCATTCTCCTCTAAATTCTTGTTAACAATAAATAAATAAATAAGTCCCTCCAAGATAAATGTTTAGCATAGAAGCTCCAGCTGGAAAGTTCTCTTGTCTGAAGGGGATTTGTGGAACCTGTGAGATGGCCAGATCCCAGCAGGGCTTTACTTCTCATCTCTGAGAAGGAACAGGGAGGAACAGAGCAGGAGTTTCATTCCCACTACCCACTTCCCCTAGTCTGATGACATTTTGAATTAGACCTGCCAACAAATTGGTAGAGAAAACATATGTTTTGTTATACATTGTCATGATGGTACCACTGGTGGATTTATAAATGTGATAAAGAAATTTTCAGAGCAGTCCCTATTGCTTTGTTAACATTTTTTAACATCCTATTAAACACTCTGTATATGTCTGTCAACAGCTGATATTACGGATTAAGGAAGATTACAGCTCATTGCTCCAATGGCTGTTTTCTTTAGGATTTAACTCTATGGGCATTTTGCCATTCCCTTCCTTCTGACAGGACCAAGCCCCTTGCTTTTGTAAACACTTCACAGTGCTCTCCTGACTCAGAGTGCTTTAACCTTATAAAGTATCAAAATGATCATCCAGAGGATAAATGTTTTGATTTTATTATTTCTGGAAGAAGGGCTAATTCACTTTCAGTGCTGAACAAACAGTCCACAAGGTTTTGATTTGCAGATGTTTGCATGTAGATAAATGTTTGGTTGTGCTTGTGCAGATCATGTCATTTGTTATTTAGGAAAAGGGGATGATATCCAAGGAAACTCAGAAAAAAGTTCCAAAGATTTAATAAGTTTAACTCAGACTTTCTCCATTCTTTACTACCAAGCTATTCTCCAATTTTATGTGTTGGTTACCCACTTTGGGATGTAAAGAAATCTTTGTGACTCTTATGATCCAGTGCAAAGCAGAATTAACACCAGAGAATCAATCAACTCAACTGTAAATAACCTTTAGACTAAAAATCATTCAGCCAACTTATCCCCTTGTGCCAGGACTTGTTTTTACACATAAAAACAACGACAAAATTAAACATTTTGGCCTAGATGTCCTTCTTATTTAATTCTTACAGCTTGTCTCCAAGGTCTCATCCTTCCCAGCTCCCTTTGCTGGCAGAGCATCCCCTTGCCATGGCCTTATCTCAGGGTAGCCAAATTCAGGGAAACTTTCCTCCTGTGCCCAGAGGATGTGGGGTCATGGCCAGCCTTGGTCCTGACTCACTTGCAGCTCCTGCCAGAAGTTAATGCAGATTTCTTGTTTCAGAGCCTCAGGTGACACCAGACAAACGGTGTGTGCTGGTCTGGGTGTTTTACTGGGAGCATCTCACCCCATTGCACATGCCTTAAACCAACAAGCACTGCCAGAGTGTGCCTGCACTGCACTTTGTACAAATCATCCCTGAGCCTCTGCTTAATGCTTATTAATATTTCTGATGCTTTTGAAAATTTTAAACTAAGGGCATTAGTATAACCTACAGTACAAAGCCAGGTAAAGGGGTTAATTGGAGAGGAAATTCTTGCTTTTCTGTGTGGGAGAGCTGGATTTTGCTTCCCCTCCCCCCAGCAAATACAGTTCCCAAATTCATTCTTCTTTCAGTGGGAATTTAAATAAATCTTCCCATTCCATCTCTCAGCCACAAATTGCTTTTGAACATAATTAGCATTTATACTGGTACTGGAGCCTTGTTTATTTATGTGTCACAACAGTCCCTGGAAAGTGTAAGAATACATAAATTTTCACGCAGGCTTAGACAAAAACTCCACCTTCACCAGAATCCTGTGCTTTCAAGGGAAGGAAGGAAAGTAAGGAATATAGAAAATAGTCAATATTCTACCTCTTTCTTATACTTCCCCCTTCCTCCCCTGCTTTTTGGAAAACTGTTGGTTGGGGACCACCTGTGCTGAAGGCTGCATCCAGGCAACCCTCCCTTCTCCTTGCCTTTCCTCATTAATTTCCCTGATTTCTTTCTGTGTGTTTTTCAAAAATAAGCAACAAATAAATCCATTTCAAGTTCCTCTGCACAGTCACTTTTTATCTTGGTGAAAGATATCTCTTTTTTTTTTTTTTTTTCTCCATAACATCCTCTGAAGTGAGGACCATCTGGCCTCTGCAAACAAGACAGCTCAGCTCTGCACCTCATTTCAGGGCTGCTGCAGACTGGATGGCACCTGTTTCCCCACCGAGTCACCACCTCCTGGGTGTCCTGGGGCAGTAAGAGCAGGGTGGGGAAGGAAACCAGCAAGGAGAAGAAACAACCTTTTACCAGCCCAGTGCTGATGGCCCAGGGTGGGAGAGGAGCCAGCCAGGAGATACTTCTCCACTTTGCCAAAAAAAAGAAGGTTTTCCATCACATCTCTCGGTCCCCTGAGGAGAAACACATGAACTCATCACAATGACACTGATTGTGTTTCCAGCTGACAATGAACAGCTGGTGGAGCAGAAGTGGTGGGTTGTCTGTCAACGGTCTGTGGCTGCTTGTACATTTTTGTAGTAGGTGTTGTAATTTTATTTTCATATTTGGGTTGCTCTGGAGGCAGAGCACCAGCACTGGTGTGCAGGGTGCTGCTTTTTGGTGGGCTAGGTTTGGGCAGGACCTCGCTTCTGTGCCAGGTGATCCCACAAAAGCCCATTTGTCAGGTTTGTTTGGGCTGGCTGTGCCTGCTCTTGTGCCACTCTGCTCCTTGATCTGACATTAACTTTCACACACATCCTGACTGCAAAATGATCTTTCATCTTCTGCTTCCAAAATCAGGCCAGAAGTAATTTCAGAGATAATCTGCTGTTAAAAATCTCTCATTTGGCTCTTTAAATCTGAGAATGCAAATGGAAGTTCATTTTTGTCATTAAGGGCCAACCCTGTTCCCAGGGGTATCTGTATCTGCACGGGGCCCTGCCATGGCTTTCCCACTCTGGCCATGATCCCTTCATCTTTCTGGGACCTGATTTTCCATCTTTAAAAGCTTCCTTTCCTTTCCTTGCAGGCAGGTCATGAGGCTAGATCCATTACTGTAAGCGAGAGGCTTTATTACTGAGGTGATAAGTGTCATGCCAATACAATAGTAATAATAAATAACTTCTCTAAAAGTGTAAAAGGATCTGACATTATTAATTGCATTTCAAGCACTTGCAGCGTGTGTGGATTGGGATTGAATGCAGAACAGATCAAAGGTTTTTTTCTTCTCACAATTTTACTCTTTGGAAAGAAATGGCTTTTCTTCAGCTGAAATGTCCTTGGTGCATTGACCCTGCAACAAACCTCTCACTTGTGCAAGCCCCCATCACTCCCATCAGGGTTGAGATGACCCTGCTGGGGTGCAGAGGTGGAGGGACACCCCTCTGAGAGACACACGTAAGGTCTTGCTCGATTCTGCAAGCTTTTCTGTTTCAGGCCCTTCAGAATTGCTTCCTATTTTCCCTCCCCAAAATTGTTTCAGCCCCCTTTCATCTGTGGGCATGAGTCACCCAGGTGAAAGGCTTCCCAAAATTATCCTGTCAGGGCCCACAGGTGAAGGAGACTTTTTGCACTGGTTCCCCAGGCCCTTCTGAAACACCTCCCCACAGGAGCCATCCAGGGCTTCGACATCAAAACCCCGACATCACCTGCTGGCTCTGTGGGTGTCACCCACCCCGAGGCACCTCCACCTTTCTCAGAGCTTTCCAATTTCATCCCATAAAATGGAAATGCAGCTTTTAGCTAGCACGTACCTGGGGAGAAACAGATAATGTTTAAATGCTGCATGGGAAAATCTGCAGAAGCAAACTTGGCAGGAGAAGGGCACACACCCTCCTTGTGCAAGGGACACAGCTTGCCCTTGAGTGTCCCGTGCACCAGCTGACCTTCACCCCTTCTCCTGAGGGTTCCTGTTCCATCCCTCTCCTCCAGCCAGGCCAGCAGAGCCACTTGCCAGACCTCAGCCCCTCAAGCTGAGGATCACATGGTGATGCTCTGCTGACATCTTATGAGGGCAACTGTCTTTCTCAGCTGGGACAAAAAAAATGCCAAATTTTGCCTTTGCTTCATCTGCAAAGGTTTCTATAATCCAATAATTCAATGCCAGCTCCTGCAGAACAACCATTCCCTTATGATGACCATTTTCAGCTTGTGATGAAAAGTTCTGAAAGTATTTATGTGATTTTTTTGTGGTTGGTTTGTTTGTTTGTTTATTTGTTTTGGGGTTTGGGTTTTGTTTGTTTGGTTGGTTTTTTTCTGGTAAAAGATTAAGTGTAAAGCCATTCCCTTTTCTTTTCATGCTTTCCAGAGGCACTTACTGTCAGGATGAAACTAGGCTTGGGAAATTTTGGCTTGGGAAATGAAAATCTGGGGGAAGTTCTTATTAAAGGTGACAGGTTTATCCTGTTATAATCATGTAACTTCAAAGACATATGAAATGCAGCCTGCTAAATAGCAATAGAGACTCCTGAGCTCTTCAAAACTATTTTATTTTCTTCTTAAAATATTTTGTGTGTCAGTTAAGTCTCATCTGAAAGAGAAGGAAATTACCATATGATGCTGCTATCATGGTAGAGAAGAACCATCCTGTTGAAATGTCAGGCAAGTACAAACCAAGCACTTTGCAAAGTCATTTGTGTGAAAAATGGCAAGACCCAACCCTCAGCAAAGTCTGAATTTCATAGGACAGGTTGCACAACAAGCAGAAATACAGCACTGGCACCAAACCCTTCCTTTTCTAAAGATTTGGGAATTTTCTTCTAAAGAGTTGGAAATTTATTTTTTTGCTTGAACAGCAAATGCAAATATTCTAAATCTTCTTGGCCCCAAGTAGTGTTGGTGCTGGTTGACTTCCACACTAGACAACGCTTTAGACACTTATAAAAGTGGTGATTTCCTGCACCTCAGCTGCTGGCTGTTATTCAGGGATGAATGTGCAGAGGGCCCCACAATGCCCAAGAAGGGACTAAAGCTCCTGGTTAAAGGCAGCAGTTGGTCTCAGGCTCTGTAGGGCTCCAGCACAAGGGCTTGCACGAGCCTGCAGCCTGCCTTGTACATCTGAGTCTGGATGCTCACAGCTAAGTTCATTGATCGAAAGCAGGTCACATCAGCAGATTTACCGTGTCCTTTGAACCTCTGGTACCTCATTTTCTGTCCTCTACTGTAGCATTTATCTTCTTTTGATCGTTTAGAAGAGGGCGGTTGTTTCATTACAATGGAAATAAAAATAGTTGACACCAAAGAGTGGTGTTTTGCCTATTCAGAATGACAGTGGAAAGTTGCACTCCCGAGTTGGCTTGAATAGAGTGAACATTATTAAGTACTGACATGAAAAAGACCTCTCAAAGGAGATAATGCCTTCATCCAATTAATCCTTCCTAATGAACTTACCCTTCGGAGGTGGGTAGAGCAGTTTCAGCGTGAAGTTTGCTTCCTGTGATCATTTGTGCCAATAAAAGTCTTTTGAGAAAGCTGATGAAAACTGATGTGAATGTGCCTGAAGTGAATTTATTTTGATATTTGACTTGTCAGGGAAAAAAAAAGGTGGTTTGTACTTTTCAACCCGATCTGCTATCGCGCTCTCTCCTGATGATTCCTATTCTTTAATAACTCCTCAAATTGTATTAAGGCTCCGAGGTATCCACTTCCCTTTGAATTTGCAGCTGAGAAAATTCCATGTTTGAAATACTTGGAAACAGAGTTTTATTTGATAACCTGTATTTTTGAGGTGGATAACTACTTTGCTGAACACCTTGATGGTTATTTCAGTAATAGTAGTCTGAAAATGCTCATCTGGCTCTGAGAAATTTTGACTGAGGAAAGAATCCTTTTTCCAGCCCAGCTATGTTATAACGATACTTTGCACTTAGGCAGGTTCTTTTATCGAAGCATGTTTTATTCATCAGTGCACCAGACCCTCAATAGGTTTTGTTTAATCATGACTCTCTTTATGCCACACAGGCTTGGAAAGTCCAACTGTGGCAGTTTTTTGCTGCTTTTTCCTGTGCCTTGGGGAACCTGAGAAAGAAGGTACCAGAAAGGGGAAAGGAAGTGAGAAAGTTCAAACAAAACAGAAGGTGTCAGACTAAAACAAATCCAGAGGGAGGAAAAAAATCCAGAAGAATTGATAAGAAGATTTTTGAAATCATATATTTATGATGTGCTGATTCTTTTATGGACCTGGGAGCTCCTGTTGAACTGCCATTAGAACCAGTTCTAGGTAGCCTAAAGTGTGAGAACACCCCCAAATGAGGGCCCCCATAATTATCTCTCTAGCTCCTACTTCTATTTCAGGAACTTATATGCAGGATATGATTTTCACACATTCCAGTGAGTATTTTTGCAGCCTTGAAAAAAGAAAACATGCCTGAAAATTAGGACTTAAGCTGATAAACTGAAATACCCAAATTTTAAATGTTGGCCACTGCAACTTGTCCACTGCTATAAAATGAGTCAGTGAAGTCTTCATGAATAGCAACTGTAAGTGTTCCCTATCTCCAATTTAACAGCAGAAAGGAGGTATTTAATGAGGACAATGGAGCTAATAGCTGGGGAGAAATTATTTTCCAACTGCTATGTGGTTTTGGGGTCACGATAAAATTAGCCACTTTGAATTTGTGCAGCCCAGTTTCACAGCTCAAATGAAGAACTGGGATCATTTTTGAGCATTGCAAGCTGCTCATACTTCTCATACTTTTTGTGGCAGGAAGGAATAGTTTTTAAATTGCACTTTGTTAAATATGGTTGTGGAAGAGCCAGTGTATCCAGGGTAGTATGTCCAGGTGATGGGCACTGAATTAATATTTCTTTCTGTATTCTGGAAGAGTGTCTCAATCAAAGTGAGACTTTACAGCCTGTTTTTAATTTCACAGTTATAAAGATGAACATGCAACTTTTCCAAAGAAATAATTAGGTATCACAGAATAAAGCACTTCCCTATCAAATAATAATATTACATTTAATTAAATGAAACACTATACTAGCTAACAGATGTTACCGTCCATAATTTATTTCTAGATTAATGGGTATTTTGTAGTCCCCCATTCCAGGGTATTTTGTAGTCCAGCATTCCACTAAGCATACTTAGTGTATAATAATGCTTTTCTTAGTTGTTTCTGCTTCCATCCCACATACAGTAGCAACTACTTCATCCATTTTTTTTCAATTAATGTCTTAATATAGTTTTCTTCTAACGAAAAATATTTCCTTTGCTCATTTTTTTTGCCAGACGTTTAGCCCTGAGGCTAAACCAGCCAACATGCATCTTTCTTTTCTTGGTGGTCCCATTGACAAGGCAGGGTTGGAGAGGGTGCTTAGGTAAAGAGAAAACACATATAATCACCTGTAATTGCTTGAAAACTGGTGACAGATTGATTAGGAGAGACCATGGTCCTGAGCTGACCATGCAGGTGGTGTAAACCCCAAACCTAAGCCACTGTGAGGTCCAAAAAAGAAAAGGACATTTCTCCTGGCCCCAGTCTTCAAGCTTCTGTGTTCCTCTTTTATTTGATCTCTCCCTCGGGAGCACTTTGGGCTTGTCCCTCAGAGCAGGAGGAGGGAAACGCTGCTGTTGTCTTCCAGAGCACATGCAGGTCAGAGAAGACACGTTCCCTGAGTTTGGTTTTAAAAGCTTAGACATGCTTTTTGGCTTGTGGCTGAGCTGATGCTTGAGTGACTCCTCTGATCGTAAAAGACACTGATGCATCAGCACCAGCCAGTGCCAGAGCCATCTATTTACCCAGGGAAGTGCTGCAATAGATCAATGTTAAATGCTTATTTGCACTTCACTGCTCCAAGGCACAGAAACTAATTACCAAAGATAAATTAGCCCCTGTGACAATGACTAAGAAACACACGTCCCAGGATAGACCACCTTGACCACAAACACACATAATTCTCTCTCTAAGGAAGAGTGGCAGAGGGTTACACGGCACATCCTTCAGCCAGAACTCGCTCCGGGTGGAGTGCTGCTGCTTTGTCTGTGTGCTGAAGAGCTGGCAACCACTTGCTGAGCCCCTGCCTCTTCCTCTTCCCTGCAGGAATCACTCACTTGACTCTTCCTTGTCTCTGTTTGCCCAGCTGTGGATTAGCAGCAGGAATAAATAAAGCATCTTACACAGATGCCATAAGACCTGGCCCATGGCAAACCCTCCTCGAGGGTTTTGTGTTAACACATGAGCTTTACCTTTTGCCTTGACTGCTCAAGAACCCCATGTGCCTTTCTCTGTGTCACCTGTATAGCAGTGTGTAGAAAGTTGAAAGCTTTCTGTGTTGGATGTGCTTGCAAAGAGTTTTTCTAGCAAAAAGGCCTCGGTGGTTCTCACAGCTGCCATAATCAGCAGATGAGAGCTCTGTGTTGGACACCAGGTCAGTAATTACTGGGTCAGAAGCACCTTGTGGCGGGGGTATGTGTGTGTGTGTGCAGAGGGAAGGGATGGGTCAAACCTCACAGAGGTGCGATGGCTGCATATCCCTCATGGCAGGGCCCTGGAGCCCACACGGGGAAGCCCTGGAGTGGCTGACAGTCACAAACAGGCTGGGAACACTAGCAGGAGCAGGAGCAAGCTGCTTCCATTAACTTTTTGCCCCTGAGCTCTTACAAAAGAGCTTGCCAGGCTGGGCACTGTGCGTTCCACAAATTGTGTAAAACCAGAGTACAAGCTATAATGGACTCAACCCTGCGCGCTGTGACCATTGCAACAACCTCAGGGGAGACCTGCAGGACTGCAGTAGGAATAACTGGAGTGGTGAAATCTTCTGGAACTGCTCCAGGAACGATTTCTGGAGGTTATGTGGCCCTGCACACTCACAGTGCTTTGGGGCAGCAAACCCAGCCTGCCTGAGATGGGTCATGCTGGAGTCAACATCTGCAGGAAAGCTCCTCTGTAACCCAGGTCGACCAAACTGCAGCCCTGAAATAACTTCAAAATGACGAAATTCTTCCTTGTCTCTGGAAAGTACATCTACCAAATGATTTAACATTGCACTTGCCTTTTTCACCTGGTTGTATCACTGTGGCACCACAGACTCATCTCATGCTGCAGCAGAACAAACCCTTGCCTGTTCCCTTTGTGCCATCCCAAATTGTATTTTCAGGTCTCAAAGACATCCGTTCCTCTCAGTTTCACAACCCAGTTCTCCTCTGTATTGAAGGCACCCCCCTGAGTTTTTGGCATCAGTACATTTTTTATCACCACACACTTTATTAAGCCATGTGACTGATCCATGAGGAAGATCCTCCAGGTCTGGTGCTCCTTTCAGTGCTCCTCATTGCTGCACCTCAGGTGTATTAAGAGGAATAACCTGTATGTTTATAATTATGTTTTAGCAAGCTAATATTTTCTAAATATGAAAATCTCAATTTCTGCCTGAGCAGTTGAAATCTCACTTCTCTCTCCCTGACATCCTCTCTCCATCTGTTTCCCAGCCAGCAGAGCAAGGCACTGAACTAGTTGGTGCAGGCAGTCTTGTGAGACCCACGGTGCTGGCTGGGGGGGACACATGAGCCCTGGTGTCCAGATGTGAGGACACAGCCCTTGCCTCTGCCTGCCACTCGAGGCAGCCAAGCGTCAGGAAAGGGTTTGGCCTCAACCTGTAACCCGGTTGGTTTTTACAGCATCTCCTCGAGATCTGATTTGCAGGCCTGGAAGTTCAAACCTGAGCTCATCCAGGTAAGGTGATGAAGAAATGATATTACACCTGGACGGTGTTGCACCCACTCCATCAAAGCCACCTGCCCAAATTAGTACCGTCACAGGTAGTTTTCCATAATTTTTGTTTCTGGCAGCAGAGGTCAGCATTGCCCTGCTGATGGACAGCCACATTCCCACCTTCAGGGAACAGGAAAACAGCAAATTCAGTTTTTATTAGCCCTTGTTCTTTCCTTGTGATGAATTGGGTTTGAACTACGGCAGCTCCTTGAGGGACAAGTGACCAAGACATCAGCTATGTCTCACGGGAAGTGACAAGGGAGGCTGTGAGGTGGCTCTGCACATGTTATGGGCTGTTCAGGGTGCCTGGGGACAGCAGTGACATCCTCAGGGTGCTGCCATGAGGCCCGTGGGACACCTGTATCCATCCAGAGTTGCAGCAGGAGAGAGGCTGATTCTCCCAGCACCACAAACATCGCCAGACACAGACAGGTGCGGGAGCCTGGGGGTCTTGGCCATGGATGGGATGTTCCCACAATCCTGTTTCTATCAGGGCTGTATTTTGTCAAATTAATTTACATCTTGTTAAATGGCTGAGGGACATTATAAGCATGTGACTGTCCCAACTGCCATTGCATATAGAAAATTACAGCGCTTCTAAGCAACCTGTTGGACACTCCAGTTAGTCCATTAAATAGTTGTCCATTCTTTATAAATGTAGTTTTGACCTAGTGTGGGTAGAGGGCAGGAAAAAGAGATGTGAATAGATCCTTGGAGGATGTAAAGTAATGTGATGCAATGCTTTGAAACCCCCTCTAGAGCTGCCTGCGTGGGGAGTCAGTCACAGAGGGGACTTGTGTCTGCTGGGCGAGGCTACGAGTCCTTCTCTTTGGGGCTGAGCTGTTAGATGGACAAGCCTTGGTGTGAACCATGGAGTAGAGAGGGCAGTAAATCTTCATGGGCCTAAATATGCCATGTGGTGCACTCCTGCATCACAGGGTTTGCTCACAATTGCAATCCAAAGAAAGCCTTGTGCATCGAGCTAACTTTGGGCAGGAGAGTGATGGAAACTTTTATTGTTTGAATGGGTGATTTCTAAAAGAGCTTTGGAACTCTCAAGTTATTTGGGGTTTTTAACACAGATATTTGGTGTTTATGCTTGGACAATGTTCCATGTGTATGAACACCAGGTTGCCCAGCCATCACCTTCCTGCTGCCTGCCTTTGCCTGCTGCAAGTGACTCCAGCCCGTGGCAGATTTCTCCCTTGTAAATGTAGCACTGCAGAAGTGTTATAAAAGGTTCAACACTTATTTTTAGAACCATCAGCATGGCACCAGGCAGTTTTCAATCCATATGTTCTGCAACATGCTAAGGTTATAGCACTCTTGGAACATAATGAAAATACTGCACATCACCAAGCCAGCAGCTGTGCAAGACAAATCAGTTGCTTCAGTGTTGTTGCTTTCGTCAGCCAAAATCCCAACCTCATAATAAACCCCAGAGATTCTTGACAGGACCAGCTTCCATCAGAGATGCTGTGTGGCATTTATTGTGTGTCTCCTCTTGAAGCAGGGGAGTGGTACAGTGCAAAGCCCTCCCCAGAAGCCTGAATAGCCCATGGGGACAACATAGGCAGCCCTGCAAAGAAAAGTGGCTTTGATACCTCCATGGATGGCCAAGGTGCTAGACAGCTTCCAGTCTGGGTTGAGGGAAATGGCTTCTATCTTCCCACTCACTCTCCAGGAGGTAAAAAATTTTAGGAGATAAATTTGGGCTGAATACCTAACAAAAATAAATAATTTGAAAGCTGGATTTGGTGTATCCTGGTAATGAAAAGGAAATTTAAGTGTAGTAGTAATCCTGGTGAGCTTGGCCTTCAGCATGAGCTATTGAACTGAAGATCAACATGAAATTACCTCAAAAATACGTGTGATGTGACAGCTTTTGTGGGATTGGTCAAGTGAAGCTGCCTAGGGAGCCCAGCACTGAACTCTGTTGGATGAACGAACTGTTACTGCCATTCCCTCAGCGCCCCTCAGACATTTACTGTATCTCATACATTTCTGTGCTTTCTAAAATTTTATCTCTTGTAGATGGTTGCAATTTAGCAGAACAGATCCATGAAAATCCTACATTAGACCCCAAATGAGGAGTGTACCAGTGGGACAAGGATTAACACAGCAGCGTTGGTCTGAAGACATTTGGGTGCGGTGCCACACCGAGGTCAGATGTGGTTGGAGCAGCCTGGACCTGGTTGCTCCCTGGGCCCACCACCTTTCAGTCCTGCAGTTTGAGAGACGTTTTCTATTGAGTTCATAAAAGAAACACCACACAGGATCCCCTGGCCAAGGCAATAGATTCAATCAGTCTCAGTCCATTAGTTTAACTAATCAATAGCTGTAAGTGCCATTTTGCTGTCTCCTACTTCATCACAAAAGCTGAAAAGTTACAGGCCATGTGTAATTATGGACACTCTCTCTGTTAACTTTAGGGAATTAAACAGCCAGTATTTGGGTGTCTGGCAGGTTACCTCTCTCAAAAACCCCAGCACTTTCAACTTAAACAGAGCTGATTAGTGGAAGACAAAGTCATGTTTTTATCAAAGACTTTTCATGGCGTTATGTCACTGTCACCACAGCAGCTCAGTATGTGTTTTGGATGGCACAGCTGCATCTCCCCAGCTGTGCTTTGTAGAACTGACCTCAGCTTCAGGGACCTGAGACAGATGTGTCCCTAATTTTGTGTAACTGCTGAAGAAAAGATCCCACTCCCTTGCTCCGGGGGGGAGAAAATCCTTGGTGAAAATTGCAAGAAATAACATCCAGGAAAAAAACCCTAAACAAGTTATAGTAATTAATGGTAATAAACAACAACAACAACAACAGGAATAATATCATTTTTTCCGAACTTTTTTTGATTTGTTCCTGTACTATAAAACCTGTTTGGAAAAAGATGGCTCCAAAGTTTTGTATTATTCTCTGTTTGAAGCAGATGTTTGCCTCTGGAAAGCCAAAGGTGGACCACATTTGCATTTTCCTGCCTGGAGGCTGAAGCTTTAACCTTGCTTTTCCAGGGGCAGTCTAGAGCCAGGGGGTGTATCCACAGCCCAAATCTGTCCTCTGGGCTCTGAGAGGCAGAGTTACTAAAGCCTATTAACTATAGCAAGACTATTTTTTCCAACTCTTCTTGCCACGACTGCTACACTCTAGCAAATTTCAGTTCATTTGCAGTTTTGTGTACCATTCCCATCTTCGTCTACCCCAGCTTGAAAGATGTTCCCTGATGCCTCCCCTGCTCATCCCAGTCCCCATGGAATCTGATACAGCTGCAACAGGACAAGACCTACAGCATTACAAGGAGGTGACTCCTATCACTGAAATCAGGACCAAATTTTGAAATCCTTCTTTTGTTGCAATTAACTTCACCAGGTTCGTCAGAGTGGAGACCAAATCAAACCCAAATGAAACACTGAATATGACCTGCAGAGCAGGCTTGTCCCAGAGTGGAGATTGCAAAGAGGATTCTTGCTCAATAAAAGCCTGAATACTCCTACAAATAAAAAACCTCAGAGGCTTTTGTCTGTGGGAAGATGAGAGGTGACTAGGGAGCAAAATAACAAGGTGGCAGTGTAGCTTTCTAATAAAATCCTGATGCCTTTAGAGTAACTGATCCCAGGTTTATTTAAGCAGGAAAATAGCTTGGAGTTTAAATAACTTTCAATATACAGCCTGTACAAAGGAGAGAGCAGGCAGGCTGGGACAGATGTGTCAGTATCTTGAAGGAGGATATGATGCCTGAAAGAAGCAGTGACACGTGGAAACTGCCTACAATGGCACCAGCTGGATTGCGGTGAGAGATAGAAACTATAATAAAATAAAATTATTTCCAGCAGCAGTTGCAGGCCTGCAGGGCAGAAAGGGAAGGGAGAGAAGGAATCAGGGCAAGAGATGGGGAGGGCAAGTGGAAAGGTGAGGACATCATGCCAGGAATGGCAATTGCTCAGGCTGTAACAGGAGAAGGAGCTCAAAGAATGCAATCAGGGATTGAGCTGCCTCCTTCCAGGTCCAGCCTGTGCAAGCTGACGGTCAGGCCACTGCAGGAATCCCTCACACCCCCTTCCATCCCACACAAAACCCACTGAAAGATTCCTTTTCAGACAGAATTCTTCAAGTCTGGCTTCAGTGCAAATAAACACACCTTCAGTTTAAGGCTTGAGGAGACAACGGTCATTTCTTTGGGAATGGCTTTTCAGAGTGGTGGAAATCTACCATACTTTTACTTCTAGGTAAACTTTAAGATGGCCTTTTCAGCATGTCTTGCTGAAGCACAAATGCACTCTGCAGGGAGGAGCTTCCAGTCAAGGCTCCTGTTGGTTCCAAATGAAGCTGCAATTAAAAAAAATTAAATGACATCACTATCCATGAAGATCTCTCGTACATTTTCACTCAAGCAATGTTATAGTACAGTGTCAAGGGCTTTTGCATGATCCTTGTACGGAGCTCTGGTAAGTGCTAGCAAGGAAGCAGTGCTTTTGTACTGCTATTTCACTGTGAAATCCCACTTTGTAATGCCTTTTAGCATAGGTGGCACACTCAGCTCCAAAATTAATATATTAATTCAAAGTGTAGTAAAAAATGTACTATAAATAAAAGCATGGCTGTGTTCAAAGCCAGGCTATGGCCTGGCTTTGGAGAGTAACCTTTTACATGAACAGGTCATGATAGAGTGAGGGGAAATGGTTTTAAACTAGAAGAGGGAAGACAGATTAGATATTAGGAAGAAATTCTTCCCTGTGAGGGTGGGGAGGCCCTGACACAGGTTGCCCAGAGAAGCTGTGGCTGCACATTCCTGGAAGTGTCCAAGGCCAGGCTGGACAGGACTTGGAGAAACCCATGGCAGGGTGTGGGACAAGATGGTCTTTAAGGTCCCTTTTAACTTAACCCATTCTGTGATTCCATGGCAATACAAGACCCTGATGGGTCACAAACTATCCTGCTTTCCAACCTGAATAGCACTGTTCAAGGGTCTAATTGCATGTGGCAATAGTTGGTCATAACATCTGGCATTTAAAAACAACAAGTGAAATAATTGCTAATATCAGTCTGAAAAATTGTCAGTCTGTTTCTGTGGTCCTAGAGGAAGTTAGTTCTGTGGTTGTGAGTTACACAGTGCCATAAAAACTCACTCTGCTGGGTGTGCTTGCCGAAAACCGAGGGCTAGAGAGGCAGAGATCACGCAGCAAGCAGCCCTCCCTGTCTATCCATGCTGCTTGCAGGAGTATTTGATCTTTATTTTTCTTACTCCTCCACCTCTGACCCACTGTCAGGCCTGGGAGAAATAACAAGAACACGGCTGAGCTTCACCTCCCATCTGTGCCCCAGGGGGAGGGCTAGGCCATGCAGTTCCCTTGAGAACATCCAGTGTTGTTGACCCAGCTCCCCACAAAGGCACTCCCCATGCTCACTGGCCCTCCCTTTTCACCCAGATTTTCATCCTCAGCATGTGAGAACATCCCACCACTGTAATGAAGATGACAGAAGGGACAAAGACTCCGGGCTTGGAAGGAAAAAAGGAGAAATAAAAAAAGCAAAGAAAAGAAGGGAAAGGTGAGTGACATATAGAGATGCTGGGCTTGCTGGGTGCAAAGTCCCATGTTCAGGACACCCTCCTTTGTCCTAGGAAGCAGAACTTCTTCAAAAAGATATATGGACCCATTTAGATGCTTAGTATATAAAGGTTGCCATGGCAATTTAATGCCCAAAGGGATGCACAGGCTCTGGACTATGTGGACAGCAAGTGGGATGCCACCCCCATGCTGGTACTGCCAGCTGCCCTCTGGACCAAGATCCCACAGCCTGTAAGATAGTAAATTTTGTCAAAAGGATGTTTTACCAGGTCAAGGTATTTTAAACACTGGGTTTTGTCATGAGTGATGGCTTACAGACATCTGAAGCATTCCTAATACAGTCATCTTAATGCCAAGATTTTGACACTGAGAGTTGTAAGCGGCTACTGCCATCGGAGGGGAGTGTGCCTAAGCCCTTTCCAAAGCTTAGCATAAGTTCCCATAGGAAGAGATATGAAGGGCATGAAAATATTACACTTCAAGCAGAGAGATTTAGGAGGCATGTGAACCATGCCAGGGAGTTCCAAGTGGAATATTCAGTTGTCAAACTATGCTGTGACGGCAGCCACTGAGCTCCCTGCACTGAGCAAACACCAGTGTCGTGTTCGGGGGGATGATGCCTTTCCAAACACAGGCTAGAAGAAAGCACGTCTAACTTTGGTTGATTGCTTTTAAAATGTGGCTTGTACAGATTCTCTTTGTTGCACGAGCTCACTAGGGAATAGCTAGAAGAGGAGGTAAGGGGAAAGTAGTAATATGGGGAAGGTGCCAATGGGAAGTGGATATTGCATGGGTATAGGAAAGACAGCAATCTTCTGAGCCAGGAATATTTGTTTCGAAATAAGTGACAATCTATTGCTCTTACAAGTGAAAATTATTTAAAACATAAGCAGGTATTAAGAACTGCATGACTTCTGACCACTTCATGCTTTCATCATTTGTGGGTCTGAAGCTCCACTGAGTTAGAGTGGTATCAGGGGCAGCCCCTCATGACAGTGAAAAAAAACGTCAAGGATGTTATTTTTCATTTATAGGTAGCTGGGTTTTTCTGTCAGTTCTGTCTTCATGTCTCTGCACTTTCAAAAGAGAAAATAATTATTCCCACATATGGGTAAAATGCCCTAAGAATTGCTTTCTTTCATAACGAATGATTATAGCTTGCGAAAATGTGTAGAAAACCTAAATCAGCAGCAAAAGTGGCACAGAGGAAAAGCTGTCTCCTCTTCCCTGGCATAATTCTGCTTTCCCATAACATCAATAATCTGAGCCAGGTTTTTGCAGAGTCCTTCATGCTTCTCCAGCACAGAAACTAGTTTCTTGGCAGAGATTGAAGGAAAAAACAAGCTGCACTCAGGGACAGCAAGAAGCTGGGGGTCTCTTGTCTGGCCCATCACTGCTCATGGCTTTGCAGGACACGAACTGCACCCTCGGGGTAATTTCTAGAGGCATCACCTTCTATCAACTCTTTCTGGTATGGAGTACCAGTACCCTTTATCACCTCCAAACCCAAACAAGGAACATTTTTTTTCAACTCAAATTTCTTTCTGAGATTAATTCAATTAATAATTTCAGTTTCAAGCTGCCAATTGAAATATTCTGATTTTTTTTTTTCAGTCTGGGAATAGAGCACTGATGTGTTTCACTAATTACAAGCCAGACGTTTGGAGTGCTCATAATGAGATATTTCACAAATAATATTTGATTCAATTAATTTCAGGAAGAGGGAAAAGCAAAATTATTTTAACTGAGGCACACATTTGTAAAAATTTAATCTGTTCCTCAGAAGTACTTGGGAAGATAAAAGAACACATTTGTTGAATGGATAGTTCTTGGTAGCCAAGTTCAGGTTGTCTTGTTGTAGTTGCTCAGTGTATTATGACAACAAAATGTGAAAATACATCCAGGTACTGGTGTTTTCTTTGGGGTTTTTTTTCCTTATATTTTTTTCTAATATTTTTTGCTATTGGCACTGTTTAAGAGGCATTTCAACAATGTCCTTAATAAGATGCTTTAACTTACAGCCAGGCCTGAAGTGGTCAGGCAGTTGGACAAGGTGACCATTGTAGGGCCCCTTTAAATGAATTCTATTCTATTCTATTCTATTCTATTCTATTCTATTCTATTCTATTCTATTCTATTCTATTCTATCCTTAGGTGATTGATGGCTGTGCTGGGTTTGAGAAGAGAGAGCAAATCCTCACCCAAACCATGTGGGAAATTCATGGGGTGCAGATGCAGGGGAGCACATCCCACCCACCCAAGGCTGCTGCACCTGTCAAACCCACTCCAAAGCCATGGTGAGGATGGGGGCTGTGAAGACACGGACCCCTTCACCTGGGGCAGAGACAGCTGTGCTGCAGCTCCCCCAGGGTACCCCAATTTATGAGGGCTGCAGCAAATGAGCTGCAAGAGGAAGGGGATGGCTGTGGCCTTGCAGCTGGCCCCTCTCCCTGTCAGAGGGAAGTCTGCACCCATGGCCACGTGTGTTTGCATGCAAAGCTTTGGAAATTTCCATTTTAATACAAGTAACCTTGGAGGAGCATGAGCAATAACCTGTCTGCTCTTTGGCACTGACAGTTCGGTTGTTCTGAAAAATGAGATTTTGCTACCCCAGCGCAGCGTTCCTGTTATCATCCCCAGCTAACATCAGCGTGTTTATTAGGAGACAGCAGAAATAATTCTTTAGACATTAAGCAACGTCTCGCTTCTGCTTTATCAGGCTGGCTCAATGTGATTACATCAGATCCAGAGGTAAGCCAAATAAACTCCGGGTTCTTGGGCTCAGATATTTGGTCCATTTACAGATGCTTAAATCTGGTGGCAGGATAGCAATTAGGTCATTCCTGCCCTGCCTTTTCCACTCCTTTTGCTTCTTGAAAATCCAGTTTCCTAGATCTGATCCTTGTACTTTGTATTGCTGTTTTATTAAGGCAGGGGGGATATTAAATGTGGATCCATCCCCTGCCTGTTCCCTGAATTTCCCACGTGATTTGGGTGACGATCTGCCCTTCCTCTTCAAACCCAGCTCAGGTACCTAGGGATAGGATAGGTTAGGATAGGATAGGATAGGATAGGATAGGATAGGATAGGATATTTCATTTGGAAAGACCCTACAATGTTCATCTGATCCAACAGCCTGACCACTTCCGGCCTGGCTACAGGTTAAAGGACCTACAGGTTAAGGACATTTTCCAAATGCATCTTAAACAGTCTCAATAGCAAAAAAAATAATAAAATAGGAAAAAGGGAAATAAAAAGAAAGTAAACTAATATCTGTCTGTATTTTCCCCTTTTGTTGCCATAATACACTTACCTTTTCTCAGCTGTGACTGCAGGTCCTGCTCCAAACGGATGGATCTTCCCCTCAGGGAGGGTCACTTGAGCCATTCTCAGGACAGATGATCTACTCCAGCTCTTATTCCCTCCAAGATAAAATCAGCATCACACAGCTTTAACTTTCTGCCTTCATGCCTAAGCAGCATCCAACCCCGATACCTTGCTAGTCCCGTGGTTTGTGCTAACTTATATAGCACTTTTAATCTCTGAAGCCAACTGATTCACCAGTTACCACAGCTCTTCCAAATCTTCAGTGGACACTTTTGTGTTGCTATTCCCACTTCTGCCATGGAACTGGTGAGGCTGTTGGAGCTCGTGGATCAGCACAACCTATGGGAAATCCTGTGCTGCAAGTTCCCCTTTACCTTTCCTCCTTCAGTGAGGGATGTCTTCCACCATCCCTTGGAGCATACCTGAGAGAAAAGGTTATAATGGTTCATTTGGACCAAGACCTTGACATTTGACTCCTTCCTTCTTCTTCCCAGAGTATAAATTTTCAGCCCAAATCCATGCAGATGCACTCCAGGGAATGAAATAATCTGCAGATGTTGCCTGTTGCCGGCTCTTGACTCACTTAAGGGGCCAGTGACAACTACTTGGGTTCTGGCCAGATTTCCACGTGGACTCGTCTTACCCCCAGCTCTGTATTTTAGTATTAAACCACACCACAGTTGGCCAAGTGTCTACAGAGCTATGAATTGTTGCTTGAGCTGCCATGACAGAGGGATGTTTGATATGCAATAGCTATTATTTTCAAATATTGGTGCCCTCGAGGCTTGTAAGATTTCCTTTCCTCTTGCTTTCCACTCTTGGACAGTGCTGTATGTAGGAGGACACATGGTAAAATGGGACAGGAAGGTGATTTTTCTTAAATAAACATCGAGAAGCGGTGGCTGCCCCATCCCTGGAAGGGCTTAAGGACAGATTGGACAGGGCCTTGAGCAACTTGGTCTAGTGAAAGGTGCCTGGGTGCATGGCAAGGAGTTGAAACAAGGTGGTCTGTAAGGTCTCTTTCAAAACAAAACATTCTGTAATCCTGTGATTATTCTATGATATTAAATAGTGTAAAATCACATTAATGAACAAAACCATAGATCTGCCTAAGGGCAGTGCAACCAGCTTCTCTGAGGGTGTAATTTTAAAGAGTGATGCCAACCCCCATGCTAGCTCCTGTTCTTCTTTGCTGATTCGTAGCCTCTGGCTCAGCACAGCCTTGCCCTGGGCACAGGTGCCTCTGCAACACCATTCCAGACACTGTTGGGAAGGGAAGGTACTGGGGGTCAGGAAAATAAGGGCCAGGCAATGGTGCAGCATCCCCAGGCCCCAGTTCCCCTGCACATGTTTGACAGAAATGGCTGGGATTTAGCTTAGAGCTCATAGAATGTGTCTCCAGGGGAAATTAAAGAAGCAAATTAACAGCAGCATTTTTTATTTTCATAAAGCACTTAAAGGCACCAGATGCATATAATCTTTATTTTTGGCTCTCTAAACTTAGACTTTCACATTAAATGGCAACTGGCACTTGGAAAACTCATATTTAGTGCTCTGCAGAGGGAGAAAAGTGTGGGCCAGATGCACTGAGTTTATTTTCTCTGGATCAGCTTGCACAACTTTGGTGATACCGATTAATACAGACTTCTAGAACTGCATGGAAAGACAGGCAAACACCACTGACCTTGCTGTTCAGCTGTGTTTGAACAGCAGTGCTTATCACCAGAATGGAGCCAGGATGGGGCTTTGCACGGCTGCTGCTGCAGCAGGGTTTGCACCCACAGCCTGGGTGGGAGCCATCACTGCAGAAGGAGCATTTGCTGGGATACTGCAAGCCAAGAGAAGCTGGCTTGCTCTGTAGCTGACAGGGCACTTAGGGTTTCATTTTCCTTAAAACACCCCTTGAAAACAAAGTCAAAGAATCAGAGAACCTTAAAGAACACCTAGTTCTAAGCAAGTCATCGTTGTTGATTTGAAATGGCAGGACAATTGCTGGTCTGCTTGGTCCTCCTGCATGGCTTTGGCATCACTCTTTGAATTATAGAATGTGGTAGGTACTAAGCACCATTTCTTGGTGAAGGACTTTGTATCTCATTCCCTCAAAGTGGTTTTGCAATGGTGCTGTGTGTGGAGAGAGAAAAAAATGCAGTGGGTGTTGCCTTCCCAAACAGTCATCGTTCTGGCTGAACAATTTTAACTGTTGATAAGAAATCTTTACTTCAGTAAACTCTCAGCTAAATGTCAAACTACAGCCATTCTTCCTGTAACTGTGCCTTTGAAAGCATTGTTATTAATATTATTGGTATTATTTCATATGACTTTTGTAGTGTGAACAGTACATTTCTCCTTGAACAGCTCATTTGTCTGACTCCAGAAGGAAAACGTCTTCATTTAACTTCAAAAAACTTCCTTCCTGCTAAACATGAAGCAACGGAGAATAATTTGAGGCACACGTAGGGCAAATATTTTATCAGTGCCCTGAACACCAAAACATGATGTGATAGCAGACAAGGGTCAATGCTTTTATCTGTGCTTGTGTTCCCTGGGATAAAACTGCTCCTAACAGGGCTGCAGAGGGTGCACACAACTTGGAAAATGCTTCCCATTGCTGGAGCTCTGGAAAGTAAGGGATAAGAAGAACAGCTGCTGGCAAGAAAACCAGCTAAAAAGCAAAACAATCCAGAATGGCCATAATGGCAGGATTCTATACACAAACTGCAAATGATGCTGCCCATCGCCACGTGCCACACACCGAGACAACCACTTCCAATTTGTCAAGAGCTGCATTTCCTATGTATCGGTGGCAGGGCTTCATCTGTCATCCGTCTTCTAATTAACACAGCGACAGGGCTCTGTGCCCGAGCGCTCCCAGGGGGCTGTGCCGGGTGTGTCCCGGGGGACCATGCAGAGGGTGCCAGAGGAGGTGGCGGGCAGGGTCGGAGCCGCCGCCGGCGCACAGGGTTATCCTTCTGCCTTTGCCTTCCTCGGGCGGCCAAACCTCCCCTGTGATGCCACGTCGCGGCCCGGGGGTGGGACGGCAGCAAATGCTGGGGAGGTGGCCGGACAAGAGGGTGGCCGGCTGGGAGAGCATCCCGGGAGCTCCGTGGCATCGCCCCACGGGAGCGCAGAGCGCCGAGGGACACGGACCCCCCCCAGGTAAGCACGGCCGCCTGCGGAGCGCATTCCATCGAGCCCCTCCGAGAGGGATCCCTCCTTCGCCGGCCATCGGAGACAGACTAATCCGGAGCTCATACGGCCCAAGCTCTCGCTGCAAGCAGTTACAGCTGAAGGCACGCTCCCTTTATTTTGTGCCTTCGCGGGGAAGGTTTAAAGGGTTTTACAGCGAGTTTAAAACAGGTTTCATTCTGCTCAGGGGCAGATCGAATAAACGCAGTGAAAATAGTGTCTGCTTTCAAAACTCCTTAGTCTTTTTAGGGAGCTACATGTAAACTTGATTATTACTGAAAGCAATGTGCCCAAGCGCACATTGTTATCCAAAAGTTTCTGTCAGCCTAATTCAGAAATAATCCTTTCCTTCCTGCACTTTACCCATTTTAAAGTTAACTGGCCACAATTCAAACAGCAAAACACAGAATGAGATAAATGGGGCAAATTCAAACAGCCAAAAGCGTAATGAAAGAAACAAGACAAATTCCTTGAACTGCACCTAACATGAAAATGAATCTCAGCTGTTCATTAGAGACTGCTGAGCAGGGGACATCAGCAAATTAAATTATGGGAACTAGAGGAAGGCATAGAAAAAAGGCTGATTATCTAAATTTCCTCTTATTAACTGCAAAATATTTTTTCAAGATTGAAAGTAGCAAAATATGTTAGTGACAAATGGCAAAGCCTCTTTTTGCACTTAAAATAAAAAGTGAGTGGTCGGGCAGAACAGAAGAATGGGTAAACAAGAAATACTCCATTGTGTTTTCAGGGTGGTTTCGCAGTGAGTAGTTCTCACCTGAGATACATCCAGGAGTTTTCTTCCTTACTCTTTCTGGCAAAATTCATACTTGGTTTTCTCGGGTTAATTTGGATGTTGCTGGGAGTTCAAGTGCTGGTTGTCTGGGTCAAGGAGAGGCTGTTGGTCAGACTGAGAACTTTTAAAGTGCTCCCATCTGCTTGTTAAGGGGCCTTTTTCATCAATGCTCTTTAAGACGCTCTGTTTTGCTGTTTTTTTCCCTTGAAAGCATCCTCACTGTCTGAGAAAGTGGGGAACAGGGAGCATGCCAAAGCCCTCTGCCCTGGTGACAGTGTGGGTGGAAAATCACACGTTGGGTCCTGCTCCAGAGGACACCACTGGCTCCAAGGACACAGTTATCAGACATTGCTGATTAATTTCATGGCTCTTGTGGCAGCACATGCTGGAGGAGGTGGCGTTGTCATCAACCTTCACTATGCTCCTTCCTGCAGGAACGTTTGGGACATGTGGAGATGTGGCTTGTGGGCTGCAAAGCCATAATATGTCACACCTTTGTCATGAGCAGCAAAGGGAAATGGGCAAAGCCAAGCAAATTATGTTGTCATTGGAAAGGGGGCAGGAGAGGGAACTGGGGAGATGCTGCTGCTCAGCATGATGGCTGGAGTGAGCACAAGAAAGGGAATAAGGGGATGGCCAAGGAAGAAATCACCCCCAGCCTATCTTTCTGCTGGTGTACAGGCGAGAAGGAGTTGGCACCATCATGTATGACATTCTCACAAACAAGCAAGGAAGATGTGGCCTTGATGAGACAGGTATTGGGTGGGTGGATAACTGGTTGCACAGTTAGAAAATTTGTGAGAGGGTCACTGCCAGAAAGGGAGGTAATGGCGAGTATGAACCTGAGCCTGCCACTCTATAAGGCTTCTGTTCATGGTTTGGAAGAGGCATGAGATAGTTGGTGTGCAGGTGGGAGGGATTTGAGCATAGCGGAGGCCAGAACTGTAATTTCAAGGGGCAATAGAAGTGATCTGGAAAAAGCCCATGGTTTGTATTCCAGTGGTCATGCTGGTGAGAGAAGGCCAGGGGTGTGGGGTCTCAGTGGGGTCAGGGAAGGCATCCTGACTCTGCCAGGAGCCAGGGGATGTCAGTGAGTAGGAGACATGGCTGGAGACAGTCCAAAGGAAACACTAAAAATAATGGGAGGTGCCTGGGATGTCACCTCTGCAGGAAAGCCCAAGGAGATGGTAAGAGACACTGGAAATGCAGTGCAGTCCTTAAGCACAGGGCCTGTGAGAAGGAAGAAGGTTTCTCTTTCTCCTTGCTAGTTAGGACAAGATGTGATGAACTTAAACTGCAGTTTAAGAGAGGATGAAGACATCTTTGTGCACTTCTCAAAGTGCAGCCTGACGTTTCCTGGTAGCACACTGTGCCTCCCTCGCTCCTGACTCCATGTAAGCTGGGTTTAGTACAACATCCATTCCTGTAACTCACGTGGCTTTGGTGAATTAACTAGTTAGCCCATGGGAATTGTGCTGTTATCTTCAGAGGAACTGCAGAAATAAAGTGCATTTATAAGGTTTTTGTTGTTTTCACCCCACCATCAACATTCCCTTAAGAACATCAAAAGACTCAAAAAATCAGATAGACATCTGCCAGCATGTCTGGAGATGGGTTTTGCACTTTCTTCTCATCCAGACCCAGCCTTTGGAGTCTCTCCATGACTTCAGAAAACAGGGGCATGTTTCTGTTCTTTAAGAACCATCTAAAGACCCTCCTACAGGTTTTAACAGAGTCTGTGTCAGCACAGTTAAAAAATGCTGGTGCTTCCTCTGCACAGATTAAAGGTGATATATTACCCTTTGCTGCTTGGACCCGATTTACAGCTTCTGTTGCAGGATTTCGTAACACTCCTCTAAGTGCTCTAAGGCACAGCAGCAGGGCCGAGGATGTGGAGCAAAGTCCAGGCAAGGGCTGACTTTACCTCTCCAGCATTTTTTATTCCTTCTGTAGGTCTGAGAAAAGACCTGTCCCCTCCTGCACCCTTCCGACTTCTAGCATGGCATCACCCATGAGGAGTTTGCTCACCGACCCTGACAGATACCTCCAGTCCTTCCGCCTGTTCCTCGAGAAGTCCACTGAGCATCAGAGCATGCAGGAATTCATGGAGAGGCAGCTGCCAGATGTGATAGCCAGGTAACACAGAGGTGGCCACACCAAGCTCAAGGACAGCTTGGGGTGCAATGCTGTGATGGTGGTGGGCTCGGGGGGCTGCCTGCCAGAGGCAGATTGCTGTTCCCTGACAGCTGCCCCATCTGTAGGGCTCTGATAGGGCTTGGCTGGAGATTCCACTTGCACACACGGCTGGATGGCGGCTCTCCGGGACTGAGCCTGCCTAGCAGGGAGGAGATAAGGCTGCATTGTTTCCTCGCACACAAATACAGCTTACCCTGAATCAGCTCTGAAATGCAGTAACAGATACTACATTCGAACATTAAATTTGATTGAAAGCAGCTGTTTAAAAGCAATTTTTTCAGGTAATATTCAGGGTCTCTCTTGTATGGCTGAGTAATTCTCCGGCTTTGCCTGTCAGTGTGTGTCCTTTGCTGCACCCCTGGCTTTGCAGACTGGCTCAGGAGCAGGCAGCCAGCATCCAAACCTGGCTCTAGGGATGCTCTCCTCAGGGCTCAGGGTTTCATGGCTCTGCTAAAGCCTCACTCAGGTCTATTAAGAACATTGCAGTCTCCTCTCTTCCTCCCCATTTTGCAAAATGTAAAACTTCTACAATTAGTTTCTAAGCTGCTGGTTCAGACCCAGGGATGTCTCTGTTCCTCTGAGCACAGACATGTGTACCTGCTTCTGCTTGTATGTACTTATAATAAAAGCCTCTGCAGATCACCAAAACAGCTGGAAATGGGGAATCTCCAAAGAGTAGAGTTCTGAATCTGATCACTCCTGTCCACCCACAGGCCTGCCTGTATGTGCACAGATTGCATTTTGGGTTTGTCCTGCAGATTTGAGTCTTCGGGGGATGTCCAGTGCTTCACTTCTTGCATGTAACCCTCTCTACTGGGAACTCTACTAAAATGCATAAATAATGTTTTTCAGTATTGGAAATGGGAAGTCTACAATCAATGTTCTAAGTGTCGGTGGTGGAGCAGGTATGCTATGTGCTTCAATATTGATACGTTTTTACCGTTTTTTTTTTCCCCCCAAAGAATAGAGGATTAAAAATTGCAGGAAGGAGCAGAGGGGGAAATACATCTTCTTTGGAAAAGTCAGCTCCAAGGGACAGATGGTGTTGGTTGGTGTGAGACCACATCAACTGAAAACAGCTTGTGCCTCCCCACCCTGATTCTTTTATGTGCTTCACAAAACAATCTCCTTCTGAACCATCATTCCTGAAGGGCAGAGAGAAGCTTGAATTGCCCCATAGTGTTTCTACACTTAAAAAAAAAAAACAACAAAAAGTTCCCTAATATATTAGGTTCTTCAGAATATTAATTTTTACTTGCATCGTAACTATTTATTGAGGTGATAACTCCCTGTCATTGCTATGCTTTGCCTCTACATATTTGCCAACAACAGTCAATGCAGAAACTCCTCCTGGAGCTACTGTCCCCCAGACACTGGAACTGAACATAAGCTCCAGAAGAAATCCAGAAAAAATCAGAAGAAATAAGTATTTTTTTCTCAAGGTCACTGGGTGAAGAAACAATACCAGTAAGATCAAGTGGTTTCTTCTCATTAAATTCTGGCTTGAGTTTCTCCATAATTAAAAGCTGTGTTTTCTGCTCTGGCCATTAAGCCACCACACTTAAATTTTATATGAAGAGTTAATTTAGTTTCAATGCTCTAGTCATGCCATGGTCAAAGACTAATCTCAGTTTTGTCAAACTTTCCTCCATACAATAATTGTATATAAATGGTGGGCATTAGTTATAAAACAGACAGTCTGAGAGGGCAGGAACATTGCTCTCCAAACACAGCAAACCATTCTTCTGCCAAAAAAAAGCCCTTTTTAATGGGAACACTTTACTTAGTGAGGTACTTCACTGCCTGACCAGGGACAGTCCAGCCTGGCATGGTGGACATTCAATCAATAATGTTCAGGCAAAACTCACTTTGTGATGTACAAATCCCCAAATCACCAAAACCCATCTGCTCGCTGGCTTGTTCCCATCACGGGTCCCTGTGAGGTCAGGAGGGAGCTGATTCCCAAATCCCTGCAGCCAACCCTGGCTGATGTTGGAGGGCAGTGATGGAGCCGCTGTCCCAGCCCCATCCTGCACTTGACAGGGAGGGAGCACCGATGGAAAGCATTTCCTTTCCACTTTTCCACCTCAAGAGGCTGGAAAGCATTTAATGCAGGACCATATCCCATTACCCCCGCCGGGACACGGTGCCTGCCTTCCCCTACAGCCGCTGCCTTATTGAGTTCACACTCCAGCGCCCCGCACTCTGTACCTTTAAAAACCATAAAAGTCATCAAAGCTGCTATAAAGTAACAACTGTGCCATAAACTATCCCGTTACGTAAAATGTTTAATTAGAAACTTAATGGTGAACATAGTGGCAGCCTTTAAAAGGTAATTGTGTTGGAGAGTTTAAATAATTCCGATAGCCTAATTGCCAAATCGTTGATAATGCAAGCTGCCACAGATCTGACCGTAAAATGCCTCGGGACACTTGTTTGCATATAAAAGAGCTGACTGAAGTCA
The DNA here is from genome assembly GCA_013400415.1 of Scytalopus superciliaris. NCBI lineage: Eukaryota > Metazoa > Chordata > Aves > Passeriformes > Rhinocryptidae > Scytalopus > Scytalopus superciliaris. The sequence continues at coordinate 172,695 of VXBX01000098.1, forward strand.
GTTAAGGCTGTGGATTAAATTATGAATCAAAGGGATGTCTTTTTTTGGTTAAAAGCAATACAAGAGTGGTTTGGCCACAGAAGAGTGGAAAGGAATATATGGAAATAGAAAATTCAAATTTTTTTTGTTTTTAGTCAGGTACTGCACAGCCTTTTCAAAGGGCTAAATCATTTTATAGAAAGTTGGTAAAGCAATCAAAAAATCAAGCTATTGCAGTAGTTTATTACAAATTCTCTGTTCCCAAACTCTACCATGGCAGTTGCAGACAGCTGGCTTTGCTCTGATTTTTCAGCAGAACACAGAGTTTGCAGTGATAGCAAAGCTGCAGCTATTTTTTCTGCTTCAGAAATTCGATTTCCCTCCCTCAAAGAATGTGCTTCCACAGGTGCCATGTAAATGTTGGTGTTACTGGTTGCTTTAAGAAAGACGTGTAAGTCTGAAGAAACGAAACACTTCCTCACTTTGTGTGTTGTGTCCTCTGGGCACTAATGACCAATTTAACGCCCAACATTTTCCTTCTGGACCTCAAATTTTCTGTATAACGAGCCAATGCTGAAGTGCTGGGAGCTGAGGGGCACTGCAAACCATGAGGGTGGGCAGAGGCTGTGCAGGCCCTCCCTCCATAGCCCTTCAGCAAGGGCCTGTCTGGCCATCAGGGCTTGCTGGTGACCTTCATTCAGTACATAACTTTGTGTGTTTGTAGGGTATTTTATAATGTGGAGTTGTGCACAAGTACGTCTTTCAGGACAAAACTCAGTATTTGTCTGTAACACAACCTCTGCATCTATTATTCACCAGAGTTGCTCTGTGTTTCACTCTTTCCACCTTAATTTATTCCTCTATTATTTTTTCCACTGAAAGTCTCTCCAAGCACAATAAGCAGAAGTGAGCTTGAAGAAAGCTAAGCAAGCCAGTGGGATATTGTCCCTGGACCTGTGCCTCAGTCAGGAATACCATCTCCCTGAGTCTCCTCTATGCAGATGGAGTGAGATGCCAAGAAAGACGGCAGCTATTTTTAAATGTTAAAATGTTGGATCTACTGCTACAGCTATCAGTAAAATAATTACAGCTGGCCTTAACAGTGTTTAGAGAGAACTATTCCTCACCAAAACAAAAAAAAGTACAATCATCTCTGGAGTATTCTGTAAATAGGGTTTGGATAAACACAAACGGAATGTACTCTACTCATTATTCTTTTGGGAAAAGTCACAGGACAGTAAAGATAAACAGACATGAATATTGTCTCTGATTCCAGTGTAAACTCATACTCTCTTTGCCCTCCCCCACATGACCTTGCAACCAGTGAGGCATTTGGCTAAAAATGCTCTTACTGACTCCTAGGAAACCCTGCCAGGTTCGCTGGTGACTTAGAAGGGCCAGACTGGCACCACCAGAGTTATTTAGGATTTCCCCCAGGAGGTTAGACCATGTCCAGGATACATGAAGCCAAGCCACAGGCATGACAGTGTCTGGTAGTCCCTTGCCATGGTGTCAGTCAGAGAGGAGCATTGAAGATAGTTGGGATGAATATTTAAATTTTTCTCAAATCCTATTGCTCAATCTTCAGTGGCAACCTACTGAGAATACAAAACAGCTGCACGTACCTGTGTGGTACATCTTCTGTATATAAACAACAGACACTGGTCCTCAAAACTGGGGATGTGATGGTGGCAGAGATCACATTTGTCTGAGCTCTGCTTTCATTTTGTTTTTCATGTCGCCCTAGGTGAGATGGACCTGCTGATCCTCTCAAAAGTGCAAGCCAGATATCCCGGGGTCACCATCAACAATGATGTGATAGAGCCAAGTGCTGACCAAATCTCCAAGTACAAAGGTATGTTTATAGTAAATAAATTAAATTTACATTAAGTATGTTAAATGCATTAAAAAACGTGAAAAGCTGGATGACCCCACGTGCTTTCTTGTCAGTGCTTTCTTGTCAGAACTGTCTCTTAAAAGTTAAAAAATTCACTGCTTTATGCTTTTTTGCCATCATTGCTTCTCAACAATGTTCACTCTCATTAAAATCTTAGTCTCTCACGATTCAAGAACTCTGTGTGGCAAATGCTTGGCTAGACAGACTTTAAAAGCCAAACACGGTGGGAAGTGACGGGTGACTGTATGGGAATAGAGTAAAATCATCACATTTCAGAAAGTTCTTGTCCTTCAACTTGCACTGAATCAGGATCATCCCTTAGCATCAAAGGGAAAATTTTAGTGTCTCATGGCAATTCTTTCACATCTTAAAAATCGTTTCCAACAAATAGCTAAACCTCACAGAGGTGCACTGCATTAGTTACCATGCTTAGAATTAGAAAACATGGACAGGAAAGCAAGAGTGATAGGGAAGAGTTCTGCCCTGTGCCCTGGGCCTTAGTTTGTTTCCATCCACCAGCCCAAAGGTCTGTGCAACGCTCAAGAAGGAAAGCAAAGCCTTTTCCAAGGAGGACTGAGTGTTAACAAGGGTACTTTGGTCAAATTGCCCTACAAAGTGAGCATTCAGTAGCAATTCACAGTTTGATTATCACCGGATTAACACCTACAAGGCTTCACCACAGCAGGTAATTACGGTGTTGTGTGGAGGTGACACCAGCTACACCTACAGGCTGTGAGCAGCCCCGAGCGGAGCACACCTTCCCAGAGAGCGGCTGCTGAATGGATGTGACAGTAATGAATGAACCTCATCAGCAGACTGTGCTGTTGGAAATGAGCCAAACCATAGTAAATACCAGACTGTAAAACCACACTGTAAATCTCCAACTCTTGCTCTTCCTTAAGTCCTTAAAAACGAAGCGTTCTCAGCAGGAAGCAGCTTGTGGAACTCAAAGCAAAAAAATGAAAATAAAAAAAAATCCCCTTCTCCCTGCAGTGTGGGAGTTCAGAGTCACTGGAAACACCAAAGACTCCCAAGAAACACATAATGTTTTTTCTATGTGTCTCTCTATTACACGGTCCATCTTTTAAAATATGGCTCATGCAAAATCCCAGGAGCTTTTATCACTCCAGGCTGAAATGGTGAAGGACGGGCAACAGAACATCTGCCCTGTTTTATGAGACAGTTTGGGCCCTTGCACAAAACATTCCTGTCCTGTCTGGGCTATGTAGGGCTGGATTGCTCTGGGTCTTTCTAAGTGGTCCCACCACCTCCCACCAACAGTCCTATCCTACTTCAGTGAGTTAATTTCCAGAAAAAAGTTTAAAAAATATAAGATGTTGTCCTTATTTTAAGTTTTATGCTAAACTAGAAATGAAATATTCATCTGAATTGCTTTCTTTAAACTTTCTTATTTGGTAATTAATCATGTCCCCAGTAGGTACTGTTAATTAGGTTTCTGAGGCCTAAGATTTTCAGCAGAGAATTAGAAACATTATCTGTGCCTCTGAGGATTCAGTAGTTATGTTTTCTGCCTCACCAGATACTTTCTCTTAGGGAAGGAGAAGCCAAGCTCAAGAGAGAAACTTCATACTGGGACATGCAGCGATGACAAGCTCAGGTTTCTCTTAGGCAGAGATGTGTGATGGCAGCTCCCCTCAAAGCTCCATGGCTGGGCTGTGGCTTTCCTTCATTCCTGATCCATGGGCAGGTGATGTCCCTTGGTGACTACAAATGGAGTGTTGATGGCCCCGCAGCTGAGCTGCCTTGCCACTGCACAGCTGTAGGCAGCCCAGTCTTGATGGCACCTGTCAGGGGCACATGACCGGCTTTGATCCAGACAATCTGAGGAAAACTTTCCAAAATGGCTTCACAAGAATCTTTGGGCAGAAAAATCCCCATACTGAGCTTGTCTTTCCTGAAATTTTGCCTTTAAAGGCCCACTCTAGCAAGCAATTCCGTTGTTATCCTAGCTCCTCTTTGCAGGCAGACTAGCAATTGAACTGAGCCAGACTGCACTACATTATTGGTGATGGGGATAGGAACTGCTGTTGGATGATGCCTGAGTTTAAAATAGCAAATGAAAACTGAAATGCAAGTGCTGGGGCCAGTGGCTGATAAATGGGAGTTACCAGAACACCAGTGGCAGCATCTGAAAGGGGTGGCCCATTTCCAGCCACAGAAGAGAGGAGATAAGCACTGATGGAGCATTTCTCATCTGTCTGACAAGGGATGTGTCCTGATCAGAGCCCAAAAGGAGAAACATTGTCTTTAGTGGTGTAAAGGCACTGGTCTTAGCAAATTGTGCTGTTTAGAACATGTGTTCTGTAGCTAAGGCTCAGTCTGCCCTTGGGCCATTTAAGTTTTAAATTTATGCTAACTCCAGCGAAGCACAGGAACTGCATCCAGGCTAGCTCTGTCCTGGAGCAATCCCGAGCGCCAGGCAGGAGCGCAGGGAGATGAGCTCCATATGCCAGCAGATGGACATTAGTATTCCAGCATCCCCTAAATCGTGAAATTATTTCTCAGTTTTGTTCCCATAAAAAGCAAAGAAATGCAGTGATGAGCCAGGCCCTCAGTGTAATTTATTCTTTGAATCCACTTCTCCAGCTTTCTGCTTCCCTCAGTTTCTGATGTGCATTGTATTGAGGTCTGAAAACACACCACGTGTTGCTCCTTATACCAGCCTTTGCTTTAAAGCATTGTCATTCCTTTTTCCTGAAGCAGTTGGCCAAAACTCTGGGCTTCTGAAAAATTATTTCAACACAGCAGAAGTCAAATGTCAAGAGATGGGTCCTTGCTTATGGAACAAAGCTCCTTCCCTCTCCCACCACCCCGGTTACACAGTCTCAGAAGGAGACATTTGCTTTCTCTGCCCCTCTCAACCTTTTAATCGTGCTTCTCTCCACAATAACCCCCACTTTGATCCATCCTTGAGTGTCTGTATTTATTTGGGGAAAACTTTCCACCACAGCCTGGCTTCTGCTCAGCCACATGGGTGTTTTGTGGTATTTACGAGGTGGGGCCATCAATCCTTCTCCTATTGAACATGAAATGTGCTGCTCATGGCTTCATAACTGTTCATCCCAACAAACATCTTTTAATTCAGCTTGAGCCAGTCATGGGGAAGAATTTATTTCTTCTTTAAAAAAAAAAAAATCAGGTAAAGACCAGAGGTGCCCAAATGGGGGACCAAAGGGAAAAGCATCAGACCCTCTTGAGACTTCTTCCTACAAAGCCTTTAGAGACTCCTCCTCACATATGGGCTCAAGGTTTTAATATTCCACTGTTGTGTAAAACTAGTACCAAAACTCTCTACCTAAATAGGACTTTTGCAGTTATTAAAGTTCTGAGTGGAAATCAGTCCTATATTTGCAATTGAGATAACTCTGCCCTGCCTCCTCCCATATTTCAGAGCGTGTGGCTCAGACATCAAACCTTGGGAATGTGAAGTTTACCTGGCACAAGGAGACAGCTTATGAATATGAAAGTCGAATGAATGCAGAAAAGAAGTCTAAAAAGTGGGACTTCATTCACATGATCCAGGTAAGAGTCTCTGCAAGGTAAATGCTATCAAAGACTTGGCTGCTAAAAGTATGCATGAAGTATGTGACCTCATTATCGACTCTAAGGGGAAGAAAGGTGAGTTTACTTCCCAGTAATTTGAAGTACTTCAGCATAAGTGAACTGCAAAAATGAAAAACAGCTTTGAGCACAGTAGTCCTATTAACCAGGCTGTGGGTGGCAGTCAACTAAAAATACATTTTAACTAGTGTCTTCAAAAGCTCCTCGTCCTCTCCATGAAATTGCCTTTGTATTTCCAAGTTCACTGAAGCCATTACAAGCCATCTTCACTGAGAAGAAAGGCAAATCTCTTTGTCTCAGGTTAATGAATGAACATGAGCTTGGTCCTGGGAGAGCCAGAGAACCTGCATGGCAGTGACAGCCCTGAGCCTGCGGTGTGAGCCCACTAACATGCCTTGCTGTCCTGCTGCTCTTCTGTCAGGATTGCCCCTCTTTGGTTTCTTTTACCAGTGGTACTAGTTATAATAGTCACTCAGGGTGGCACTGTATTCCTTGTAAGCATCTCTGCTTTTTCCCAGATGCTGTATTATGTGAAAGATATCCCAGCAACTATCCGGTATTTCCACAGCCTCCTGGAATCACAGGCGAAGCTCCTCATTATCCTCGTGTCAGGTGAGAGCTGCTCCACCAGTGCTGCTCAGTTAGGCAAGGGCCATGAGGACCTTTGGGGTTCCTCTGAGTTTAGCACAGACTGTAAGGGTGAACTGACATCCACTGAGACCTGCGTGGGTCATAAAGACCAAGGTGTTATGAGCCACCAAACCCATGCCACGGGCACAAAACACCTTCCTCTTGCCCCGTTCCTTTCCCCACCCTACACAGCAGAGGCCCCACATCGGGTGAGGGGCTCCATCCTGCAGCTCTCACTCACAAGAGCTGCCCCAGGCTCTGCTGTTTGCTGGAAAAGGCTTTCCAGGCTGGCCATGGCATTATCTCGCTCCCAGAGACTGGTGGCATTAAGCAAACGGCTACAGCGGGGCTCGGCTGTGCCGTACAGCAGGTGTTAGAGCACATATGGTTCATTTTCTTCTCAAACTGCCCATTTCCTTAATATCATCATTTTGGGTAGGAAGCAGCCTTTTTAGGCTGTTTTGAATCTCACAGAGATGCTCTGTGGTCAATCCAGCAAGAAAATGCAGGAGCAGAGTAAACAAGGACCTTTGAATACTGTGAGCAAGGTGTGCCAGCGATGCTGCAATGGTGCAGTGCAATTTGACTCTGGAAAGCCTTTAATTTGCCCTAAAAGCTATGGAAATGTTAGTTGTATAAACAGTCACATCTGATAATTTTGAAAGGGATGTTAAGCATTATTTGTTCAGAGGTTTAAACTTAATTTCTTATTGAATTTGGCCATGTCTGCAAACTGTGTTTGATGAAGTTGCCTTTTATTTTGGTCCTGAGGGGTCCACAAGGAAGTGACACTTCTCTGAACTGAATTTATTCAAACTATTTTTAATCCAAAATGTTTTTGGTTCAAAGTGTTTTGAAGCAGTTCATGACAAGAAATCTGTATTTTAAATGATGCTATTTAAAATTATTTAAAAAAACTGTACTTGTTCTTTGGCTGAACAAGAATAGATCATAATATCACACTATTGCTGATTACCTGGACTTAGTTATTTGAAACTCTTTTCCAGTTGTTTAACCTGTCCCTTTGGATATTCACAAAATGTGAACAAAAGAAGGAACATGTGCCTATTCAAAATTAAAATTATTATAGTTCTGAGTTCATGAAAAGTATTTGAAAATCCTCTCTGGGCCAGGTGACTCCATGTTTTCTGATGGAGCAGAAATTGCTGGGGCCAACAAAAAGGTGGGAGAGTGAAGCAGGACTCAGAATAGGAGAGAGGAAAGGAAGGGAAAAACTTTGGGGAAAACAAGAGAAGGGTGAGGGAAAGAAAGAAGTGCCATGAAAATGAGCACTGACGCAAAAAGAGGTACTGAAAGATCAGCAGCATAAAGCTCATTTCAAAAGAGGAAATGTCATCTCCAATACAAACAGATCAGAGTGTGTTAATTAAAAACCAGTCTGGGAGCAGGGTTGGTAGGAGAGGGCTTGGGTAAGTTGGTGGAGGTTGCAATCCCTCCTGCTCCGAGCCTGCTGGGAGAGCGGAAGATTTGCAGGAGCTATGGATCTGTTTACATCGCCCTGAAAACAAAAGCAGTGCCATATGCTGAGTCTATCGAGAGCCATTATAATAATGCTGCGTTCAGGTACTGTATAATTGCTCGGCTCGGAGACGGCACTGAGTCACACAACACTGACACCAGCAAATTTCCTGCAATTAGTGCTCTGCATTCAATTTCCACCAGGTGAAAGAAAATATTGTAGCCTCTCTTCTAAACACCAAACTGTTTATTTGACTATAAATAACTGTTTGCACATAAAGCAACTGCAAAACAGCAGAGCAACTGGTTTTAGTACTTAGGGAGAATTATAGTTGTAACTTTCAAGAACTGCTCATGAGGCTTGAAGTTCCTTTCATTCCATCCAGTTATTGTGGGCAATCCTTTTAAAAATTATTTACATCAGAAATACTGAATCAAAGATCCAGGCTGAGGGAAAATAAAGATGTGAAGACAAAATTGGGGAGTTTTCAGCTTATCCAGCTGGTTTTTGCTGTTCTTGAGACACAAAGGTGAACTGCTCTGGCCTCACCTGGGGGCTTTGGGGAGACGTGCTGGAGCTCAGGGGTAGGTAAAGTGTCCACCCACCCTGGCAGTGCCCAAACCTGAGGTGCACAAGCAGGGAGGCAGCCATCTCCACCATGCCCCAGGACACATCCCAGCTCTGGAAAGGTCCCACTCGCAGTGATGACAACTGCTGAAAAACCCCAGATGATCAAAAATGTGTTCAAATAGTGTGTTTCCTTATTCCTGAGTATTTTTCTGGTCATTCACCTCTTAGGAAACAGTGGCTGGGAAACACTGTGGAAGAAGTACGGGTCCTCCTTCCCCTTGGAAGATCTCTGCTGTTATGTTTCCTCTGGTGAGTTGCCGAGGATACTGGATTCAGCAGGGCTGAAGTACCAGCATTACGAGCTCTCATCCCACATGGACATAACGAGCTGCTTTATTGAAGGGGACAAAGATGGGGAGCTGCTGCTGGATTTCCTAACCGAAACACGAGAGTTTTCTAAGACTGCTCCTCCTGAACTAAAGAGGCAGTTATTGGAAGATTTAAGAAAGCCTGGATGCAGTGAAAACAGAGATGGGAAGGTGCTTTTCAATAACAACCTGGGTGTAATAGTGATTGAGCCATGAGTTAATTTCTTCTTGCTTCTTGATCCAAAGCAAAAAGTCAGATACAAACTGTTAAGGACTGAAATATGTTTTTTCATCTTTTTAAATGGCTTAATTCAGCACTGATATGTAATTTTTTGCAGCTTGTTAAGAAATCAGTGTTAACGTCTGTTGTTATAAGTGAGCTTTAATACCTGATTAATTCTACACTCATCTATGAATGTGTAACCCACTAAGCAGTAAATTGTGTTTTGTCATACGGATGTTGTATAATCAGCTGTAATTGAGACCATCCACTCAGGCACTGCAGAAACCTAACCATTTCCTAAGAAATAATCCAGAACTACATGTGGTTTCATCATCATTTAGAAACTCTCTACAGTCCAAATAAGCAAATTACAACTTCTCAGTGCAGCTGGCAGGAGTGGAGGCTTAGAATGACTGACTGGTGTGTGGCTTCTTGATGGGATTTCTTAGGCTTGTGACTTCAAGAACTCATGCCTCCAGTTATTGAGAAAGTGGCCTCATACCTGCATGTTCAATGGTTGCCTCTGCAGCCAACCCCATTTAAAGGCTCTGCTTCCCTTTTCCTATATTTTCACTTTATGATGGTATATGTGCAGAGATATTTGTGTGCCAGGCCCCTATAGGTACTGCAAGAGGGAAGCAGTGGAAGATGGTTGAGGCACAGGGTTGGAAACAGCTGTCTTGGAGAGGTGGATTTCAGTGGTTAGCCCTGATGCAAAGTCTTTGTTAGGAATCAGCTGCTGCAGTCACAAAAGCTTTTTTATTTTGTATTTCTAATTAACCACACAAGCCTTCTGGTCATGGCCTTTCTTTTGCCTGGCAGTGGGTGTCATGAGGATCTGTGAGCTTTGTAATAAGGAAAATGTAGAAATAAAATTTGATACCAAACTGACCAGTTCCAGTAGCATCTTTTTCATTTTCGATGGTGTTGTGTCAGGTAAATCTATCCAATATATAGGGAGTTCATCAAGAAGGTGTTTCACCTCCTTGGTCCCTGCCCCATGGGAGACTGTTGTGGTTGATGCATTTCTTTTGCTAAATCATTTTAGAGTTTTAAGAATTGTTTTGCTATCTATGAGACTCAGTGCATAGTGGGATACAATACAGTCGCTTGAATGGATTCAATAGTCTGAATACTCAATTTGTCCCATGAGACAGGTGTGATTTGTGCCATTAAAATAATTTGATTCAGTGTTGAAATGGTTTACTTTAGGTAATACTTTAGCTGCAAGAAATTACGTTTTATTATTGCACACACATTTCTGATACAATGTAAATTATTAATGATTTGAAGTGATTTCAAGAGATCATATTAGGTGTTAATAGCTGTTTATATTAATTTTAGGGCAAGTTATTTGAAACACAAACTTCTCCTAGTGCTCAAATACTAATTCCAGTGTATTTTAGGATGTTTCCATGATATTTCTCAGCTGTTAAACAGAACAAGATCTATTACCATTTTACACAGTTCTGTGCACAGACTCCTGCATTACAAGACCTCAGTATATCTGTAAACTGCTACAGTCACATGCCAAAACAGGAAAGAAAGAAAATCTCTCATTAGAACAGATTGCTGCATGCATTTCTAATGGGAAACAAATTAAAGTTGCAATTATTTTTGTAGCTCTTTTGTGCTGTCAGTGACCTTTTCTAAATGGTGCTTGCAAAGGAAGTGACCGCTGAATATTGCACATCAACCCTGTCAGGAGTGAGATATCTTTGAGAGCCACAGAAATGCCAAAACAAAACCAAAACCCCTCAAATCCAACAACAAAAAAACCCCAAAACACTGATAAGATGCACATGCAGGTCCTGTTGTTTTCTTTTGTTTTTTGGCAGACTTAAAGAAAAAAGGGTTTTAGGGGGGTTGGGAAAGATTTGTTCTGAAAATGCATGAGAGACCAGGAAAGATGAGGAGCAGCAGAGCTGATCTGGAGAGGAAAGAGAAGGATATGACCACACACACACAAAAGAGATATTCAGTGTGAATGCACAAGAGAGCTCCTTCACCTCTTTTGCTTCATTTAAAAAACGGGGAAAAAAATCACAGTAAACTCCATTGTGTGTATGCAGCTGCTTCTGCTAAGGGACTGGGGGAAAACTGAATCAGCAGAGCACCCTTAAGGGATAAATTATTTTTAATTTTAAATTTGTAACACACACATTTCCAAGAAGTAAATATTATTTAGGAAATGAGTATGGGGAAGCACAATTTTATGCTCATTTTACCATAAAAACTGAAGGACATTCTGTAAATCTCTCTCAAGCAGCTTCCTAACAAAGTGAAGAACCAGATTTTCATGTATCACCCTTTATTGTGCAGCGAGGCACTGCCATTCCACAGCATGGCTGTGGAGTGCAGTTTGTCCATGGGCTGGGATTTACACGGCAATTTTGAGTTTACCTGTGTGCTTTCTGCACTGAGTTAATTGTTTTCCTCTCAGAAATTCTGCCTTATCTCAACCAGCAGAAATTGCTTCCAAAAGCATGTCTCCAGACCAGCCTTGGCTTTTGCAAACCCCCAGGTAGGTGTGTGGGCCAAAGGGATGGGTCTCCATAGAACCATAGAGCCACAGGTTGGAAGGGACCTTAAAGATGATCCAGTTCCGACCTCCCTGCCACAGACAGGGACACCTTCCACTATCCCAAGTTGCTCCAAGCCTTGTCCAACCTGGCCTTGAACACTTCCAGAGATGGGGCAGCCACAGCTTCTCTGGGCAACCTGCGCCAGGGCCTCCCCACCCTCTCAGTAAAGAAATTCTTCCTAATATTTCATCTAAACCCTCTGTCAGTTTGAAGCCATTCCTCTTGTCCCATCACTACATGCCCTGTAAAAGGACAAACCCCAACACCCTATTTTGCTCACTTGCGCCCCTAGAAAACTGACCTATAGACTTTATACAGAGGTTCACTGAGAGCAGTGGTATTAAACCAGTATAATGATGATTGAAACAAGCCAGGCTTCAGGATACCTGTATTAAAAAATATCCCAGAAATAATCCTGAATGTTCTTCGTGCATGGGTGCCCCTTTCTGGCTAAAAACACATTTTAGCTATGAAATGTGACTCTGGGTAAATGCAATCCTTAATATTGTATTTATGTATTTCTCAGAGATGGCTCTGAAGAGTGTTTGTTTTCAAATTGTGAGACATTCTTTTTTCTTTTCATTTCCTAGACACATAAACCTGGAATATACAGATTCTAATTCAGGTACAGGAGAAAAAAGCTGGCAGGAGGGAGGAGGAGGAAGAGAAGGAAGTCTCTTTTGAAACAGCAAGCAAACACCCAGGCCTGTGTCCCTCTGATAAGTGAGAATGAGCTTGTGGCTCTGATGCTGCATCAGGTGATTATTTCCCAAAGTAATTCCCATGGGATGTTTGCTATGCAGGGAAGGGAATAGCCCGATGTCCACGAGCAAGGTACGGCTTTGGAGCGATGCCACATGGGAAAGCTGGGACAGAGTCACAGTGGGGGTGACCCTCTCCTAAGGAGATTTCATGTATATATCCCCCTGCATCAAACACATCTGCCTGAGCGGCTTCACGGCTGGTACTTTAAATCATACGTAGAAAAATATTCTCCCTGCTCCGTTAATTACAACAGCAAATTGAACAAACGCGCTCACAGCTCGGCCGCCGTCGCCATTCCTACGTGGGTGTAATTCATGCTTGCAGCCCATGATAGGATTTTTAATGTCATTACACAGTAGGGCAAAGTCTTCATTTTTAATAAAAATACAAATGCTAAAATGAAATGGATTAATATCTAATTTTACATCTTCATTTACATGATGTGCAAAATTATCTTAAATATTTGTTATGGATGGAGTGGCTTTCCACCAATTTAGGCTTTTTTTTTCATACTGGAGAATGTTAACAGAAATTGCAGCATAAATCATTGCCTTGTAGAGTACCAGAAGGCGCATATAAAAACCCATATCTTTACTGCACATATTTCCCATTAACCATAATCTATTAGTAATTGAAGTTCATTACAAATTCTTGTAGACTTTACTGCTATCATGCTGCATGACATAGTGAACCTGGCTTGCATAACAAGAAGTCCTTGCTGGGAAATATCCTATTAACAATGACAGTGCATTTGTCATTGTGATAATAAATCCAAAGCTGCCTGTAGATTATAAATTATTGCGGCGCCATTTCCACTGTTGTAGTTTAAAAGTTTTGTCAGCACTTCCATTTTACCCCTGCTTTACAGGCAGTTATAACCTGACCATAAAAACCTGCACAAAGCTGAATCCTGGCTCGCAAGGTCTCAGTCCGAGAGCACCTTTCTTCCCTCCGTGAGATTCATATTTCATCCACAAGAAAGCCTTTGAGGCAGAAGTTGTGTTTATGACAGATTTTTAGGTTCTGCATTTGCATAGATTTTAATTGGAAAAAAAACCCAGGCCATTTGACAAGTGATTTGTCCATAATATTTCTAAAGATTGTGGTAAAATTTAAAAAATCATCAAGACAAAAAGATGGGAGCAGGGCTGAGCTGAGTGTTCACTATTTTAGCACCTGAAAAAGGCTTGGTCCTTATCTCCAGGTGCCACAGACTTTGGGGAGTCTTTGGGCACACCCTGCATTTCTTCAAAGGAGAAACTGGAGAGAAATGATGCTCCCCATATGCCTCACAAAGGTGTTTTGAGGATTAATTACTCATGCTGAAATTCTGGCATCCACTTAAGTCATCCTTCATCATGTCTATGCAATTCTTTCAGTTCTATATAGGTTTTAAGTGCTATTAAAAGAAAATTGCCATAGAGTTGAACTTTAAGTGTTAATTATGACTCGAGATATAAATGACATCAGGTCAAATCTTTCACATTTAACTCCGTAATTGACTTCAGCTCTCTACACCAAGGGATATATCTCACTGAATGCATCTGTCCATCACATTTCTCAAGTGCTTATAGCAATGCATCCAATTAGCTGGACGTAACCATTGTGACTCAACAGCTCCTAAACAGTGCAGGATGAAGCCTTCATCTCCTTGAAATCATTGGGAGAACTCCCTCCCACAAGCAAGGCCAGGGTTTCACATCATCCTGCAATACATGCTCTGTTTTGAACTACTGTTTTCATGGGGTGGATAACGGATTTTGAAGTATATATAATAATTTTCTTTCCACATCAGTAACGTCTTTCATCTCACAATGCCCCAAATTACTTTAAAATCTTGATATGCAAAATCACCTCACTTGCCACTGAAGTGCAACAATGTCCTGGGTGACACTCAGCAGTTGTGGGGTGGTTGATGACATCCTTTCACTGCTGTTTGTGGTGTGGTGAGGAGGAGGAGGTGATTTTTGGCAGCCAAAGTGACAATGCCAAGGAGCAAAAAGCAATTTCCCAGGCTGGCACTGAGCAGGGGCATGGGCACTAACAAGTCTCCAGCTAAAATTGCAACCAGCTTCCCCTCTTCCTGGGCGGTGGAGTGGTGGGATACTGGGCTGGGACATGGGGTTGGCTCAGGATGAAGTCCAGCACCCACTCTCACCCCATCACACCCAACAGCGCATGCTGGTGGTGGAACCAAGAATGTCGACCATCAATGGGCTTGATGGGAGCTTTTGTGTTGCAGCCCTACCTGTTTGCAGTGTCCTGGTGCTCCTTCACAGGAGTGGTAATGGGGAGCTCTCTTACAGCCCACAGGCAGCCCCTGTTAGCTTGTACCTCCCAAACATCACATCCAAATCTTCACAATCTCCTTTCACATCAAGAGTCACTTTGCTGCCAGCTTGTCTGTATTATCAAATCTCTAGTCAAAGAAAACCAAAACCCAATGAACACAGAATTACATTAATTAAAGACCATGTCATCCTTTCCCACTTTGAAGTCCCTCAGTCCAAATCATGTCATAGTTTTCCACTCACAGAGAATATAAGGACCTAATGCCTTTGGGAATCTTAATGCTATAAATACATTTTTATACTTTTATAACCGTGATTTTACAGAGGTCACAATGAGACACCATTTATTTTGGTGAGAGTAAGCAGGATATTTGCCAGCAGATATAATCTCTTTGTTTTCTTAAAGAAAATGAAATGACAGTATTTGGAGGCTGTTTCAAGGATCTGGTGTGTTACAAAGGATCCTGGCGAAGATGAATTAGTGGCCAGTCTATAGGTGATCTTGCCAAAAATGAATAGCAATGCAATTTATCATACGCTTCTGTAATTTATCTCATGACCATGTATTAGATTAGATAAAGACAGAAAGACATGTGAATTGGATGGACTGGACTAATGCTGAAAACTTACACCTGCTTTTATTGAGGCTGACAGGAAGATTTCTGTTGCCTGCATTGCAATCAGGATTTGGGTTCACATTTTTAATTTGCTTTGAAGTATGATCTTGTCCAGCAACGAGAAAAACGCTAACTCAACATTAAAGTTTGTTGATCGTGTCTATTTCTTATTCAATATAAATTTGTTCCATCATATATTTCACATTCAATCAATTAAAAAATGTAAATCTAAAAAAAACCACTTTGAAGCTTAAAAAGAAGAGTAATAAGCAGCTGTGAAACCGCTGCGAACACTCATTACATGCTACCCCATTTTCAAGGTAACAAACTAATAGTTTATTTTGTCCCCTTCCAATAAAATCCATACTTCAAAATCCACTTTTCATACCAAATTGGTCTGTCCGTAAGACAAACAGTCTGCAGCTCGGGGTGTTTACCTACAACAGCAAAAAGATGTGCTACACTGCCTTCAAATTCAGGATATCACCAGCTACCTTCTTCAGGCTGGCTGCGAGCCGGTGATTGATATCTGTTCTTTTGCATTGCTTTCCTCTCCTATCTCTTTGTCCTGCTGCTATAATTGATCACAGATTTTTCCATCAGGCTCCATGTCAGATTAGGATAGTGAACATGACTGGCTTAGAACAAACTGCTTCCAAGTGCACCGAGGCAAGCTCGGGAGTCGAACGGCTCTAACAGTGACTGTGCTGGGCACGTCCGTGAGGACAGCCCAGCACAGGGAGTCAGTAATATGCTGTTATGGTAAGGGTTTGGGATTGCTCCTCTCTATGAAGCCTGTTGTGGTCACATCTGCCACTGTGGGGCTGGGGTTTTAAGTGAGGAGCGATGCCCGGGTCACCATTTTCCTGATTCAGGAATAAATTCCACCTTAGGAGTCAATGGATGTTTCTGGCAGGATATGCACACATGCTCTGTCTGAGGCTGCAGTTGCAAAATCACACGTAGCTTTTGTGTTTGATGCTTTATGTGTGCTGTCAAGAGCTGTGAGGAGTGAAAGCCCAGCAACTTTCTCTGCTCTGCATAGAAATAGATTCTAAAGATTCACTGTGGCTAGTCTTCCCAGGAGAACTAAACTATCAATCCCTTACTTTAAAAGCTCTTTGGGGGATTACTGCTTGTTTTTATAGTGCCTAGCACAATTGAGTCTTCATCTGGGTTGGTGGTTTTAGGTGCATCTGTTCTATAAATAACAATTTATTTTTTTTTATGTGAAGAACAGAGCATTATTTAGGGAAGAGGACTCTAAAGGTTTGATCCAAATTTGGTTCAGCAATCACAGATGAGATTACTGACAGCAATTGCCTCCCCCATGGCTACTGTTGCTCAGATCTATAAATCCTGAGAAGGAGGTGGTTCTTCCTGTGGCAGCTGGGTGACCTCTGAGACTCCTTCTGCAAGAGGACGAGATGTTGAACCTTTACATGGGCTCAGATGAAGACAAGAACGCAGTGGATGAGAAGCATTTTGAGTAAGGAACATCCAGTGTCCAGTGCAGGAGGTCCCTGAGCAGAAATAGGTGAAAAAATACTAAGGAAAACTGTCATATGTGCTTCCTTGTATATATAAGATGTATAGGATACTGTTCCCTGGGTCCCTGTCTGTGACCACAGCTGGAGAAACACTAAAAAAATAAGCACGATAGTCCAAACATTTAGAATTTGTTGTAGACCAAGTGGAAATGCCCATCACTGGAGACACTATATAAGACATTGTGGCACAGAAGTGCTGCTACTCTTTTGACACACTAAATCTCTTCTTCCTGAATGTCATTCTTTTTTCCTAATAATGACTGACAAGGCTAACATTAGACCACAGAAAGCAGTGCTTGAACAGCCCACAGGAGCATGAACTCTGACAACCTGCATTTAATCCCAGGGAAGACACAGGCAGCAGTGTGTTAGTGTAACGCTCTTAAACAAATTCTGAGTAAAAGGCTTTTTGCTGTACATGTATAAAAACCACGTACTCTTGGATATTGCCATGTGAGAGGGGATGCTAAGAGTTCCTGAAATTATAGTTTTCTGGAAAACATAACCTGAGAAGGCTTGAGACTCAGCAGACACAGAAGCTATTACTGGGACTGGGATCTTGCCTAAAATAGGTCAGGTGAACTGCTGCTCAGGTGGATGTACTGCCAGGGCAGAGGGCAAACTATGAAATAAATACCCTAGTACCTATAGGCTGCTGTAACACAGTGTGCCTGGCAGTAAGGAATAGTATGGAGGGATAAAAAATACTGTTGGGGGGGAAAAAAAAACCCCAAGTAAAATCTTGTAGTCTGCCAAAGACAGAGGCTTTACAGCACAGACTTTGCTGTATTTCTACATGTCCTGGCTACTCTTCTTCTTCCCTTGCAGAGGTTTAGAGGCTGTGGCTGAAGATAGCACTTCCCTAAGGCAGAAACCAGAGTGCCGGAAGGCAAAGGATGATGGCCAAAGAAATTTGGAGTTCCTTAACTTGCAGGTGAACCTCAGGCCACCCAGCTGAATAGCCTATTTAAACCCTTGGGTAGCTAACCCACACATCAGGAAAGGTTAGCCCAAGTTACTAAGAGAAACCTCATTCTGGCATGACTTATAGAGAGGGTGCCACTGCCCTGTAACCAAGCAAGGGGCACAGATGCCATGGCTTACTGATCAAATGCCTTATTGGTGTGTAAGGTCATCCATCACATGTTGCTTTGGACTCCCAGGCCAATACATATAAAAGTCTGTCTCACAACAGGCACACCCTATTCAGCTCCCATCTGCCCACAGCAGCCCTCCCAGTGTTGCTAATTACATCCCTGCAATTACTATATTGGCCACAACTCGCCTCAAAGCCATGGCCATACTGATGTACCCCAAGGGTGGGCTGTGTTAATGAACAAAGACAACACAGAGTCTCCATTTAAGAGCCTGTTTCAAAACCCAGAAGTTATAAGCTCAACCTCTGGACAGCCACACTCCCATTTGGAAGGTAGAGTTGCTCCTAGACTGCTTTATTTGTTTCAATTCAGTTTTTCATGGATATGTGGCAGCTTGTTCACACCAGCAATGCATGGAGGGGCTCAGTTTCTTTTGCAGGCAAAAAGAAAAGATAAAAAAATAAATATGTAGAGAAGACAAAAGAGATGAGTTCGAGAGGGACTCTGGGAGCAGCTAAGCTGGTGCTGTGACTGGGTTGCAGTGCAGGGCAGTCTGACAATTCCAGGTCTTCCCAGAAGAGGCGTGAGACGGGAAGTGGCACTCTCAGGGAAGAGTTTCCTCTCAGCTGTTATAAAAAGCATGAAAAGCAATTAAAACAATCTAAAAATAGGAAGGTCTCTTCCTTTTTTAATTTTTTTTTCCCAGACCACACTTCTGTGCTCCCAAGGCTCTTGCTGACCTAGATAGAGGTAGGAGGACATGTCTGGCCTAATGCACAGGCGAAAGTTCCTCTGTTTACTAAGCAGGGACATGTACTAGGGCAGCAATCAGCAGCCCCAACCCTCAGCGGGGCCCAGGGGCTCAGGCTGGAGCTCCTGGCAGAGAGGTGTCCTGGGGCCACGGCAGGAGCACCGAGAGCAGCAAGAAGAACTGCCCACACCTGGTCAGGAGAATGGAGAGCAGAGGAGTTAAACCTCACTGTTTTTAGGACAGAGGTTTTTGTTCTGCTCACTAGGCATCTTTGTGCCCAGGGGACTGATAAAGCTTCTGCTGGAACTGGGGGAGTCAGGCAGAACGAGATAACTAGTGCTTTGAATCAGCTTTGGTGATGGTTGTACCAACAGAGAGGGCAGAGGAGCTGAACTGGAGGGAGACAGTGCAGCCTCACCCATGAGTGCATCTGCTTCACACGTGAGAAACCCTTTCCTTGTGCTTTCTGTGTGATTTGGAGGAGGTTTGTGAGCCAAACACTCCTGTTGTGATATCTGCACTGCAAAGACGTGTTGCTCAGGGAACCCATGCTGGGGACACACAGCACTGGCCCCATCAGTAGCCACCATGCCGAACAGCCTGATTTTAAGTTACTTTGTTGGAACAAAGAGATCGCTCCAGTCTTAGATACAAGATCTCAATCACCTAATGCATTTCAGTCATGAACCTCATGCTGAGAGCTGCCTCTCTGGAGCTCTTAGCTGTGCACGCTTGCTTGCAAGCAGAGATGTGGTGTCCTTTTGAGGATTTGGAGAGGGTTTGAGCTGGAACTTGTCACTGTTGTGCTTTTAATCTTAGCAACAGGTAAATCAGCAGGCAAGGAAGGTGCATAAAAAGGAAGGGGAGAGAGGGCTGCGACACCCAGCCAGGGACATGCAGTGATGCACACCCAAACACTTATCCCTCCTCCAAGTGATGGGCAAAACCACCAAAGCAGTTGGGAGCTGTAAGAGTATGATGAGATGTCTGCAATTCATGGAAAAGTGGCAATTTTTGCCCACTGAGTGCTGCAGCACTGCTGAAGGCCTTATAGGCTCACAGTCATGGTGAGTTTTAGGGATGGAGTTGGAGCTTAGGATGCCTGGAAAGGAAATTTGGTGAGTACTCATCTTAAGAAAAATCTGATTGTACTAACAGCGTTAACATAAAAGGAGTAGAGAATAGGAAATTGTGTAATGGAGTTCTAATTATAATTCCTTTTGTTTTCCTGAAGAACATTAAAAAGCCATGATGTGACCAACGACTCAAACCTAAAAAATACTTCCAATTTTATTTTGATACTCATTGTGGCCCCTTGTTAATTTATAGCTAGCAAAACAATAAACAAAGACGATCTTCTCATTTGCATCTGACGCTATAAAAGTGGTAGTTTTTAAAAGGTTACCTAGAATCAGTGCAAAGCTTTGATTTCTGTCATTAGCATATTTAAGTCTAGCTTAGGCAAGGTTTCTTCCCTGAAACACACATTTTGTTAAAAGCTGTTTAGTGCCCATAACCATTCTGCTGTTCTCAAAATATGATCCCCTCGCAGGCCAGAGCTAACCTGTGCATATGAAATGAGTTCAGTTTAATGTTGTGTTAAAAGAGTTTGGTCTCTGGAGCAGTCACTCTGCTTAATAACATGTAATCATATGCCTTCTATTTAGTTTTCATTTAACTTGCCCCATACAAGCAATGAATCCAGTTTAATTAAATGTTCTTTTAAACAGCGAAATGACACTGGTTCGTATTTTAAAAAATCTATACGCCACAGGGCACCCTCAAGACACAAAATCCTAATAAAGAGGATGTAAGATGTACAGCTAATATTACAGAGCAAGTTTGACATTTGCAGGGTAATTTAGTGAACCAAGTGCTTCCTTACAGGCTTCACACGGGAGCGCAGTGGCTGCAGTGCCATTTAATAGAAGATGAAGAGCTGTGTTTGTAATAATGCTAATAAACAGCTAATCTGAAAATTAGACTAGCATGTGGCAAAGGGATGCTGTGCATGTATAATAAATGCTGCTCAGCAGCAGGATGAAGGCTGTCAGCTGATGATGAAATCCTGCCACAGCATTCAGCAGCAGCCTGGGGTGGCTGGGCAAGGCTCGGTCTCCTGCACCCCAGGAGTCCCCAGGCTGCACACTGTGGGGCAAGGAGGGCAAAAACGCACATTAGTGCTAAGGGATGGTAATGAGGTGTAGGAAAGGGGCACTGCAGGTGCCCCAACAGAGCTTAAAATAGCTCTGAGGTCCTCACATTCAGGGGAATTGGCTTTAAGCTCAACAAGTGCTTCGTTCTCATCCCAATAAGGGGTGAGAACAGGTCTTCAGTGTTCAAGGCCAGGTTGGACAGGACTTGGAGCAACTTGGTCTATTAGAAGGTGGCCCTGCCCATGGCAGAGGGGTTGGAATGAGATGATCTTGAAGATCCCTTCCAACCCAAACCATTATGTGATTGACCAAGCATCCTGTTTTTGTTTTTCTTTTCTCTGGTAATTTAAATCTGATCTAGCCCTGGCCAGTAAGTAGTTTAGCTCTTCTTGTTTCTAAGGGCATCATAAGGTAAAGGAGGTAAATGAGGTAGAAAGGAGTGGTAAATGTTTATTTTTCTCCTTTAGAAGAATCAGGACCTTTAATAAAGTAAGTATTAGGGCAATGAAGAAATAAACACTGAAAGTGTCTCACTCATTACTAAAATGAAAGTGCTTGCTAATATATGCAGTGCACCTGGAAATGCCCATTCCAGTAATTACAAAAGGGAAAAACACCGGGGAAACAGGCAAGCATGAAGACAATAGCCATTAGAAACAATATTAAATTAAGCACGCCTTTTGAGATCTACAAATTCACTGATTAAATTGTGCATTACAAACCTGCCTTGACTTCACTTAGCCGGAGTCCTGGAGCGAACCTGGAAAATTTGAAAACAGCCTCTTGTTTGGCTCTGAGCTGAAGTCAGGGCTGTTCCTAACTTTACTCAGCCCTGTCTTTTTTTTTGTTTGTTTGTTTGTTTTTGATTTAAAGATGCAAAAATAACCTTTTTTTTATTTTTTCCCCCCAGATTCCAGCTGGCAGAAGGCATCACACTCCTCTAGTTTGAACAAAACAAGGGCAGAAAAAGGGCACTTCATGCCATGCAGCATTAAGCTTGGCAAATGGCATAAAGCCCATCAAAATCAGCAGGAACCTTCTCATTGACCCAACAGCCCTTGAGTGTGGCCACCCGTGAGCGTTTGGGTGAATTCAGCCATACTAGTCCCTGTGTGCACCCACGTTTCCCCAGGGAGCCCCTTCCCACCCAGCCATAGGGCAGGACAACTTCTGACATTGCATTTTGGCAAAAATGCCTTTCACTGTGGCACAGGCAGAGGGATTAACCCTCTGTGATTCCTGTCCCTCAGATATTCCTAGACCAGGGACAGCTCCTGGGGTAGCAACCATGGGCCAAGGCTCTCTCAAGGCACTCACAACCCTATGGATGTTCCAGGATTTGTGCAAAGAAAGGGTGGAATTGAGACCAAGATATGACCTTGCTGGTGACAAAACTGTATCCTCTCACAGAGACATGAGAAATGAGTGAGGACAAGGTTATTAATATGTTTCTTGGAGTGCAGGGTTGTTTATAACCATTTTCCTATCATTGATGAGATTTCCAGGGCTAATGGAAACTCTCCCACTTTCTCCTGTTCTCTGAGAGATATCCTAAAATTGATTGTGGAAGCCAGCAACCACTTCCAATTGATTTTGTGTCATTAAACTTTAAAAACCATGCGTGGCTTTCATAGAATTCTCTATACTGGGAAGTGGGCTATCACCCACCAATGATCCCAGCTTGCTACTAAGACCGTGGATTGTCTGGGAGGGAGGGAAAATTGTTAGAAAACTCTTTTGTAGCTAAGACTTTCTTGTAATAACACACACATAACCCCTGTTCCTTCCTCTTCTAAAACCTGGAAGATAGACAGCTGTTTAATTTTTCCAACTTTCAGCTTTATTTAGTGGGAAAAGAAAAGCTAAATGGAGATCACTCATTTATCCTTCTGCCCACGCAGCCCTTCCCTGGTTTTCCCTAGGAAATGAGGTGCTTCTAATTTGTTTGATCTTAGGGAATCTTAGGAAATAGAACCTTTGAGAAGTCTTTGCTCCCAGGACAGCAGAAGTTGAGGGCTCCTTCCCTGTTTCTCAGTTCATTCCCTCCATACAAACAATCTGGAGGCAATCTGCATGGTGCAGATGGAAATTCCCACTGTAGCTCTTGATGGGCAGTGGGAAGCATTGAGTTCCTATGCTGATCACAGTGAGGGATCTCCCGAGACATATTTTGGGATTATGGGTATGTAAATGAGGTCTTTCCAAAAAACCCAGGGGGATCTGTGAGAGGTGAATTCAGGATCACTCTGTCATACTTAAAAACAGACCTCTGCAGTCTGAAGCTGACAGAAGACCAGGGTATAACAGGAGTGCCACAGATCCTTTCTCCTCCATAAACCCATTGAGACTCCCAATGACCTCTCCCACACCTTTGCAAGTCACATTTCCATGAGCTGTACCAAAACTCCAGAGCATTGATGGACTGCCCAGGGGACTGAGTTTAGATGACAAACAGCAGGACCAGCCACCTTGAATTCTGCTTTGCTCAGATGTCTTGGATCCAAATGGGAAAGCACTCTGAGTGAGGGACAAAGCCTCTGTTCCTGCAGGGAGCAGATTCAAGAGCACAGCTTTTGTGCACCATTTCCAGCTTTGTAATTAAGGCTGGAATAACCCATAAAGTGACACATAACATATTAAACACCTTCTGTGTCTTAGGAAGTTCAAACTGGGTGTTGCAAATGGAGACTCATATGGCCCAGCTGCCTTGGGCCATATGGTCACTCTGCTCCTTGCTGTGCCATGGTATGTTTGGGAAAGCAGCAGGGCAGCAGCCGAGATACCAGCACGGGTGAGAAGCAGTGACACATGGGAGGGTGACAATGATGGTGGTGGGACAGAACCCTGCTCAACGTGTTTTCTCTGTTAGTGTTTGTGGAATTGGTTCAGCTACTCAATTTGTGATATGTAGAGCAGCCAAAATAATTCTTTGCAAAATAAAGAGCTGAGAGCAGATGAAAATAGAGCTAATAATACAGTCATTAGGAAGAGAGCCAAAGCCTAAATTGCAGTGTCGGGTGTGAAAGGAGAAGCCAGAGAAGGGAGATGACTGTATGTACCCTACACTGCCCAGGGGACACAAACACATCCCCAGAGAGCAGCTGTCTACAGCAAAGGGAAGTGAGAGGCTGTGTGGCCAGACCTGTTGCCTTGGCACAGGACATCATCCCAGCAGGATGGTGCTTGAGTGCTGGGCAGGTTGTTCATGGCCTTGCCTTTTGGGCAACAGCTCATTGAGGTACAGCAGCAGGCAGGGAAGGAACATGTCACACCATAATTTGTGTCACCTGGGAAGATGGGGCCACCACTATGCTCTTACAGATGTGCAAGAGACATCTGTGAAGGGGACATTTTCTGGCACCAACATGGGTTGTGATTGAGAGATCTGTGGCTGAATGTTACAAAACAGCAAAATCACAGTCCAGGAGGGTCATGGGTGGTGATGAAAAGTCATTCGAGTCCTTGAATGGGCATCAATAAGTGCAGTGTAGGGTGTGTGGCTGATTTGTCCTGTCCTGTGGAGGCAACAGCAGAGCTTAGCCTTGGTGTGTTTTATAAGACAGGCACAACACCAGAAGTGGTTAACAGCAGCAGAGCAGTCAGGCATATTTTACTGCCATCTGCTTGATAGCCAGTGTTTCTGATCCATCTAAGGTCAGACAGTGTATTTCTTTTTACCCTCAGGTAAAATCTAATGATAATGCAGCCTCTCGACTGGCCATTCACAGCACCTATTTAAAGCTGCTCAAAGAGGCTGTGCAACTGCACGTCCTTAAAGAGAAAAATTCAAGTGCCTTTTTGTGCCAAGTGCTCTTCAGTTTAGACCAACCTTCAACTTGAAATGGGAGGAAAGTCCTTCCAGAGAACAACAAGAGGGCAATTAAATACACACTTCATAGAATTGTAGAATGGTTCAAAGGGACCATAAAGACCATATTGTTCCAACCCCCTGCCATGGGCAGGGACACCTTCCACTAGATCAGGTTGCTCAAAGCTCTATTCAACCTGGCCTTGAACACTTCCAGGGATGGGGCAGCCACAGCTTCTCTGGGCAACTTGTGCCAGTGTCCCACCACCCTCACAATGAAAAATTTATTCCTAATATCTCATCTAACCCTGCCCTCTGTCGGTGTTCTTGTCCTGTCACTCCAGGCCCTTGTCCAAAGTCTCTCTCCAGATCTCTTGTAGCCCCTTTAGGTACTGGCAGGTGCTCTGAGGTCTCCCTGGAGCCTTCCCTTCCCCATGCTGAACACCCCCAACTCTCTCAGCCTGTCTCCATAGCTGAGCGGCTTCAACACTCCGAGCATCCTCATGGCTCTTCTCTGGATTTGCTCCAGGAGGTCCATGTCCTTCCTCTGTTGGGGCCCCCCAAGATGGATGCAGAGCTCCAGATGGAGTGCCACCAGTGGAGCAGAGAGGCAGATTCACCTTCGTTGACCTGCTGTTCTCAGTCCTTTTGGTGCAGCCCAGGACACCACCGGCTTTCTGTGCTGGAAGTGCACATTGCTGAATCACGTTGAGCTTCTCATCAGCCAATACTTGTTTATATAACATCTTTCTGCCCAAGATGATCAAGGCAGTTCTCCTTGATATGACCATTTCTGCTGTAATAAAAATGCTGTAGAGCAAACAATGCAAGCACACGCTTCAGAAGTATTGACTGGAATGATTTCTCTCTGCTCTTCTTGCCATCAGTTTTCTCAAGTGGTTCCAGTCTAGTCTGTTGTGTTCTTAAAATGAGAAAAAATATCCTGATTTCTTAATCACATGTTGTGGAATGATTGTGATTTCCCTCAGTCTCTCTCTATGTCCCTAGGGAAATATGGTCTAGGCCAATTTCTGCCATCTCTCTTTCTTAATCCCCCATGTACACCAAAGTGAAGGGTTTATTTAGTGGTGTGGAATTGTCCATAACTACAATAATTTTTGCCTGCTTTGTTCTCTCATTGCTGGAGGAAAAACGTTAAAGGATTTTTTGTTTTCTCTTTCTTTTTTTTTCTTTTT
This sequence comes from Scytalopus superciliaris, assembly GCA_013400415.1. Taxonomy (NCBI): domain Eukaryota; kingdom Metazoa; phylum Chordata; class Aves; order Passeriformes; family Rhinocryptidae; genus Scytalopus; species Scytalopus superciliaris. Next base: position 198,240 of record VXBX01000098.1, read on the forward strand.
TTTAAAGTAATTTTAAGAAATGAAAATTTTTCTAAAAAACTTTGGTTTACGAGTAACACCTAAAATTGCAGCAACAGAAAGGAATATGATTTATATATTCACATTCCTTGATGTTCTTTGTTCCCTTGAAATTGTCAAAATGTCAACCTATGTTAAGAATTTTCCTGTTTAGCTGGGGCGCTCATGCGGCCTTTGCCAGAAGTTTCTTTTCCTCTAACAAAAGTTTAGGCTAGAGAAATAATTTTCTCTCCATAGCACAGGTGGAGGACCAAGCTACAGAGTCTTGAACAAGATTTTTGTAGTCATTGTGGTGCCTAAACCTGAGAGCAAAAACTAAATGGCAGTTTTAGGAGCTCACTTGCATGCAACCAAGAGGAGTTAGTAACTGTTTTTTTAATCTTTGAGTACCTGAATGTCTCCAGACTCTGTCTGGTTCCCCATGAAGCCTGTGCAGGTTGAACCTGCACTCCCAGCCCGAAGGGAGGACTGAGTCCGTATCCAGTGATGAGGCAAATATAGTTAAACATAGAGAAACACCTCCAGAAAAGCACAAAAGAGTGATGAGGTAATTAAGTAGCTGTTATGAGGATGCTGTCACACGTCACACTGTTTTGCCCATGCAGACACAGTCCATCTTTGCCAGGGTGGCAAAAGTGACTCTTCTAAATAGAAGAATTTCCCCTCTTCCCTCTTATTCCTTGTGCAATGCAAAGCAGGAGATACTTATGCCAAACCATTTCATTTCTTCCAGTTTTATTGCCAGCCTTCAGGCTGCCTCATTCTGGACCTGCTGCAATCCAATCTGCTCTCACTAATACTTCAAATATAATATTTATAACAGCCCAGGTTGAACCAAAGGCTACTCGCACTGACAGATGTCATAAGCTATATCTCTCCTTTCCACTTTATTTTTTGGTACCTTCTGGCAAAGAGGGAGGGGATCTGGTAATGAAATGCTCCTTCTCTGCATCCAAAGCAGAGGAACATTTTGCTGTGCTGCCTGTTATTCATTGGGGAGTAATCAAGTTGTAGCTAGTTGGTTATCAATGTGTTAAGGAAGGTCAGGATACATGATGGCAGTGGATAAGCCATATTTATGATTTAATTATTGAGCAGCAAACACATGTGAAATTTTATACTTGTGGTTTTGGGGGTGTGCACGTGAGACACTGTGGACAGAGGGTCCTTATTCTGTAACATGGGAGTAAAACAATTCCTCTGCAACTAAAGATAATGAGTTCTGCAGGATTATAAACAGGCATGGAGCTGTTTTGCAGATAAAGCATCTTTTTGGTACTTTGCTACAGCAGAGCAACAGGGAAAATTCTGCAGGGAACAATCTTCTCCTGGCAGATGGTTGGACCAGGAGACCTGCTCAACATTTTCCATGTCTAGTTTTCATGATTTATACAGCATCACCCCTTGAAAAAGCCATTCTGAGAGGACATTACTGTTCAATGATAATTCACTGTACTTGAAAGAAAAAAACCCCAAACCAATACAAATATGTGTATCCTCTATGTTTGGAGCTTCAAGTCCACCCTCAGGTTTTCAATTTTCTTGGCTACAACCACATGCAGGTTTTTGTAAGATGGCTGATTAAACAAATTTCCATGGGAATAATAGCGATTTTTGGAGGAGAGGTGAGAATGGTCAGAGGGAAAGAAGAGGGATGATGAAGATGATCGGGCACTCTGGGACCTGCACTGTTAAAGACCCAAGCTCAGTCTCTGGTATGGACCAGACTGAGGAGGTGCTCAGTGTCTCCTGCCCTGGACATCTGCCATAGCCACTAGGCCACTTATTGTCTCTCTCTGAGGAAGAAGGACCTGTTTTCACCAATCACAGAAAAGTGATGAAATACCAAAACCAGCTGTTGGAAGAAGAATAACTTTCCTCCAAACTGCCTGGGGGGAATTCAAGTGCCTGGGGAGAACACTCCTAATTCTGGTCTTCATTAGAAAGAGAAGTGTGAACCAAGGGGGAAAATAAGATAGATGGGGCACCAAAAGGCTTTAGGGCAAATTGTTTTGCTCAGTACAACTCAGTTTAATGGTGCTGGCACTGGGAAAGTTTTGCATTCCTCTGTTATGAGCCATCATTCCACATGTCAGAGCTATGGGACACAGCTGCTGTCCAAGGGCAGCATTTTCCAGAAGTGAAGGTGGGAATTACTATGTTCAAAAAGACATCAAAGACCAGAAACAAAAATATTTCAGATAAAGGAAATGTTATCAGGCCAAATTGGGAGGGTATAAAACTGTAAAGACCAAAGTGCCCAAATGGCTGGAGACAAATGATTTTTAAATTAACAATTAGTTTTAAATCAAACTAGCAATTCACTTGGAACCACAGTCTAAACAGAAGAAAACAATTAAGCCAATAAATACAGAAAAAGATGTGGGAAAAAAACCCCACCAACTTTTACAGCTGCACTCTGTCTCCCTCCCTTGATTTTTCTGTATAAACACAGAGTGGAAACAAAGGCTCAGAGCTTTAGGTGACACGTACAAGCAGAGTGCAGAAACCTGACTATTTCTTGGTTTTAGTCTTTCTTGAGACTGTAATCCATGGAATTGTAGTCCGTGGCTACAGTAGAGCATCCACTGGTAACTCCTACTTCACACTTTTGCTCTTTCCTGCAACGGAGCTGTGTTCCTCCAAACTCAGTTTTCTTTAGGGCAAAACACCCTGAGAACTGGATTCCCTCAGCTTGCGCAGTTTTAATCCTAAAACCACAGAAAAATAAAAGAAGGTATTCTGAATGCAAAGCACACAGCAATTACCCTTAACACTTCCCTGTCTCAGCAATGAACTGCAGCTGTATTTGCTGTTGGGCAGGGGAACTGTGTTCACTTAAGCCATGGAGAGAGGAGAATATGAAAACCAGAATTTCATAGCCTGGAGGAATCCCCATGGCACACACATTTGGGTGTGAATTGCTTGAGTCCTCTGCTGGAAAAGAGCCTCAACTTATTCTTGCTTCTCTTGGACACAGCTGGCCAGGACAATTTACATTGCCTAGAAACCAGGAAGCAGAGCTTGTGTTCAACCGATTTGCTCAACTATTCTTTTTAAAAAGCCCCAGCCTCAGCAGTCCTCAAGAGGTCTCTCCTACTCCTTTGATTTCTTAATATATGTGAAACCAAATAGAAGAAAAACATAGCAGAAGGTTCATTCAGTTAAGCTCTAGATTGACTTCATCCAACTTAATGCTTTTTAATCACTCTTTGAACAAAAGATTTAGTCTTCATAATCCTCCTTTTGCTCAATTTGCTGTTCCTTATTTTATGAAATCGACTATTTATTAGGTTTCCCTTATTCCCACCCCCTGAATGAGTTTGCAGGAGAAAAAAAAATTGGCTAATATAATAGGGAAAAAATACTTTCAGGAATAAAATAAGCTAGAAATGACAGTTCAAGCTTTTCTTTTATTGGAAAAGCACACTCAAAAAGACATGGAGCCCTTTTCACTGAGCAACCAGCTGAGCTGCTAACACACCGGTCAGAGCTGCTAACCAAAACCTCTCAGCAATATCCAGGAGCACAAATGCAATTAGACCTGCTGATTTCAAGGCTAATGCAGCCCTTGTTTTGGAAGACTGAGATTTGAGTTTAGTGTAGAGACCTTTGCAAATAAATTCCTCTTGGAGGCTCTGCTTCTTGTTTGGCAACATTACCACTGATCTCCTTTTGCAGGCATTTGAACCTGCCTTTTGTCTACATATACTTTGACTTGACTGGGTTGAAAATTGCCAGATTCAGTCAGCGTGGTGGGCTGGGTAGGAATTGTGCCTCTCAAGGCCTCCAAGCCCTGCTGCAGGAGCCCCTGGCTGCTGTGGGTGTCTGCCTTTCACCAGCTTCTGCCTCAGACAGTGGAGAGTAAGTGTGCCCTGACAAACAAGCCAGTCATTCCTTTCCAAACACTTATCTCTGATTCATTGGGCCTTCAGGTCTGCTTAGGAGAAAGTAATTCAACCTCGGGATTTCAGCTACAAGGAAATAGAGTGGGAAATGATGTGGGCAGCAGGAGAGCCAGACCCACAAATCACTGTTTCCCATCACCCCAATCCTGTTCTGTGCTGCATCTCGACTATTTCAACTGTTGTGTTTCGAACAAAATCCTCGAGACCACTTTGCAAAGCCCAGAGCTACCTGGACTCACACCTTTCTTCATTTCCACAATATCTATCCCACATGTACTGTAGGCCTTCTTCTGGGAGAACATTTGCAAAATAAAAAATTAAATGCACTTCTTAGACTTTGTAAAGCTAAAAATATATTTCATCTTCCATTAGTTCCTCATTTAAAATAAATCAAATCAATTAAATATCACTTTTAAGATATTATAAACTATTATGTACTTGAAAACATGCTTATTCTCCAAGTTGATCATAAATAAATATAAGTGCAAATTAATCTAAAGTACTCTGTGAAATTTTATCTTTCAATTAAACAATTTCAGTGAAGGTCCTTAAGAAAACTTACTGCTGTCTTTCCTGCCATCCCATAAGGTCAGACAGATGTGATCAAACATATGTAACACATAAGATATCTGCAAAATTCTCTTGCCATCACTTTTTCTTTATGAGAAACAAAGAATATGCCCTTAAACCATGTGAAGGAGAACAGACCATACACCTAGACTAGAACTGTATCTGAATTGTTTTGAAAAACTGGAACATGATTTCCTCTGAATAACAGACACAGAGCCCCAGGCACTTTATATGTTCAAAAATTAAACTTACAACTGGCATACATCTGGCAGTGATCCTGTACACTACATCCATTTGGTTGGCCAGATGGCCTGAGACTTGCAGCTTTTTAATCTCACGCACAAAGCACTTTAGGCTGGAAAAAACAATAAATACAACATAATACAGCATTGTGACAAAAAGCCTCCTTTGTTGGTTTTCCAGCTATAGGTACAGAAAAATAAGTAGTATTTTCACACTTTACTTCCTACGGTGTGTCATATTCTGTGATTGCACCCCTTTTTCCTCCATTTCTTATATCTAACTGATTCTCAGGAAAGGGTGAGTGATTCCTTAGGTACAAGGTTGGAGGCTGGAGGCAGAGGATGGCAGGATCTGCCACGACTCATCTTTGAAGAGGAAGAGCAAGGCTTGAGATTTTAATATGTTTTTTACTTCTGTTCTCTTTGGGACAAAAATACCACATTGCTTTTCTGCGTTAAAACCAGAAACAGCTTTAAAAAGTGATTTTTTTTTTCTACTGTCAGTATCTTCAAGCAGCCAAGGGCTAGAAAAAACAAACACTCCTTTTCCTTTGCTCTGAGTGAACATTTCTTTTGCTCAAATACCTTTTCGTAGATTATTGGGGAAAACTTTTCCTCCCACTGACTTCTGCAGGAGCTGCAGTCTTTCCCCTGCATGGTACTGATCAGTTCCTATGCCTTTATCTGCTTTTTCCCCTTCTGAGACACATTCCATTCAGATCAGTGTAAAAACTCCCACTGAATCCACAGCTCTGTGAATAGCCACCTCCTAAGTCACCGTGGTATCACCACAAACTTTCACCTGACCCACATGACTGTTAAATGAGTGACATAAGGATGGGAGCACTTTGCTGTGAGTTTGTGTTCAGTCCTTTGGTGTTCTCTGCAGCAACAGCACAGGCATTTGCACAGCTGTGTGAGCGAAGCAGAAACTCAGCCTTCCAGCATTACCCCCCTGTTCTGTCACTGCGGCTGCCCATTACCGTCACTCATCCCTTCCTAGAGCTATCCCTTCCTCACCCTCTCTTTGGAAAGGGTAATGGAGCATCTTTGTCTCAGGCTTCAGTAATTCACCATGCAACTAATTCACTCAGAATAGTAGAGTTTAGGATGCACAAATGACTTCACTCATTGGTTCGTTTCATCTTTCCAGTGATGCCTTTTTCGCTGGCAGCTTCAAAGGCATCTTAGTGGATAAACTGCCTGACCTACTAAAAGAAGTACAAAGAGAATCCCCTTCTCAATTAATTCTTGTGCTCCAAATTCATACTCAGATTTGTTTCTGAGCAGCTTTCATTTCTGTTAATCAGCTACGACAGTTTTAGTTCCCTTGAGTTGTCGCTTGGCTGCAGATCTCCTCCTGTACTCTACTTTTCCCAATTGTTTTAGGAAAGGCTGCTGCTGAAATGGCAGAGGCCTGGACCTCAGCTGAACTGAATCAATATCTCCACCAAAGGAAATTATTTCAAGTTCACTAAAGTTAAAGAAAGCAGATTTTTGTCACCCGAGGCTCCTGTCCTTACATGTTACAGAGATAGCACATATGTATCTTACTGCCTAAAGACCTGGTCCAAATGCTGTTTCACACTCTTAAATTCCATAAATACAACTAGCTGAGGGAAGAAGATTGCTCTACACTTTCATATCAAAGACCCTACAGTAAATTTGTGCTTCAGGGAAAGTAGCTGAATATAACAAGAGACATTCACAGCAATATGGAAAATAAACACTGCCATTGCTGTCTTACAGACAGGAAGGCAGAGCTGGGGAAAAATTCATCCAAGGCCATGGTGGGTGTTGAAAATGGAGCTGGGAGAAGGGGTCAGTGATCTCCACCTGTCAGCTCTGTGCTCTCTGCCCAGGGCACTGGGCTGTGCTATTGTTTCCAATGGATGAAAAGAAAGATGTGTGTTCAGAGTCAGGATATGCAGATTTGTTACCAAAAAAAAAAAACAAAACCAAAGGGACAAAACTATAGTGGTTTAGCTACTGTCTGGGGTGGTTACCTCAAGGATCTGAGGCTTGTTGATGAAATTTTGGGCTGAGAAGCAAAGCCATTAAATAAATTCTTGTCCTCATCCCCAGTATTCCTGGGAGCCCCATTTGTCACTTGCTGAAATCTCTTCAGCTGGATCAACAGACATGGAGCATTTCTGGAAGCAGAAGACTTTAATTCAGACACCTACCTACTAATTTATGAACCTAACTTTAGTCAAGCAAGTTTGTCAGCCCTGGCCTCTGCCTTTAATGCTATTAGTATTCTGGAGGGTCTATTGACGATTTCATGCCAAATCAATTTTGGCACATTAAAGTGATTTGTCAGAAATCCAGCAAAAGAGCTTTCCTAATAATTCAGCTCTCAGACTCTGCAATGCTGGTGGGAAGGTAATAAGTGCCTGCATAGGTGCCCTCAATTTGTTCTAAAAATTTCAGAAAGATTTTACTGGAATTTAAAGCATTTTAACACATTTACTTTATTTTAAACATTTGCTTTTAATTTTAACACCGAGTGATTCGTAGTTTGCTTCAGGGTAGTTTTTAAATAAAAGAAAGCAAAATGGTCTTCAAGGAAAAGGTGTTTCATTTTGAACTGAAAATCTTCCAGGTATGTCTTTTAGATATAGCTGCACTTGCACCTGTAAAAATGCACATTAGACTGTGAAATTGTACGCTATCAAAATAGCCTTGAACTACTTGAGGTTAGTCAGGCAATGTGATTGTCTTTCTGCCAGAGCAATGATAGTGCACAAATAAGCAAATTTATCAGTGTCCTTTGTGGAGCATGTATCAGCTTCTCCAAAATATTTCAACTTTTCACCCCATATGTGGATTCTTATAAATGTGATGACCCATTGTTTTTTACATTTGTAAATTAGGTATATCTAGGATGAAGGATTATATTAGCTGATTTTATGGGAAGGGCTACTTACCCCATACTCAAAGCTGTGAAAAGACAAAATGTGAAATACAAGGTTCCTCCTGCCTTTGTATTTCGGGTGAGGCGGGTTCAGAGGTTTAGTAAATGCTGACAACCAGGAATGCTAAAGAGCATAAAAGTTTAGTTCCTGTCTGGGTTTGAAAGGTATGTTGTCAGCAGGCACTGGTTTTTGTTGAGGGATATCAGTTACCAAAGAAACAGCCAGGGATGTTAAATAGCTTGAAATGGGAAATGCTCATCACCTGAACTGCCAGCCCGGTTAATGAGTGTGTGAGTGGATATCCTGCAGCACAGAGACAGCGCTGCCCAGGGGCCTTCCAAAACAGTGCCACCCAAATCCACAACAGCTAACCACAGAGGAAAAGGAAAATAAACATTTCTGCCTCTTTGCATTATTCCTCCCCACTGTGGAGTTTACCATCTATTCCTTTTTATAGGTCTTGGATAGGGGCCCCAGCACCAGCTGATTGATGGGGGTCCAGGTGCCTGCAATGGTCAGGGTCTGGCTCTGTCAGCCCAGCCAGGCAGGGGTGGCACCATCTGGCACCTTGCAGGGTACTGGTCCTGAAAAACTCTCCAGAAATCCCCTGGTGTGCTCCATGCTGTGCTCTGGGCCCAGGGGGCTCCCTCCTCCCTAGGGATTTGTTTCCTGCAAACTGCTTTTGGGGTGACTAAAAACCTCCTTAGGGAACACAAAAAATAACCCTCCCAGCCCCTACCCTGGTGTAAGAGTCTTCTGGCAGTGGATCTGAATACAAATATATATTACAGAAATAGATGTCACATATGGGAAAAAGAAGTATCTTTTACCTGAGTTTCAACTATGCAGGATGGACAAGGAGACTTTTACAAGGGGACTAAAGCTAATGTCCCAAAAACAAAGAGCACATTTTGCTCTAGGTAAATGTACTGATATGCATGGCTGGCTTTTCCAGTTCTGGCACATTGCTTCAATCTTTTCCTTCCCACCATGTGAACAAATGTTTGTTTGCTTCAAGTTCAAGACAGGCTTTCCAAGGCAAAATCCATCCAGATGGCCACCAGACTAAGGGAGGAGCCTCAGATTTCTCTAAACAAGTTTTTAAACTGAAGAAATTGTTTTCTGCAGTGTTCTTCACTGATGATGACTTTTCTGCTGTTGCTCACGACACTGATGGAATAAGCTGCTTTTGTTGATTAAGGCTTTGGAATCCCAAAGGCAGTCTAAATCCTATCAAAAGGTTCATCTTTTCAGATGTTCTTTTTAAGTTCTTTAATGCTGGTTTCTGAATTCTCCCTACTATTTCAATCCTCACAGCTAAGCCCTTCATGCTATCCTTATGTAGTTCCTGGAAATGACATGATCCTTGTATGTAGTACACATCTAGTTCAAATTAATATCTGTCATTGTTGCATATGTATCACACACAATGCCACAAAACTGCACCCTTCATGTACTGCACGTGCAGCAGATGTGCAGATAGATGTTTGATGAATGCTCGTACATGATTCCCGACTTTATTTCTTCAAAAGCAAAACAACCACCCAAACCTTTAACCCCCAAATCTCACTTTACATTCTCTATGTTGTTTAAAATATTATGTTCCTTTCAGACCCAACATTCTTGCCTCCTGTTTCAGAGACAATCACTTTTGTGGGCACTGGTGACACTGTTTGCTGTAGGCTGACTTGTCACTGGAACTACACACTACTTTTGTCCAGAAGCAGAACATAACAGGTGAGGTCAACCATTTAGTGCATGAATGAAGTATTGATTCCTGTGGTAGAGTAGAATCATAAGCTGTGATTAGCCCAAACACACTGGATCTTCATCACCACCCAGGCCTCCATATCCTAAACTGTTGGGCACAATCCCCTTTACTAGATAGGGTCCTTTATAACCATCGCCAGGGTGTTGCAGAGCACTTTGTGGGCAGGGAAACAGGGGAGGAGTTTTGGGGCTATTCAATGCTCCAGGGATGCTGGTTCGGGCCACGTGGGATCTGGTTACCGTAAGGCGACTAAAGAACTTGAAACACTCAGATTCAGTTCCTGCTCCACTGATATGCATGACCTTGGGAAGAACCAAAAGTCTTTCCTTCCATGAAATGGGGAAAAATGTGCTTCCCACCTCATACAGTTCTGAGGATAAATTCCTGCAAGCTGCTGAGGTGCTCAGAGCCTACAGTAATGGATGCACTGTAAGTACAATAGATTGATAGTCATTCCATTAACTTTGGATGAGACCTCATAGGCATTGTGCATTTCTCGCAGTGTTCAAAGTAAGCAATTATCATTATTTCCATCTGTTCTTTCTCTGCCTGCGTCCTTTAAAAGCTGTGGCAAAGGCTGACAAGGTAGAAAGACTGTATGCCTCAGAAATGAGCAAAGTGAAACAAAACCCCTCACCAAAGTATGCCTGAAAAAATATAACACATTCTCAGAACTGTGTTATACCCACTGAGCAAAATCTATCTATCTATCTATCTATCTATCTATCTATCTATCTATCTATCTATCTATCTATCTATCTATCTATCTAATCTATCTATCCATCCACAAGGACCAAGTCTGAAATTTTTGCAAATTCTTTAGTGAACTACCATGAAGATTGGTTTTGGGGCTTGGGTGAGTTGCACTTCCACATCAGCGTGTTCAGGCCAAAGGCACAATTAGGTTTTAAATAAGTAATTTCTGAGTATTGCCATGTTTTAGTTTTAAAACACTTTCATTTTATAGTCTTTGTAAAACTAGCTCAGAAATGGACAGTGACATTGACTTCTTTGGGAGGAAAAGCACAAAAAACTTGCTACAGGTAGAGAAAGCTGATTCAACAGAGGGAATATTTCTGCCTAACAAAGTCATGCTTGTCCACAGCAAGTGGACATTTTACCAGATGCTGAGAGACCTATAAAATCACATGAAACTGGACAGCTGAGTATTGGCTTTGCATAAACTCAGCTACAGCAAAAATTGGAGTTGGCTTTCTCTGAGAAGGAGAGGCAGATTGGAGATGTGATACCAGCATAACCTCTGAAGGGAGAAAAAAGAATTGTGATATCTTTAAAACTGATGTCTTCATAAACCTTACATATACACTGCCCCCCTCCTAAACTCTGTTTAGCTGGTAAACCTTCTCCATAAATCTAAATTCTCAGCCCCAGGGGAAAATACAGGTTGTTACTTATATTGCAGATTCGCAGTTCCTCTGCCTGCAGGTTTATGACATGGTGTTGCAGCCCTTTTAAAACACCACTCTGTTGGTAACACCATAGTCAGAGACTCAGAAATATGATCAATGGTTAGGAATAAATCCACATTTATCGCATTTGAGCCTAGATAACACGTTAGATTTTTTATATTGCACCCTGAGCAAGCTTTAGCACCTTTCAGGCGTCAGAGAAAAACACAACCTCCAGCAAGCACCCTGGGAATGCCCTTCAGAGCATCACTTGCCTTGATTCACCTGCAGCAGATTCAAAGGACATGGTGAAAGGATGGCCAGGGAGTTACTTGCTCCTTCTCACAGGTGTCACAGCTCCTTTGGGGAAGTGGAGAACTGCTTTCCCAGCTCTATGGAGTAGAAAGTCACTGTTGGTGTAAAGCCAGATAAGAGCAAGGGGACTTAAGAGAGCTTTGAAAAACTCCTGGCTGGGTACTGGAGGAATTTTAAACCTCAACAAAGTAGGTGAGACCAGGGACAATGGTTCATTTTGCTTCCAGGATGATTTGCATGGGAATTCAGTGGGACCATCAGATGGTCATTCCTGTTCCTAAATGGGATGGTGCGAGGGATAAAGGTCAGACACTGAACATTTCCAAAGGACCCTATTCTGGCATACTTTGGCTTTCAAAGCATTTTCACAGTTCTTCAGACCCTGATCAACAAAAGGCAGCATTGCTGACTTCCTTAAGAGGAATAAACAGAAACTGGCACGTGACACACAGGTTACTCCTGAATTCACACCGCTCACATTCAATTGGTGTATAAAAAACATGTCAGTGCCTATGGAAATGTGAATTTTTTCTAAAGGCTTCTGTGGGCAACTTCTGCTTCTGTTAAAGAGGTTCAGCTTGAGTTTCCAAAAAAAATCAGTTGGCAACCAAGGTGTTAAAATTCCATAGTCAGTGCTAGAAAACATGGGTAGAAGTGAAATGTCCATTTCAGAATGTATTTCCATCTATGTGTGGATAGGCCTGTGTGTCTGGAAAAGTTATCAAGGTTAATTAGAAAAATTATCTCATCAGAACAACAAAAAAATCAGGTGAGTGGAATCTCTCTGCCTGAGACACACTAATCTTTCTCGGCTCGGTTTCAAGTGCAACTGTGATCCATCAAAGTCATTTCCTCCTGCAGTCCCTGGAGGACATCAAAAGTTTAAACCAGACTGGCAATACTTGCATTGCACCCTCGGTATTAATGAAAATGGGTGTTGCTTCTGCATCCTCCAGCAGCGTGCAATGAAAATAAAGAACAACCTAAAAAAAGAGCAAGGCTGAGATATCCATGCCATTATGTTGCCCCTGCTTGAAAAGACACTTACATGTTGTTTCTCTTTGCAGTTTGGAAACACCTTCCCTGAGTTAAAAAGAAGTCATGACCATTCTCTGTCTCCATTGTTATTTGATTGTTCTTGTTCAATATTTACTTACCTGCTTTTTAAATTAGTTTGCTTTCTTCTAATAAAATACAATGCATGTCCAGGCAGAGCAGTGAATAGGAGGTGCATCTTTGTAAAAGGGGCTTTCAAAATAAAAGTTAATGATATCACTGTTTTGGGCTCCACCTCACTAGGTTTTCCTTTGTTCAAGTGGACTGTCATCACCACTGAGACCTTGCTGGTTTTTCAGGCCGTTGATTTTAAAATGTTCGTTGCCTCCTTCAGTAAAGTTTTTATGGATCAAAAGGTTTCACACAGCCTGATTCACTGTTCACCTGTCATGCAAATTGGGGACTAGTTGGAAAAGATTGTAACAGAGGCCGGGTATTTCTGTTTTCAGTTATAATGATATTTCTCGTACTCTCCTTTGGGAGGATTTTGCTGTCTCTAGTTCCCAGGCTTCTCTCTCATCATTCACAGGACTCATTCCTTTGACTTCAGTTTTCAGGAAAGCAAGATTTAGCCTGGGATGTCTCTTCCAAGAAAAATAAACTGTTTGCTGTTTTGTTTTCACACTTGTTTACTTGAGAGTTGCCCACTCATCGGATGCAGGCTTTTGCCTGATCCCTCTGCTCAGGCACTGCTCCTCACAGGGGGTGGAGGACAGAGCTCCAAAGTGCCAGCCTGAGATCAAGAAGCAACAAAACTGTCAGCACCAAGATCTATTTTTACATTTCGCTACACAGCGTCACCATAAATAAAATGAGAATCACTGCTGCAACTCTCTTGCTTTCTCCCTGCATCAGTCGTTGTCCCTCCTGCTGCAGCAATACAAAACAAGAAGAGAGAAAACAAATGAAATTACTCTCTGGTGCATGAAAAAAAAAAAAAAAGAAGAAAAAGAAAGCCATTTAGTCCAGAATTCCCACTGGAACTGCCAGGCTGCAGCAGGAAGAGAAATCTTGTAATACCAATGCTGTGATGTGCAAGAGCATTAAGTGGTTTTACTTGTCCTGGCCAAGCTCTGAGCATGGGAAGGCACGATGGTGACCCACTCCTCCCAGTCCTGGTCCCTTTGCAAAGGTAGCCATGGCAGAAACTTCCCAGGGACTCAGAAGGTTCCCACAGTGGGGAAGAGCCACAACCAACAATTCATTAATCACAGTCACATCCTCACAACATCACCCCTACATGTTCAAAGCATTGTATGGGGCTTATGCTAACACTTGCCATGTCCTTTCTCTAACCATAGAGGGGATATAATTTTAATCCTGTTGAATGAACAGAAGTTGGTAGCTACAGCCCTTCCTTACTTATTGATATAATTATTATTTACTACTCTTCTCTTTTATTACCAAGGCACCCAGGTTCTGCAGTCCATTCCCAGTTCCTTCCATCTGAGTATCCCAAACTGTTTTGCATGTACTCATTGGTTTCCAAATCTCCAAGATCAGGGTAAAGACTTGTGGGATAACCACAGTGCAGCTGAAGCATTTGTTCAGGCAGTGTCCCCAGCCCAATGCGTGGTCCTGGCAAAGTGAAGGACATGTCAAAGTCAGGGCAGCATCTCAAGTATAGCACAAGCTGCCTCATACAGCAGTTCAGAAAGTTTCCAGTCTCCAATTTACCTGGTATGTAACACAGGCTGACTCCTTAAATGTATTTTTAAAACTCAATGTTTTTTTTCAGTATAATTCACAATTAGTGACCCTCTTCTCCCTTGCAAAGTGTTTGTTTTCTTCCACGCTGATTTGCACTGTCCCTAATGAGCAGTTAACATGATGTCAATCATACAAATGGGAAGAAATAGATATTCAGATGATTGCATTACCTGGAGCTAAGATTTGGGACCTCATATAGTTAATTTTCTCTTATTTGGTTCTTTTATTTTTGTTGTTAATAATTTCCATGACTTTCTGCTTATGCTGTTAAAGAGATGCTAAATCCTTCCACTGCATCCTTGTCTTATTGGTCCTGAAAAGACATGTTTCTGGCAAGACTTATTTCACATTGGATGCATAGGAACCTCCTGTGTGTAATGGTTCCATTCCTTCAGAAAGCGTGCACCTCCTGCTTATGTGTTGCCCAGATGTTGGTCTGTGTCTGCAAACGCAGTTTTCCTCAAAAAAATGGTGATTTCTGGAACCATACAAAGTAACTTTGCAGTTCAAGATGGATAAACATCATTTTGTCTCCGTGCTGAACATTGCACCAACAAATAGGAGGTATTTGCAGTGCTTAACCCCCAGTGAGAGCCCTCCTTAGTCATGGAATTAGTTTGGAAACGCCTTTAAGATTTCAGGACAAAACTCATAAATTCACAATACACATGTTCACAGTGTTGCCTGGCAGAAAATGTGGCAGAGCTCAGGAAAGCTTACACACACACACTCAGAGTTAGGGCTTTGAATCAGGTCATCATCAGAAAAAAGCGTATCAAGCCTGTTAAACCCCAGTATTTTTTTCATCATCAGGCAATGAGACTCAGGGTTTCCATACTAAAATGTCCTGGAGGATTCATCAGGGGCAACCAAATTATTTCCCTTGTACAACTCTTTAGAAGGATAAATCTGAGTAACTGCATAGATTTAGGGGTCTGGGAAAGCAGAGGGTATTGCTTATGATGACCAAGATGTGAACTCACCAGCAGAGAGTCAGACAAGGAGGGGCAATGATGTCAAATTTCCTCTCAGGACATTTCCTTGGCTGCCAAGCTGCCCAGATCAGCTGGGACTGTGTAGGGGTGGGCATTTCAGGATACTCTGGCTGCCCACCTGGGTTTTCACATGAGGGGATCAGATCGATGGGATGTAACCCTGGGGAGAGGCTGAGGGACCAAGAGGACAGCAGGATCCTGGTGGAGTTTCCCAGAGGAGAATCTCGTCCATCATGGACACGGTGACAGAAATCCCATGCTGAAAGTGAGGAGGTCCCTGGGAGGGCACAGCGTGCTGGGGCAGCAGCAGGGCTCGAGGACAGGGCTGATGGCCACAGAGCTCCCTGCATGGCATCTCCCTGCAAAGCCATGTCCTGTGCCGCTGTCCTGGGGGACTGTGCAGTCCTCACATGTCTTTCCCTCTTCCATCCACTGGGAGTTTCCCCTCCTTAACTTGATTTTGCAGTTCTGTGTTTTACTGAGCGTATGCAGTGATTTTAGTTTCTTTTTTCTTTTCCTTTTTTTGACACTTTTTTTTTTCCCCTGGAAAAACTTATCCAGTGATTATTTGAAAGGCTGCAGAGGCATCTGGGGAGTTTCACTTGCGCTGTTATGATTTAGGCTTGAAATTGCTTAATTGCTGTTTCCTATACTTCTCATTTTCAGTTCCCTAATGACTGTATCAATTTGTTGCCTATTATTCCCAATGACAGGGCAGTGTTTTGTGTGAGTGTTTCAACAAGCCATTTTAAATTCTCTTTCCTACAAGCTGCAGGAGGATCTGGCTTTCTATGCTGGTTTGGTCCTGTGGCCATGAGGAATTCCCACGTACAGCTCCAAGGGTTGCAGGCAAGATTACATTTAGCCAATTTCTGAATACCACTCAATAATCCTAAGTTTTCCTATCACATATTGCTTTTAATTTAAATGATTAATTACTGATTGGATTCTATTGATTTTTTTTTTGTGAGGAATTACAGTAGTTATAATGCTATAAAAAAATCTTGAGTTAAAAAATACATAGCAAAACAGCGAGGACAACAGAGACAGAAAGGCAAGAAAGCAAAATAACAGCAATGTGAACAAGTGAGAACAGTAGAAAATAAAATAAGCATAAATTAACACACATTCATACCATGCTAAATTAAAAATTAGTCCATGGAACTCACTGCTACAATGTTTGTGAGATGAACAATCAAAGCCAGGATATGTTTTTACTGTTGCAGAAGTTCTCAAGCCTGGGACAAATACCCTGCATTTGATGCAGTTCCTCAAAGTAAAGCAAACACCCTTTTCAGGTCAGATTTGTGCAGCAGACTTGTGACTATGTAGTAGTGCAAAAAGAAGATCAGTCATAGATCATCTTACATAGCACTATGTAATTTTTCTACTGGAGATAAACTCACTTGTTTCCTCTGCTGATTTCCTGTTGCCTTTTCCTTCAAATGCCCACTTCTGTATTTTAGCATTGAAAGGTGATGAAGAAAGACCTGTTTCAGATTCCTCTTTACCATCTTGTGTTTCCAAATGTCGATCTTCTTCATACAGGCTAATTTGGTGTTAGGAGGGGCTCAGAGCTGTCTCTACAACCTCAGAGTTAGTTAAAAAAAAATCCTCATTTCATTTGTTCTTTTATGTCAGTGGGCACTTTAATGTAACACTAGTCAAACACAAGTTAAACTTGAGTGATTAAGTCTGTTAGGTGAATGTATTTGCAAATAGGAATAATGTTAATAATGTATTTTTAAATTGATTTATCCTACTGATCATTTGGAGTAGTAACATTTTTTAAAATGGGTTATGATTAGAAGAAATCAAGCTCATGAGTGGAATGGTGCCCACTGTAGTGTCAGCTATCTAAAACCATATGGCACATGTTTTAGAAGATGACAGGCAGTAGCCAGTGTAGAGAAGGAGTCTCCACTCAGTTCCAAGTGCTAACAGAAGACACTCAGCATATGTCCCTCCAGAAAATCTGCATGAAGTTTGGAAAGGAAATGCTAATGATGCCTTCATAAATTGTCTTTTTTTTTGTGGCTCTAAAGGAGGCATTTCAAGCTTCTGATGCCTTAGACTATCACCTGGTCACAGTACCTCACAGAAGCTGATGATACTAATGGTCACTGATATGTCTTAACCACACAAAGCAGGGTTTGATATCTGCAGTTTAGACCAGAATGACTTCAGTGAGGATGTAAAGCTTCCTGCAGAGCAGCCTGGAGAAGAGAAGGCTTCAGGGACAATTAGAGCCCCTTCCATTACTTAAAAGGGCTCCAAGACAACTGGAGAGGGTCTTTAGACAAGGGTCTGGAGCGACAGGACAAGGGGAATGGCTTCAAACTGACAGGGAGTGGGGTTGGATTGGACACTGGGAAGAAATTCTTCCCTGGGAGGGTGGTGAGGCCCTGGCACAAAATACCCAGAGAAGCTGTGGACTCCCCCTACCTGGAAGTATTGAAACCCAAGCTGGATGGGTCCTGAGAAATCTGGTCTAGTAGCAGGTGTCTCTGTCCCTGGCAGGGGGTTGGAACAAGAGGGTCTTTAGTGTCCCTTTCAACCCAAACCATTCTGTGATTCTATGATTCTAATATTCTATTTTTATTAAGTACATCATTGGCTATATTTATCAGTTTTGTTTAATTTCATTTAACCTCTCTTTCAACAACCACCTGCATGATTCTAGTTTTCAGGAGTTAATGTCTGGATCCACAGGGCAAAGTCCCAGTGAGTTGGACCCACAGGGCTCTGAGTTCCTCTACATCAGGTGCACCATCTCAAAGGTGTCCTCCCACACAGGCAATTTTGATAGCCTGCAAGTTATCTGAAAAGGTCAGATCTCATTTCCAAGACTTCATCTTAGACCTGAGAGAACATTGTGCATGGTATATTTTATCTTTTATCAGAGCTCTCACTGAACACTTGAATACAGTTTGCACAGTCATTTCATATATATTCACATAAAGAGAAAGTTGAAAACTCAAACAACTGCCATTCAGAAACATGGCTGAACAAATGCCAATTTTTGTCCAATTTTATTCAAGGCATTTACAGCTTACTCGGTTACTTTGATGTAGTGCATTGGGTCAAAATACCCACCAAGCACTTTCTTTTTGTGTTTGAGGCATGTATTTAAAATTAGCTTAGACAAGGTGCATTACCCTTGAATTATCTGTGTGAGCTAAAGCAAAGCAGATGCAGGAAGAATGTGATTATCTTGGTAATGTTTGTGAAACAGATGCAAGCACAAGCAGTAGAATAAAGCACCCTCCTATGTTACTAATGTTGTTGCCACCAGGTTAATAATCCACTGCACATCCACCACCTCCTTACTCAGTCTACTGGATAGATATGTGAATAAAATATCACTAGAAAAAGTTCCTATCAGAAATATCTATCTAAAATAGAGTTTAACCGTTGCAACATTGAACAGTCTTCTGCCTCCTACAGCATCACATCCCACAGGTCAGAAAGACCAATAATCATATTTCTGTTCCCTTCACTTTCTTTTTCAATTTATTTTCCCTCAATACAACATGTTCTAAAAGCACAACCTACATGATGACACGAGACATGATCCAGGCTCCCCTCTGCAATAATTTAGCCATTTGTTTGAAATTTACCACAGTTTTGGTGATTTTTGAGCCCAGATGAAAGAAGGAAAAGTGTGTGTAGCTACACCCACTCCTAGGCAGCATCCCTGTGCCCAGCTTGGCCCAGTTTTGTGGATGGTAGGGAGGGGTGGGAGCAGCCAAATAATCTCTGGGGTTGGCAGCCAAGGCTGACCTTGGAGGTCCTCATGGGGCAATTTGTTCTGCATGGGGGTGATGGGCAACAGGCAGGTGCTTTTCAAAGCCAGCTGCACTCCAGACATTCTTTTTGTAAAGGGCCTGGAAGTGGCTGGTAAATGCTCTGCTCTGGTATTAGCACATTCCTCTAAGATCCTCATCAAGGACCACCTGCATCAGGGACTGGTTTCACTCCTGTGCAAATGGGTTGGGGCCATGGTCCCCCTTAGCAGCCACTCCTTTCATCCTGCCTGAAGGTGCATCTTGCTTGATATATACATAGGTAGGGCAAAGGATAAAAGTCCTTTATCCCTCTCTGTCACTGGAAATAAACAAAACAGATGGGGAACCTATTGCTGTGCAAGGCACTAAGTCATACCTGGCACAAAGTTGTGACGTGAGATGAACCAGAAACATCAAGACTCAAGTACTTTAACACTCAGCCTAAAGAGACCTGGAATCTGTGGGCATTTTTCTAGGCATGACTCCTTCACAGATTTCAATCCTTGGTTAAAAAAAAATAAAAAAACTATAAAGACATCATGAATTTGCCTACTAAAGGAAACTGACAAAGGAAAGATAAAACCCCATATATTTCTAACACCAAGCTCCTGGGGAATAAGTACAGAGCTCTATCTTACTCTTCAGCACTGAATAAGAGACAGAATGCAAAATTTCCTCCTTGAAATACTTTGGCACAAACAACTCTTCTGCACTATTTGTTTAGAAATCCAGTGGGGCTTCACTGAATAAAAGCTAGTATCTTCATACTGGTAAGTTGAAATAAGAACCAATTTCATGCACAATTGGCAGCGCAGAAGGAACTTCCTTGATAACCAAAGAGGAAAAGATTTTATGAGGCTGCATACGTATTTATGATTATTTAAGGTTCTTGTTATAATGAGGATCCTTTAAGGAGAGGAATTTTGTATTTTAATTTGCATAAAGACAATAAAAACTCTTTGAGAAGCAATTTCTTTCTATATAAAAAGTGAGAACATAGCACCTTAGTGGCACAGACATCTGTTCCTTAAGCAGATGCCACCATGTAAACTCCATCGAGCAACAAAACCCACCAATCAGAAACCACCCCAACCACATCCACAGCCAAAATTCAGTGGGTGGCTGGGAGCCTCCAAAACAGGTTGAGAAATGATGGGCTTTTCTTCAGTGTCCTCATTAAGCATCCAGTGGCACTTATTTGTTCATCATTAACGAATGCTACTGTATCATAGAGCTCTGAAGCTGCTCTTTGCTATAAAGTTAATCCCTGTGATCTACAATCTGCAATTCCTGCTCGTGAGATTCCTATCCAAGGAGCTTTAGCCCTTCCACACGTGAGATAAATAACCACTTCTTTGTTTCGCATTACGACTGTGGTTCAGCATCCTCTTTCGGGAGCTGATGTATCAATATCTCTGAAAGAGATTAAATATTGCCTGCTTAAGTGCTACATGCAGCGATACAAACTCAGGGGATCGTATTCAGCAGCTGAGCAGCCCAGTGAAGTCTGGGGCTGATAAGCCCTTTCTGAAGTTAGCTTACACTTTAAATCAGGAGTTCATGAAAGGCATTAAGAAAAACTATTATATTACTAGAATGGATGGCAGTACAGTTTATATGTTACACCTTGAAGTAAGCAGCAGGATTTTCAATCACTTGATAACCTTGAAACTGCTAAGGTATCAAATTGCTATCATGAATATTGTGCAGGAGCAGAAATAACTCAGAAAGCTGCCTTTGTGAATAATAATGTGGGAAAGAGCAATGTTCTTCTGGGCTAGCTCACAATAGCACCGACAAGCAAATGTACATGAAGGCAAGGCATGTACTTAAACAAGCATATTTGCATTTGAGTATATATCAATCAGTTATCAGTGCAGCTACATCTTACCTGACCCACAGAGAAAATAAAAAGCCTGTGAGATAACTTTGCCATGCAGGAAAAAGAAACTACAAGGGACTCATTTTTATACATGCACCTGAAATTATGAGGATAAAATACCCTCTACTTCGTCGGGCATTGTATCTTGAAGAAGTATTTTAAAAAACCCACACAGTATAGATCCATCCATGCAAGAATTTAATGTAAAACCCCAAACAACAGATCTTCCTGGTTTGCACACAAGACATGTTAACACATCCTGAGCTCTGATTCTGATTTCATTCACACTGCATGAAAATGCAGAGGTTTCCTGGGTAGGAGAAAGCTGAGCCAGCCCTCCAGACTCCTGTGTTTATGCCTTGAATCAGTGGAGTTTATACCAAACTCCGGTTTTGTTCTGAAGTACAGCATGGGTTTAGTCTTGTGGCATTTTCAGGTGACACAGCCTACTGAGATCATCTGACAGCCATGTGAAAACTCAATGTCTGGAGTGATTCATCATTGTGTCAGATTGTCCTGCACTTTGTCACAATGACTGACAATAGGGGAAACTTGGAAATAATACAAAGATTCAACGCTGGCTGATAATGCCTGCATTGTGATTAGAGCAGGCGGAGAGCGCGTGAGGAGAATGCTAATTTTGTCCCCCACCCCCAATTTCATACTGCTTTTGCTTTCAACAGCTGGGTGTCTGTACTTGCTTTCTTAATCTTCACTCCGTGGTATTTTTAAATGCAGAACCTTTTTTTCCGGTATGTTAAAGAGCCATATTATTACAAATGCAAAAAGAGGTAATATTGTGCAGAAGGGTAAGTTCTGCCAGCATCACTAGGCACTGCTTGGGCAGAAGCATCTCTGGGTGGACTTGCCCTTCCCTCCTAAATCCTAACCTTATCAGGGTACCTCACCAGCATCTTAAATAACAGCAAAAACATGTTGAGCAATACTTCCAAGAATGCTATAAAACCCAGCAAGCATGACTGAATTTGCACATGGAGTGGGAACTTGTGGAAGTGTCTTATTAAAAAATAATTAGGGCAAAATTTTTCCTTTATTTTGCTTTGACTTGCAGTAAAGGTTCAAGATAATTGCTGACTCAGTAGGGTATTGACACTTGAACAACCAGAAAAAGTGGTTGCAGCAACTTATATGATCTACTGCTCTTCCTAGAGGGCTCATGAGGGAGGCTGGTCTAGCAACTGAACACAAACCAGGTTTAGAAGAGAAAAGATAGCAACAGCTCTGAGCTCAGCAGAGGATGGAAATTCTATTCTGACCTCAAAACAGAAGAGCACAAATTTCTCTGAAGCATCTTACTCGCCTACAAACTCAGAGGGTGTTTATAATTTCATAGCTGATTCTCACAAGCAGCCCACTTAATTAGATGTGTGCTGTTATGCTTTGGAAGCTGGGTCCTTGGACGTAAAAGTACAAGAAAAAGAAATTTCTGATGGAAGAAGAAGAATGATCCAGTTATCTAACTGGCAGTAAAATAATTTTTTTCCCTCAAGCAAATAGCAATCTTAAATACAGTAAAAAGAAAAAATGGGCAAACCTCCTGCAGCTTGGTACTCTGCTGTAAGCCACTGGCTCTTTGTGTGAAGAGCTGGGTCATCCCAAAAGTGGTTCAACACATTGGAGGGAGGCCAAGGTCCGATTCTGTTCTTGCTTTTGCTGATATAGAAACCCACAGGCCAAGGTGGAGTCTCTCTGAACTGGCTCTGATGCACCTGAGGGAAAATGAGACCAGATTAAAACAACCAGTAGAAAGTGATCTGATTACCAGTGATGACAGCTCAGTGTGGGTTAGGTTTGGAAGCTGAGGTGACTTTGGTTGCCTCTATTTGAGTGCAAAAGTCTTTTTACTGCCATCATGGATCGTTTTGTATCTAACAAATATGGGCTCACAGCTTGAAAATGTTTAATGAATTGGTACACTAATTTAACTCAGTAACACACTTCCATCCCTAACTGTAACACTGCTTGGTAAGCACATTCTCTGGTTTCAGGATGGTGAGTGAGGATGCAAGAACAGGGGAGATGTTAAAATACATCTACGCGAGAAACGATCCATGGATTAGCAAGATGTCAGAAATGACCTGCTAAATAAAGCTCCTCAAACATTGCAAGTTGAGAGAATGAATGATTTGATTGACATTCAAAAAGCTCATAATTCCCTTCATTTTCTTTAAAATGAGCAGTAAAAAGCCAGACATACTTTTTCACTCTGTTGCTTTGGCAAGATGAGTTTGAACCATCAGCTTAAGGTCTCCAGACCTTTAACTTGCTACAATGGTGATGGGACATGCAAGTTCCCTAAAATGTTTCAACAACCACAACAGTGTCTGCCCATGTAGATATATTAAAGATATAGTCAGTGAAAGCAATATAAATCCACCATGAGATTACAATCTAAACATCTGGGAAACAATTGCTATGTTCAATCATTCAGATGAAATCATGGCTGGCCTTTGGACTACCCATTACAGTTTTTTTCCCCCAGTTGTTTCTTTCTTATAATTAACATCTAATATTGAGTACAAGAGTTTTTAATTTTGTTTCACAAAAAGCACTCTTCTGTGTGGATTGCAATTATCTTTGAAATATTTTAAAATTAAGAAAAGAGTAAAAAAAAGAGACCACTTTCATTTTTAATGTTCAAGTTTAATTAGAAATTGTTCAAATAATTTAAAAATGTAGGCATTAAAATACCAATTAAGCTTAAGGCAATTTTTCCTATTAATTTTGATGACATCAATACAGAGGTGTCACATAAAGGTGACCCCTCAGAAGCAGGTTATTTTGAATTTAACATTTGGCTATACAGTACTGAGAGAAAAATTAATTAATTTATGAAAAAAACTACACCTGTTTGGCTGGTCCCAACAAGCTGAGCTTTGAGAACCATGTCACAGTTATCACAAGAAGTAGCTTAGAAGTGTAACCTCCTTTCAAGATTTTAATTACAATTTTTGTTTCTCAGGCGTCCACTTTGGGTGACCACCTTGTTGAAAAGTTAAAATATTTAAGTGTAGTTTTAACTGTGCAGTAGGAACAGAACCAAAAACTCTAGTTTGAAATAAAGGCTGTTCTAAAGCGCAGTAATTATTTTTAAAACCGTTTATTGTTCTAATTCTGTGTTGGTGGATAAATGATAAGTGTACTATTTTAACATGGTAAAATTCTTTTATTGTTAATGCAGGAATATGGCTGGTTTTCATGGGTGGCAGTAACACTAAGAAAGCAGAAGTCCATGTTTCTGATTTGAGCAGGTACAATTAAAATTTTGTGTGTAACTGGATGCCCTAAACCGCTCAGAATAGATGACCTTGCAGGAACAGTTACTGGGAGAATCCTCATGGACCCAGAGACACCAATACTTAAAGGCAGCCTGGTTATGATGGATTTAACTTATATTGATCTCATTTCATTGGAGATCCTAAATTGGTTAATGAGGCTGAAATATGTTTTATTTCAGGGAAGTCATACTGATCTGGACAAGGACCAGAATTTATGCTGATGTTGAAGTCAAGTGCAAATACCACCATCACTTCTTCATTACCACGTTAACTGGTGTGATCTGTTCTGCTCAGCAGAACTTGAACAAAATGTCAGGTTCCTAAATGAAGAAGCTCCTGGCTCTCTGTGAGAAACCGGCTGATTGGTTAAAAGTACTTCAACCTTTATTTAATTCATGCCTTATAAGTGCTCTTTGGCAGGAGCTCTTGGGATCTGATCTTATGTCACACTTACTGAAACTCATTTAATTATTGCAGCTGAGGAGGGCAGGGAGATGGTTATCACACTGGGAAAATCTAATCCTCTTCTTTATCAGCTTAAACCCCAGACCAGGGAAGTTGGTTAGGATTCCTCAGCTTCCCTCCATCCCATCCCCTGGTAATGTGTTTGTCAGAACATGACCCCTTCCTTTTCTTGGCTTTTTACAGGGGTGATTTCTTCCAGAGATTTAGAGGGGTTTTGCAGGCAGATGTCTGTAGTCTCCCTGAACACAGACCCTGTCCAGGAAATCTCCAAGCTGCTGCTCCTTGCCGTGCTTAAGTCGGCAACAAAGTCATTAAGGGTAGGATTGCAAATATCCCCAGTGGTTGTTTCAGTTGCCAGATGAGACAAATGGTGCAATTTGGATGCTCTGCAACCCCAGGCAGCCACTGCCAGGGCAGGGACTGGCCGTGCCTTCACACCACTGCCCTGGTGCAAAGGGGCTGCGGCCCCAGTGCCTCTGGAGCACAGGTTAATATCTAACTGTAACAATGACCAAACTCCTGCCATAGATTTCTAAGAGTTTTTCATGGGTCCTTGGTGAAAAGCATTTTATGCTTTGTTCCAAAGAGTGGGAAAAGGCAAAATCACATATATTCCGTCCTTATGAGCAAAACATGAAATGGTTTTGATGGAAAGTACGTGCAGAATATGGGATTCAGCCTAAGGCTAAAGACAGAGAATCGGTGACTTTTATAGCTTTAAAAATTGGCTTTATGACCATCATTAAACTAAAGTATCTCTCCTTGTGAGGGACTTTTATTTCATCAGAGGTTGCACATCTCTTAGCACAATTAGTCACCTCCAAAGTGCTGTCATCATAAAACTTACCATTTTAAATTGTAACTTAAAAAATTGGGGAAAAAAATCCACACATTTTGAAAGAGAATGTTCATTAGAAATGAGCCTTGGACCAGGCTGGTTAGATTTATGCAAAATTCTTATCTGTGTGATTCTCTTTTTACAAATTCCAACCTGAGCAACATACAAAATGTATGGTATAAATGTTCCCTTTGAAAACTTTTGTACACTTCACTATTACACAGCTTGTGAAGTTCAGAAGCCTTGGGCAAGCCAGCTAACGTATCAGAGGAATGCTTAAGAATTGTTTGTATGCTTGATTTGTTTTACAGTGCATTTGGTCTTTAGTTTTGATTGGATTGTCTTACTGAAACATGAAGGGCATTTAGAAAGTAAGAAAGTGAATAGGATACATTTGCAACTATATGCCCAAAAGCAAGATCTTAATGTCAGAAGTAAATTATAACAACTTACGTTACTGATGACATACATTATAATTCAAAGCTTGGCAAACCACATCAAGGTTGTTCTTACCATGATCTGACAAAAATGTCTTTAAAGTCTTGTGAGTCTTGTGTTTTTCAGGTTTACAGTAACCAGAATTTATTTATGCTAGGTATTTCATAAATAAAAAGCAAGCATTACCAAAGGCAAGCCTATTTTTTTTCTAAATGCTGCTGGATCTTTCTGAAAATTAAAACATTTATGCCAATAATTGTTACACTGGGATGGTCCCAGTGGTAAGATAGGTTTCAGCCATCATCTTTTACTATTGCAATTTTGCGTGACCTTGAAGTGTTTTCTAGGGATGAATGTGTAAAGGACTTAGACAGTCAGGTCTAACCTTGCTGTCTATAGCTGAGGGTATCCCAGGCCTGTAAACCCTTCTGCAGGTGACATGGGATGTGCAAATGTGGGAAGTTTAGCTTGGGAAGAGCAGAAAAGCACGTGGGACTTCATGTTCCCCTGGCACAGGGCAGCTCTCTCTTGGTGTATCCCACTTTCCATCTCAGCATTGCTCCCCATGGAGCCAGTCTTGCAGGAAGATGCAGCCCAAACTCAGGATTCACAGCTGGGAGAAGGCAGGAGATAACACCCTTCCCAACCCCTTATCCATGCAAAACCATCTGTAGCGCTCAGGCCACAGGTGTTCCAGCTCCCTGCTCTGTCTCTGGCAGGAGCAGAGCAGTTCGCTCTGTGCCGTTCATTACACTGGCAGGAGCACCCATACCCTCCACTTGAACATGACTGCAGCCTCCAACAACCTGGGATTGCTGCAATTCCCACACAAAGGACAAGTTCTCCATATTCCCTAGTATTTAACAGATTTCTCTTCCATGGAGTTGTCAGGTCTTCCCCAAACTCGCTTAAACCTTCAACCATCCACAGCCTCTTCTGGCAAGTAGATGTGAGTAAAGTTGAATCATGAGTTTAGAGGGGTGTGGGAAATAAATCTCCTTTTGTTCATTTTAAATCTGTTCTTGCTTTGGAAGAGGGACTGGAAAGTCCCCGCTCACCCTCTCTACAACATTTATGATTTTATAGATTTTTGTCATATCCCCATCACGCTTTTCCCAAGCTGAATAGTCCCAGCCTTTCCAGCAGCTTAACTCATTCATGTCACAGGTATCTGGTTCAACACCTGATCTCTCCAGTGGGATTAAACCACAAATCTCCCACTTTATGGTGACTTGACACCAAGTTTCTCTCCTGAGTAAAGTGAAACTCTCCCCTGGTTCAGGTTTTATATAAACAGGAGAAGAGAAAGAAAGCAAGAAGAGACAGCAGCCACTTTTCTGCAGGCTCCTGTTGGGGCACTTAGGAGAGTGATGGACTTGTGTTTCAGTCCCTGTTCTGCTAAATACTTCCCCATGTTGTACTGATTACTCCAAGCTCAGGCACTTTCTGCTCCGATGACTGAGAGTCTGGTTTAACTGCAGGGTGAATGACAACGAGGAGCAAGGTGATTGCTCCCAATTTACTCTGGTGGAAATGGCTGCCACTTTAGAATCAGACCCACCGAAAAACCAAAAATAAGAATGTTCACAAGCCTTAAATATAATAAGCCTGATTTGTCTTCATTTCAGCTGCAATCAGTGAGAAACATCCGTGCTGAAGTTAGCCTGAATGAAACATGAGATGGCATATTTAGGTTAACAATGGCTGAATTACTCCAGGCTTAGACTCTAGTGCAGGATTTTAGTATAAAAGGCTCCATGTCATCACTGTGTCCAGACGTTGGAACTGCAAGCTCCTGGCACGAGTGCCACGACATTGTCACACCAGCCCCCAGCAGACAGGAGATGTGCTGGGGCTGGACAGAGCAGGGGCTTTGCACATCCTTGGGTGGGCTGGGGGCAGCCTGCCTTGATCACCGGCTGCCAGGGCTGCAGCTGGTTTGAATCTGCCAGGTTCTGAGCACTCTGTAACTCCTGAAGTTTTCACCAAGCCCAAATTTATACCTATAGTCTATTAACTGAACTCCATGGGGGTTTTATTTATTCTGGAAGTGTACACACACCAAACTAGGTCCATTCTCTCAGCAGAGCACAAGAGATTTTTGTTTTCAAATGCACGCAATATTATCATTTGTTTTCTGGAAATCCTAAATACCCCTGAGGATAGCCCACCAAAAATAAAAAAAGCTTCGTAAATTTAAAATCCCTTAAAAACACGTTGTTTAGCTTTAAAAATAATATAATTTTTGTACGGCATTGTTTGCCAATTACATTGTTTGTGAAGTAAAATTCTGCTTCCACTCTGGTTTATACAGACAGAATTGTGTGCATGTGTGGAGTTTGCTCACAGCATATGCACAATAACTGCACTGGGCTCTGCTGATCTGAATGAGAAATTAAAAGGGAGTTGTCATATGGAAAATTAGAAAGGGGAAACAGTCATGACATCTATTTAATTCAAGCTACTTATGACCCCCTGAAAAGAAACTAATGACAAGGCCTGAGAAATCTTAGGACAACTCTGAACAGTCTTCAGTGACAACATGATTTGCTGTGCTATTTACATGTGCTTCAACTTCTAGAAGCAAAGCCTGGGCACAGTATTTGAAGGAACTAAGCTCTTAGTGACTAACACAAAACATTGTTATCAGTTGATAATTGCTTCTTTTTCTGCTTGTTATTTATTTTTATTTTTGTATTGCTTTATTTAGTAATCTTACTTAAATCTGGAGTCTCAGAGTGCAGCCTTGACTCTAAGGATAACAAGATGAAACACATCCAATATTGGCATTTTCCTCAGAATCCCAGACAGCTCTGACAACAGCACATGAGGAAGAGACTTGCAAAACATTCAGTTCCCAAACTGCTTAACAAGAACATTTAATTCTTAGGATGGGGATGTCTAAGCAATGCCAATTTAAAAAAGAAAAACCACAGAAGCCAGTGGGCTTGAAAGTGAATGAAATTGGTGTGAGCTCAGAGTTTGGCCAGTTGGGATATGTCAACATTTATGCAATAACACCTGACTGTTCAAGGAAGAATTCCAGTTCAACCTGGATTGGAATCTGAGAACCCTTTGGAGCCTTGTCACTTCTATTTCTGGAGAAGTTTTTCATCAATACATCAGTAGCACAGATACCATAGAATTACAGAATGGTTTAGGTTGGAAGGGACTTTAAAGATCATCTGTTTCCAACCCCCCCTCTCATGGGCAGGGACACCTTCCACCAGACCAGGTTGCTCAGGGCCCCATCCAGCCTGGCCTTGAACACTTCCAGGGATACCTTTAATAAGTGCATTAAAAGACAAGCCAAAACCAAGCTACCCATTCTGCCTGTTCCCCCAAATGAACCTTGATCTCAGGAAGACCTGAAGTTTTACTGGACTTAAACAAACCAAACAAAAAACAGACTCACAATTCTGCTGCAGATGATCAAAACCCACAGGCTAAATTGTCCAAGAGTAAAAAAGTGTAAAAAACACTGAACTCACTAAACCAGAGTTGCCAGTCATTTACCCTGTTGTATATTGATCAGATTATGAGCCTCAGGGTCCATTGATCCAGCGTTCAACAGACATGCACAGTGGCTTTCACTTGCATGTTCTTGCAAGTAAACAGAGTTCTGGAGATGTCAAATGGAAATACATCATCCAGCTCTGCCTTCATTGGCAGAACTTGGGCCACCCCAAACTTGCCCCCAGAGAGCATCTGGGTTGGATGGCTGCCTTACCTGTCACAGGTGTGATGGCTCTCACGTCTTGGCTTAGAATTCCAAGCATCCTCTTTAGGAAATGTTGAAAATATATTATCTGTTGTCTAAACAGTAAAGGCTGTTCTAGAGAAAACAGCAGTTTTCCCACTCAACATCTGTTGATATTTGAGGAAACTATGAGTTATTTGCCTCTTCCAAATAATCAAAAATACTGCAGTGTTTTAGAAAGCCCAGTGGTGGGATCAAGGGCAACTCCAGATATGGAAGCACTACTGCTGTGTCCATTACACAGCTGACAGCACTTATGATCATCAGCTAATTGGGAAAAAGGGAAACACACTTTTGTGGCTGCTCTAAAGCACCAGTGTTTTGATTTCTTTTCTTTTCTTTTCTTTTCTTTTTTTTAAAGAAATTAAACATATTTCCACATTATGTTAATCCTAAAGTAAATTTCTACTTGCTCTGTGAAAATTGAAAGTCAAATGAAAAGGAACTAATCTAAGTATCTTACTGTGGGAGAACCTGCAGCGTGAACTCAACCAAGCTATTAGACACTAGAGAAACCACATGGAAGGGAGCTGCAGGAAATGAAGCTTCATGAGTTCCACTGGTCACAGAATGACTCATTTCGTTCTTAGTTAGGATTAGCCCTTGTAGGAGCAAATGGAAAAGCTGTGAGAAACTCCAGCAGGTAACTAATTACACAATGCAAAATCAAACACAGCCCCTCACATGTGTTCTTTACCCCTCTTTGAGTATGAAAGTGTACTTCAGTTACAAAAAAACCCAAGACAACAAAATTTCAGGGAATCTCCAAGTTTCCACAAATTTTCTGAAATTATTCCTTTTAAAATAATTTTGTGGATATAGTAATTCCTTTACTGAACCACAAATGCCACTTGCACAGGGAGGAGAGGAAGCATGAGCCAGATGCAGAAAATTGCTCCATTTGCTGGCAGTGGAGCTATTTATATGTTGACAAACAGTGGTGCCAAGAGCAGATGGATATTTTCTAAGACTGAAGAACTGCTAATTGTTTGCTGCTGTTCCTCTCAAGTTCATGGGGGAAAGCCATTGGTGTTCTGCAGAGCAAGGCATGAAGAAACCAGTTCAAGCCATGCATTTGGCAAAGTGGCCCAGCACCTCCTATGACTGCGTGGAGGATGCCCTGAAGCAGGAAGATGCTCTGCCAGATGTCAGCTTAACAACTCAGCAAAGCACGACCACGAGGAGCAGCACTTTCCAAATCTTCTGCGAGTCCTTCACCGAGCTGTGCAACTAATGTAGAAGTATCAGCACAGCCTGCTAAACATCATGTGCCTACAAAGCCATTTTGACTACCATTTCTGAATTATGTGGAAATACAAATTTATTTATACTAGAATGCTGGAATGGTATCTATTTAATCTGACAAGAAAAAGGTTTCTTTCCATAAATCTGTACATGAGATACCTCCCCTCTGCTTGTTCATATCTGAGGCTGAGCCATGCACTGCCCACTTACTGACACATCGAATCACATTGGAGTGAAGTGTGAAACAAGTGAAGGCAGATAAAGAGAAGGAAACATTTGGGTTTTTTCCAGACTGAAGTGCTCTTATCCTACTTTGTTAGGAAAAAAAAAAAGGACAAAAACGCCTCAGTATCGTGTATCTTGATATTCTTATATATATCAGTACCAAAGTACAATTTAGTTAGCTTAAAAAAGCCTCCAATCTGATTTATCTATGAGACACACTTCACAACACAAACCAATTTTGCTGTAGTAATACCATGTCAATATTTCTTGACAGAAGACAAATGTTGCTATTATTTTGCCATTTCTTACCTTTGTAAAAGTTTAGAATTTTATAAAATGGCTCTTCTTTACATGTCAAAATGGTGAGTTGTTGGAAAGAAAAAAAAAATTGAAGCCATTCTTACATCTATCGACAGTGATGGATTCTAGTTAGCTTAAGAATGATTCTGGCAAAATACTGATGTTTACAAAAATAAAAAGTAGATTATATTTTTTAATGGATATGTACATTTTCCCTGTATAACCTCAGCAAGATAAAGGAGGAAAAAACCCACAAGAACTATTTTTTGTTGTGTTTCGTGGTATTGAAAAGTATTTATCTATATGGTGTCTGCTGGAACTATTTGAGCAAATCTGTGCAGACACAATTTCCTCCCCACAGTGGTGATCTTCAGAAAAAGTAGCCTCTCTTACCTTTGTATTCATCCTCTTCTTGGATGGATTTGTTCCCCTTCACTAATTGGGGCAAATATAATTTATCATCTCTGATTTGCATTTACTTTAAGAGATTACTTTTGAAAATGACTGAATAAAATATTTCAAGATTTTTCTCTGCCATTTAAAAAAAACTCTACAATGCTTAATAAATATATAATTTCAAGCAATCATGTTTTGCACTTACACATGGATCTCCCTCTTGTGTTGATGTGTTGTTGTTCCTGTCTACAATTATATCTTGTGCTAACAGAGAAGCATAAAAAACATGCAACAACCACTTATTTCTGCTTTAAATGGAGACAGAGGTCACCTCCAGGATTTAGCTGTGGGATTAGCTGGGAGCAGACCTGCCCAGCTGATGTCCAGGGGAGGGAGAGGCGCAGCACCGACTCCAGCAAAGAGCAGGTGAGTTTGTGCAGCAGGGCAAGTGCTTGTTCTGATATAAACTGGTCCTAAAACTGGCCCAGTTAACCAGAGCTTATAGATGAAGGTGTCAGACTTTGTACTGCAGAACCTCTGCTCACTCTAAAATGTCATAAGAAACACAGTTTACAGTTTCCTCCCCAGGTAAGCCAGGATTTAAGGAAAGGGTAAAGAAACTGCATGAGAGCCACAGAGCACTCGTAAAAAGAAACCCAAACGACTTTATTCACCAAGTTACCCACCAGTGAATCAGCACGTTACTCTGTAATAAAACTTGGTCAATTTTGACCTTTGCAGAACATGTATGAATCAATTCCATTGCTTGTTAACCCAGCCAGGCTTCAAAAATATCCCTGCCCAAATCAGGAATGAGCCAGTGGCTGTTCACAGATTCCTCATGAGGAGCCCGACACCGAGGGTTGATATTTAAGCTGCAGGAGTGCTGAGCCAAGTTACCAGTGAGCTGAATGCAAAGATATGGATTCAAATATGGATGTTGAATAACAAATATAAATATGCAGCTATATGATACTGTATTTAAATGAATTATGCAGACCAGCTTCAAGAAGCTGTGAGCTTGTGGAATGGAAAGACCTCAAAGGCTATTATGATCTTATTAAACCAAAGTTACAGTGTTTATATAAATATTCACACCCTTTTTTTCCTTTAGCATTTTTAATTGTAAAAAATCAAAGTCAAGGAAAACACTGGACATTTTATTTCAAGCTAAAGATCACAGAATGAAAGTCTAAACATTTTCACTTATCTAAGGACCAGCTGCACTGAAATCACCGAAATTACCGCTGTGTTTTTATTTATATTGCAACAGCTATATTGGCCTAAAACTGACACAAAGGGAGAATTAGGCCATATATTTACGTTCAGCACATTCTATGGTTTGCTGTCATGCTGATTATTTTGATATGTTTCCCAACTCCATGCTGTGTAAGTAGTTGTGGATGATTATTTTACATTGCAGCAGCTATATGAATGGTCTATCAATTCTTGTATAAAAGTAAATATAACCTGTATTCAGAACTCTAAAAACAGCCTTCATTTTGTCTTAATCCCATGCATTATATAAGCAGAACACAAAAAAATTTATCTTAAAAATAAATTACCTGAACTTTAATCTGAAAATTGTACAACAACCCAAGTACCATTTCAAAGAATTTAGAATTATTTTGTTTGTTTCACCTCTTTATTTCCTTCCTAGCATTTGCACAATGTCCCACAGAGCACATTGCATGACATTCTCAGGTATAAACTGGGGATACAGCAGGGTCAGTGACAAGCAGGGCATATTTCTGTGCATATTCCTGTAAAGTTACCATTCTTCTCTCCTTCTTTATCTTCCACCAGAGACACTAAGCAGATGATTTTGCAAAGACTTATGGATTCATTAAGTTTGAACCATGCCACATGTTCCTCCAAATTCAACGGAATTGCTCACGTACTGAATTTAAGTACATACTTAACTGTTTTCAGTATTAGCTCTCTGAATTCATGGACAGTTTTCCCTGAATTCCTGTAGGTTTAAAAAAGAACCAGAGAACCGAAACACTATCTTTTTTATAAAATAAAATAATATAATATAAAATAAAAACTATGAGGGTGGCTAACATGCTGCTTTAATACACAAAACATTTAACTTGGTTGGATTTTTGGGGAGAGGCAGTGGCAGCAGGTATTGAACCCCTAAGTATTTTCTTTATTTTTACAACTATTTTTCCATTCTATTCTAAGCACATAGAGCCATGCTAGAGGGAATCTTTCTCAGTATCTTGGGACTTTTAAAGGATGCCTAATGTTTATTTTCCAAAAACTTTAAATATCTACGTGTGAAAATGCTGCTTTTTCTGTGCACATAACAAGTTATTTGGCATCAATGCACTGTGTCTGATTCCCTTCTTAGACCTGTACATACAGAGAAATTAGTTTGTACTGCAGCCTCTTTGATTGAAAGTAGATTTGTGTACAGCAAACTATATGGAGATTAAGCACACACATTTACCTGATACCTAATGATTTAAAGTCATTTTTGAGATAAGCATATGCCACGTGTGATCATTTTCCTATAATGATTCCTACCTCGTGAAATAAAACTGTGATTTTCTATTTCCCTGTTCTCTCTATTTGTAAAATGCTTTTTGAAAAGCTAAGAAAATGAAATTTGCATCCCCGGAACAGAAATGTGGTTGTGCATCCCATTTGTTTCATCAGCAATCACAAACTGCATATACAAAGTACCGTTTCATTCCTCAACATAAAAATTACATACAGTACAGACCTTCCCATATACTTCCAATTTTAGTAAACTAATGTATTTCTAAGCCTCCCACGTTCACGTTCTTCACTCCCCATCATCTCAGACTATAGCTACACAGGAACTGCTTCTGCCTGACACAAGGAGCAATTAATCCACGCTGCCAAACACAAGAGGAATGTAATGCTTTTTCAAATATCAAATCAGTCCAATTTCATTTAGACTTAAATGATTTTTCTGGTCCCTCTTCATGTAGATACCTCTGCAGTCAATTAGCATTGTCACTTTTAATCTGCAATACTCAGATACTGGCCATTTCCCATTAGAGTCTTATTAAATAGATTCTTGTGGTCAGATAGAACCTTCTGCAATGTAATACCTGAGGAGAGAAAACTGACAGTCATTATGCAGCTGGCATTTACTAAAAGGTTAGATACTGCAGATAACCTTAATCACAAATTACACTGCATGCCAGTGAATTACCTCACCACTTTACAATTCCACCTAAACAGCCACGTTAACAAACCAAACACTCTTAGGCTACCACTCAGTTAAACTTAACCATCTAGATGTTTACTAATTAAAATGCTTTTACACTCTAGAGTGTCACACTTTACATCAGACTTCCACATTAGACAGAGAAGCCTGTTTCGAGAGCTTTGGAGCTCCAGAGCTTTTTGCTGCCTGTAAAACCATATTCCCTGAAGCTGTGGACACGTGTTCTCTGCTGGATCCCTCTGTGCTGCCCCACCTGCTTGATGAGAACCTGTCATTACGAAGCTGCCCATGCTAAATGATTCATTTGGAGGAATCCCACAAGCAGCTCAGCCAGCAGGCTGAAGGGGACAACTTCTGGCACCAAGAACTGCATTACAAGCAGCTGGACTGTGGCTTCAGATGTGCTATTCTCCCACGGCATGAAGCTCAAACAGAATCAGAATTTCCCAGAGTGATCTCTTCTATATTCAAAGATGACAGAGCATGGAAGTCCAGTTTCGCAGGGTTCTGCCGGAAAGGAATCCTCTCTGTCTTATTAAAAGACACTCAATACACTCTAACCCAAGCAGAGGACAAGGATTATTTTTAAATGAAATTTTGATATGTGATGACAATTTTTGTGACAGATGATTTCATAAAAAAAGATTCAGTAAAGTAGCTGAGAACTCCTTTGAGTATAAAGAAAACCAAATGATGGTTTGGCTGGGATGTAGGTAAATGCAGAAATCAATATATCAATCACAAGGCCTTAAGTAGCCAGAGTTAAACCAGGATGCAGCAAAACCAGGTGATAAAAAGTCTGATCTGTTTAATTGCTGCCCTTCAAACTCAATAGAAACCCACTGACTTGAACAACAGAGCAGATCTGAGTGACCAAAACACTTGATTACTGGCTTGATGGTACGAGATCATGGCAAAGATTTTTCCACAGCAATCCAAATATCCTCAACAATACTTGAACCATTTCCTAGGGGCACGAATAAACATCTACTCGCTGTTTCTTTGTGGTGCTCATGGGTGTGATGGTAAGTCTAGGGAGGAGATGGTCAGGTTGTGGTTTGCGATTGGTCTTTGAGGACGGCTAC
Organism: Scytalopus superciliaris; assembly: GCA_013400415.1. Taxonomy (NCBI): domain Eukaryota; kingdom Metazoa; phylum Chordata; class Aves; order Passeriformes; family Rhinocryptidae; genus Scytalopus; species Scytalopus superciliaris. The sequence continues at coordinate 234,081 of VXBX01000098.1, forward strand.
CTACACACTGGCACCATCCTCCCCTGAAATGCTTCCCATTTGTAACCAGTTAATGAGTGTCACATAACTGCAATGACCTGCCTGCTGTCTCTTGCTTCCATCTGCACCCTGGGGCACTCACAGGCATCCAGCCTCGAAGAGGATGGCCAGAACCACACCTGCTTGCCCCGTGTTTATCACAGAAATACATCACTTACCCCCTGCCTTTTCCCCTTGAAAAGGGCCACCCTTGCCCTGAGGTGGTGTACCTTGCACTGTTACTTTTACTGTAATGAAGGAGTGGAGCAGTTACACAGAGGAGAAACTAAAGAGCTCAAGTCTAAAACTGTAGCAAAATAGGGGATCTGAACATGGATCTTCATATTCTGATTCCTAGACCTTCCTCCCATTGCAACTCTAGAAAGTACACCATTTATGCAAAAACTGACTCACTATTAATTACTTACTGCCAGTCACTGTATTCACACATCACGTATTTTCATTATGCAACTTTATCAAAATATCTGTTTCATCCTGAGAAGTGCATGTGCATTCTTTTTCCCTGCTCAGATTTGTTTAAATGATTGCCTGCCCGATCCGTTCTACTGATTGTTTATCTCTGGTGGCATAACAGCACGCACAGAACTATGCTGCAAACTGACAGGCATCTCACTGTATGGAATAATTCAATGCCTCATTAAAAAAGAGAATTAGACGTGGCTTTGGAGATTAGTGCCAAGAGAGTTTTGCCATTTTACATTCCTGTTGATGCAAACTGTAGGGACACGTATTGTTGATCAGCAGGATGTGAATCAAAAGACACCACAGAGGTCAATGTGAGCCAGCCTGTGTGGGCTTTCTCCCGAGTCACAGGCATATGTGTGGGTTTGTTTATTGCTGAAATCCCTTCCAAAGCACCCCTGTTTACATGGTATTAAGGTGACCCAGGAGACAAAGAATGGAATAAAATCTGAAAGCTTAGCATTAATGTTGCTGCTCGTGCTTACATATCAGAATAATTTATATCAGACTTTGAGATGTTATAACACCTATGGCAATGCTGTTTGCCATGGTCTTACTTCTGTATCCTTCACAGATAAGTGTACTATGCTTGAATTCTGGTTTGACTTCATGTGCCAGCCAGATCTACAATATAAATCAAGGTGGAAAAATTAAGCAAACCCCAGTTACCTTCCTCTCTGTCATGTGGTCTTCCTATAACTTCCTATCAGGGATGAATAAGAGCAGTTCATTGGCACATTGAAGAGGTTTTTGAGGCTATCAGGGAAAATGTTGCAATAAAATACTTTCCCTGTATCCTTTTAAAGTCTTTGCTTGGACCTTGAATTGAAGGCTAGCAAACTCTAATATTCTGCCAGCTTTCCCTTCTGAACAGACATGGGATTTGGGAAGGGTTGTACTATGGCAGCCTGACTTTTCTAGCTGTAGAGACTGACTCAGGTCTCCATGAGGGATTTCCTTCTCATTGCCTGTCTGCAAACACAGGAGTTGAGGACAGAGGAGCACTGAGAAGCCCAGCTATGTGCTTGCAGACCTAGTGGACAGCAGCCAGTCACATACTGCTCTGCACTACTCGTTAGCAAAGCTCGTTGGGGCAGAGAAACACCACTCAGGTTGTCCTGTATGGCAAACCAGGATTCTGCTCTGCTGTTGTGCAGAACAAGGACAATCTCTGCCCAACTCCCTCCAGCCCACACGTTCATGATAACCAGAAAGCATCTCTTTGTGCACAAGTAATACAAATATTACACAGCTCACTACAGGGAATGAGAATGAGAGACTAAGCTCTAATACTCATTAACAAATAACCACTGTTTCATTAAGCTGAGCATCAAGGACTGTGCAGAATGGAAAACCACAGCGATTTAATATAGATTTCTAGTTGGAGCACTATGATACCTGTAGAATACTTTACTAAATTACTGATGTCAGTTGTATTTCTCTTTGAGACTAGGGAAATAGGTTATTGGCACAATAAAACATCTAGAGGCATTTAAAATGTCAGTCTAATAGCAAGAACCAGTAAGGCTTTTAATTACCTTCTGTGCCATTTTTTTAATTGCTTCAGTGGTTGCAGTGCTTAGTGAATTCCTGACAGAGCAGCTGCAACTGACTTAATTTAAAACGTTTTTTGAGCTCTTGGAGGAAGTATTAAGAAATACAACAGAAATCCAGGGAACTATGTGGGTTATTTTATGTGGTGCATGTGAGGAAACCCTTGGCTCAGTTTGCAGCATGGGCAGGAATGCTTTGAAGACCTTGAATGGATATTCACGTCAGCATTCCCCTGGTCTGGGTAGAAGATGGTGTTGGCTGGCTTTTGTAGGAGCCATGTTTGAGCAATTCAATTTATAGAAAACAAAACCTATCCCCTATGGCCCTGGCAGCTGCAGGAGATAGAGCAGAGGCTCAAGAGAAAGGCTTAGTGCCAGAAATTGTCCCAGGACCCTGGTACTTCAAACAGAACTTACCTTTATCTTGCAGATGCATTTGCATCTCTTGAGATCAAATTCTGATTTTTTCTTTGAGACAGAGAGCTGTTCTATTAACAGGGAAGAAAGTGTAGGAAAATTTTCCCCCAATAAAGCTTAATTTACAGATAGCTGGTGCACCCCACCCAAGGACTGTCCACAGGGTTCACAGAGGTGGACCTGAAGAATACCAAAGAACCAAGTGAGCTTGTGTTTTTCCATCAGATAGGAAGTGGTCACTGAAGCTGGAAACAGTGCCTGAAACACAAGCAGCTCAGCTCCAGCTATATGTTGCCCATGGTATGGAAGTGGCACATGGGGAATGTCATTTCTCTTTGTCCTTAAAGCCATGCTTGGCCAGCCCTTTGGCAGCAGATGTAGGATCAGATTGTCCTTGCCGGGGATGAGGGTGACTCCAGTAGCACAACATGGTGCCCCTGCACAGCCTGGGGTGGGCTCTTGCCATGCAGGCCATAAATACTCCTGGCATCCTGCCCGCTCACAGCACTGCCAGGGGACATTCCCCTGCCAGCCTGCAATGGCTCAGGCTCTCCCAGACCCCTGTGCCACCTCCAGTGAAGAGCTCCCACCCTCATCCCCCCCGGCCTGGGATTATCAGGGTGGCTCAAGCAGTTGGGCACCACTGCCCCATCCAACTCAATGCCACAGCCTCGGGACAAGAGGAGCACAGAGGTCTGGATGTTGGTCCAACACTGCTGAAGTTTCCTGGCAGAGGGAGGTTGGGATTGGGAAAATCACAGCAGAGCTTCAACCCCTGGCTCTCCGGCAGGGCAAACCCATATGCTTTCAGGTTTATTTCATACTACACTGCACTCTGGTAATAAAATGGACTTTTAATCCATTTGAAGAACCACACGGGGCACAGATCCATTTCACAAACCTCTCTTTCCCTCCTGGGGTTTATCTCGATTAGGCTGTAAAAAGGCATCATTGAAAAGGATTAGCTAACACCTCCCAGCATTGTTTCAAAGGGTGTTTCTACCCTACAAAAGCACAGAAGTATCATTTTCTGGCTAGAATGTGGGTAAAGGAAAGGTTTTTTTCTAATAACATTGAAGGGAAGATATTCTACTCCAATACATGCAAGAAGGTGAGGACCTCAGCCACTCAACTGGTACAAGCAGTACCTTATATACTTTAATAATTGTAGTCAGGACAAGTTCTCAGACACAATGATTACAAGGACACGTCATGGACACAGGAAAGGATAAAATATTATCTAATCCAGCACATTGATTCCAGTGGACATTTAGAGTCACAAAATAAGACTATTCATCAAAAATTATTGGACTTTCGGTCAATTCCAAGTGGAAAAGATGTGTCTTTTCTAGCTATTAATTTTTGTCTTACATTAAAACAGGGAGGAAAACATAGGCACTAGGTAGAAATGTACTGGCAACCTTTCTAAACTGAGGTTTTAGTTAAATATACAGAGCAGTCCTTAGAGTGAATATTTAATAGCAATTTTGAAGGTCAACTAGAGTCAGTAAACAGGTTATAAATTACGTTGAAAAATTCTTCTGATGAGTCCTTGCAATAAATCCTTTTTGTGTAAACTACAACATATTCTACTGGGCCCTTTCTGGTTTCATTCATACTCACATAAATCAACAGAAAATCCATGGAAGTCAATGGAGTTACATTGAAAACAGTAAAAATTTTCCATTTGATTTTTCTAGGAGGCGTAAATTCATTGCATCAGCTTTTCAGGATTATTATAATTTTAGGAGAACACATGTTGGTGACAAAGTCCACTAAATCTTTAGCAGTCTAAAAATTCATGCTTACCAAATACTTACCATAATTTAAAGTAATATATTTAAATGGGAGGAGGTGTCAGATTTTAGAGAAGCTGGAGAAACTGGATCAGCATCATTTAAAGCGAGATGGTTTGATTTAAAGAGGGTTTTATTGTTATTTTAACTCAGAACATTGAAAACAGGTTTCAGTTTATGACTCCATCTTACAAGGCAGATTTTAGTCTCCCTGGCACACCATGATGTCTTTTTTGTTTGTTTCAATATAAAGAGATTACACATTGTTAGATGTGCATGGAGATAAATGCAAAGAAAAAGCCAATATAATACTCTATGTACACAAAATGAATCATTGTCATCAAAACTAAGAAAGCCTGGCCGTATGTGCATTTTTATTTTGGATTTACCCCCGAAGCCTTCTTGTAACTGGGACAGCTGTATGATCCTGTGCAAGCATTTCAATGTCCTATAGAAAAATCTCTTTTCAGAACAAGTGGGTCTACTTTCTTTTCTTACCCACTTATTTTCCCAGAGCATCTCTGAGCAATCACTGACTTCTTTGTCAGCTTTGGTTGGACAACATGTTCAAAAGCTGTTAGCAGGTGTGCACTGAAACAGTAGGACTGAAACAGGCTTTTGTTTTCCCCAGAGGACTAAACTAAAATATCATTGTCTGACAGCAGACAGGTGGACACATGAAAAACCACCTAGATGGAAGTCACTTCCAGCACAGTAACTTCCAAGCCTGCTGCACAGCTTGACAACCTGCAGTTAGCATCAAAGGTTTTCTAAAACAGCAAAGCAAGTCATGGGCTAGTTTTATTTGTTTTAAATCAGAAACATTCTGGTTTCTTGGTAGCAGCTCTGTTTTCATTAAAACTTGATGCAGTTTAGGCATAAAAGAAAAAAAAAATTGACATATCATACACCAAAATTAAAAACTCCTGTTAATACCTTTTATGTGGAATTAAAATAAATAAGAAGAATAGGCAGCAAAATGAAGTCAGAAAGGTATGTGGGAAAAAGCAGAAGAGAACAGTAACACTTTTACAATGAGAAATAACATTTAATATGATAATTTATGTTAGGTAGTGTTGCAAAAGGATCCCTGGAATCTTTAACATAGGTGGGGGAAAATTCCCATGCTTCTCCTAAGTGTATGGTGTTTTGTTTTATCAGGGTTTCCCCCTCATGTCAGGTAAAAATAAAAGTATAAAATCATTCAGTATTTAAATATTGTGCTATAAATTTATATGGTAGGAGCTCCAGAGGACCCTTAAAAACAGCATACTTAAATTCCGAAACTCATTCAAACACCACAAGCAGTGTACTGGAAGACTACATTTTTTATCTGTTATCACTGTTTTCATTCATTTATCAATTTTTATTCATTACTAGCTTCATATTATAGAATTTTATTGGATCATTGACTAATGTTTTCTATTCTTCAGCTTCTGATTAATGTGCTTATTGATGCAAAAAACAACAGATATTAGATTGAGGAGTAAAAAGCAATACACTAAATTGAGCTTTAACATTGGCTTCTTTACCAAATTATCTAAAAATAAAGAATTAAAATATCTGCTTCCATTTATCATTTCATCTACACAAGTTCCAGTATCCTATTACATGCAAGAGATTTCGCGCTTGAGACAAAGGTTTAATTATCAGGCTGCTGCCAGAATTGTGATATATTCTCAGGTAGCTATATTACCTGTGATCTCCCAGCAGCATTTCAATGTTTTAATTTTAACCAATGAGACACTTCATTTTACTTCTCCAGAACCTTGTTAAATACGCTGAACAACAACAAATTTTTTATTGATCTTAATGGAGGTGTTCAATGTTGACTTCATTTCACTCTGACATTCATTTTAATTCCTTTTATTCCTTGCAGTCTTTAGTTTGGCATAGGACAATACAACTCATCGAGGCTCTAATATGTTTAATTATGCTCAGTGGAAGCATGTTTAAAATTCATTCTAGTTCTAACAGACGTATATAAGCCAAATGCTTCCATAAAAAAGAAAACTCAATAACTGGAGACTCCACAAATTTCAATTCATTCCATGCAGCAGGAAAGGAGTGTAATCTCTTTCCCATCTGCATATTTTGATGAGCTATTTTAGTCCACAAATTCCTAAATCTGAGGTTATAACTGAAAAAAGGCGAACTCATCAGTCCTGAGGCAAGTTGCAATCAGCAGACTATATCAGCTACCCTTCCCTTGGGCACAAAGCTGCACCGGGAAGAAACCCGAACAGCAGACGCCTGAAGACTCTTTCAAGGAAGAGGCCACCTGCCCATTTAAAACTAGAGAGGTGAATGGGTCTGGAAGATCTTTGCACTGCTTACTGTGTGAGGTGATGGCTGTGCCAGTGGGACAGGCTCACCAAAGCACACTGCAGAGCACTCCTACCACAGCGTCTTCTCAATCCATCCATAGCCTTGCCCTCATTCCTGTTTGGGTTCCCCCACTCTCACAAAACCCCTGTGGGATAACAAGGCTTCGTGGTGGTACTGGCAGTGTCTCATTATACCTCACCAACCTCGGGAGGGAGCACCAGCTCATTCCTTGAGGGGAAGCCGTATGAGGAGCAGCTGAGGGACTTGTCCTGTTCAGCTGGAGAAGGAAGAGGAGACTGAGGGGACACCTCATATCAGGTACAACTTCCTCAGGAGGGGCAGAGGAGGGACAGGCACTGATCTCTGTGTGGTGATCAGGGACAGGGCCCAAGAAAATGGCCTGAAGTTGTGTCAGGGGAGGTTTAGTTTGGATCTTAGAAAAATGTTCCTCCCACAGAGGGTGGTTGGGCACTGGGCAGGCTACCCAGGGCAGTGGGCACAGAACCAAGACTAGCAGAGCAAGGAACATTTGGATGGTACCCTGGGGCACATGATGTGACTCCTGGGAATGGTCCTGTGCAGGGCCAGGAGTTGCACTCAATCATCCTTGTGAGTCCCTTCCAGCTCAGCATCTTCTGCAATTCTGTGATTTTAAGCCATTCTTCTGTTTATAGCCTAAGATCCCAAGCTGGCTTGAGAGCTGCAATTAACCTCTCCAGCAGCTCCCTGGGTCTGTCCCTACCGGGTGATATTTAGCAGAGTGACTTACTTTGCCCTTACCCCCTTCTGTGTTGGCCTTTTCAGCAGTTTACTGAAATTTACATTGACCTCTTTTTTATTAGCAGGCCAGAGACCTCCAGAATTATAGGCAAGGAGAACTGCATCAGGCAGCAGAACCAGTTCATCACCCACCACCAAGTTCAAGCACCTCCAGTCTCTAGGACTGTGCAAACATGTGGTGTAAGGTTGGGGAATGCTGTGAAGAAACCCAAGAGGCAGAAGCACAGTTTTATAATCAGCATTAATTTCACAGATTACCCTATTCTAATTTAATTTATTTGTAAGTCTTGCAGTGCCACTGTTGGTGATTGTGAATTGAAGAGTATCCGTTTTCTAATAACACTGATGTTGGAGTCAACACTGTACTCATCCATTGCTGCCTACCATCCAGCTCACTGGCTCATCCTATAAGCATCCTCCTCTCTGACATGATTTGGTAATGCATGAGAACTCCAGGTAATGCCGCTTCCATTAGCTTACCACTGACTGGGATAACGCATCTCATTAAATGTGTATTTTTTTGAATGTGGAATTTTGCCTAAACATCCTCTTAGTTTTCCCTTTCCCTCTTCTATTTGCAGCCACAAATTTCCTTCGGTGACCAGAAGATCCTGGAATTAATTTGATTCTTCTTTTTCTTGTCCCTTTGCCTGTTCTTAACTTCAATGTCATATTTTTTCTGTTAATGATTGGATTATCGGGTTTCTTGTTCTGGGTTGGTTTGGATCCACCTTCTCCAGCAATTTTTACTTTCCTGCTTTGATGTGAGTAGTGTTATAAACAGTACTCTAGACAATGGCCAACTCTGCCATATGGAGCAATAAAAATGCTCGGATCTTCTTTTGATTTATAGTGCATAGGACTGGTAATTCAATTCACTCCAGTACTTGATTTGTTTTTCATTGCCAGTACACATTGGGATGAATACTTTAGGGATTGTTTTAATACAGAAACACCCAGATTGCTTTATTTGTCTAGATATCAGCACATTTTCCAGTTTATGAATGGCTTTTGTTCGTATTGTTTATTCATTTACCTGGACTCAATTTCATTTGTCATTGGTAGGTCCTATCATGTCGATGTCTTCCCGAATGAGCCGTAAGGCACCCATGGGACATTTCCTTTGTGCACTCTGTGGATGTCAGTGTTCCAACTTGGAGATTCAGTGTATGTTAAGGGGCACATTGTGCTGATGCCAGCTGCAGCCTTCCTCTGCACAGGACTATTACTTCAATCTGTCACAGTCTGACACTAATGCAACATTTGTGTTTTGGCATAAGCCTCTCTTCAACTTTCTTCCTAAAGTCTGGGTTTGTGACACACAAGCACTAGAACCACTTCATCTGCCCTTAGTTTTCACCTTTGACTTAAAAAATCCGTTTTGGAGTACCATGAAAAGTCTTCTAGGAATCTAAACATGATTACCTCTAAGTCTTCCTTAATGACCAGGAGAGCAACAGTTTGTTTTTTGTATTGAACTGTTAGATCAGCAGTTATCCGTCCCTGGGAATTTTTCCTTGAGAGAGAAATGAGTATTTCATGGACATGGGCATGCTTAAAAGTACATCTAGTTGTCAGCAAGCCTATAACAGTCATCCAAATGTTGCAAAACATTTAAAATGGAACACTTTTAAACATGCTTTTCCAAGCAAAACTCTGTCTATATAATACAGTAAGCCTGAACAAGAAACCTATTTATTTAACATGATCTAAAAATGCTTATCACTCATGCTGGCAATTCTGATTTCTCAGACAAAAAAAGATAGTCTGTAAAGACCATATTTATATTTTAGTGCTACCCTGAATCACTGAAAACTGTCCCTGATTTAGGTGCACCATATTTTAAATCCCTCTTATCGTCCAAAAGAGTTTAGGAGAAGAATTGTACCATCAAAGTCAAGCCTAGAAAATCTATAATATAGGCAATTCTGTCCCCTTCTGAAGTAAGACTTTAGGAAATTACTAAAAACAAGTGAAAGAGCTAGAATATAGAAGTGGGGGGAAAGAAATAACGATACACATGAACATTAAAATCTAGTTCAAAGGTGCAAATTCCCTCCAGCAAATGCAATTGGCTACTTCATTCTCTACAAACATTTCCATTTGTCTTCAGACTCTACCAAAGATAAATTTAGGCAAAAGTAATTTTTTTTCAAAGACTTCTGAACAAGCCCTTTAAAGAATCATCTTGTTTGACAGAGGTTTGATACTACTTCCCCGATACTATGCTGAACATCTAAACACTTTAGAAAATTGTAAGGACTTAGAGCAGCAAATAACCTCCACATTTCCAAGGTGATGCTCTACTGTTTATGGGTTTCTCTCTGTTGGAAGGCAACAACAGTTTTTGGTGCTTGCATAGTGTCCTTTACTGGCTTTTTCTGAGGATTTCTGAAATGATCCGAATCAATTCACAACAAGTAGGTATGTTCACTCAGCAGTGCCTCTGCTACTGTTGTGAGCAGCAATGTTTACTAAAGGAACTGTGTCCACACAGGGGAAAAAGTGGTTTCCACATCCCTTGAAATGCCAGAGTGAGTGAATTATACTTTCCTGATGGAATAATATTATATAGGCTGCAATTCTTGAAGGAGGCTACATGGCTGTATTAAACAAAAATATTAAATATTAAATGCAAGCCAATTCATGCAGATAATTCTATAGACCTCAAGCAAGACATGTCTACTTAAAGTTTTCAGTTTCACAAGCTTCATAATGCAAGGAAAATCAAAGCACAAGATACAACTAAAATTTTTTTGCCACCAGCTTATGTAAAGAAGATTCAGCATGAAAATGGCCAGGATGTAATATAAAAAAATAGTCACTGAAAAATAAATAAATATAGCAAACAGATCACAATAACCTTTGCTATTTTTTGCACTTCAATTTTCAGAGAATCCTACAATCCTAGAATGGTATGGGTTGGAAGGGTCCTTAAAGATCATCTTGTTCCATCCCCCTTGCCATGGACAGGCATCCCTTCCTCTAGATAAGGTTTCTTGAAACCCCATCCAACCTGCCCTTGAATTTTATGAAGTCACTCTCCCTTACATATTCCCCACCTTCTGTGCATTTTTATGCTTATTATTATTATTTCCAGAATGACTTGCAACTTTCAGAAGCTGAGCTTAGAATGGCCAGTGAGGCTGGGTTTTTGCAGCAAAACAAACTGCACAAAGAATCAGCACTGTATTATCTCTGCAAACATGTACTCTTCCTTACTCATTTTGCAGTTCTCAATCTAGTGGATGTCAGGGTATTTAATATGGCCCATTCTTCATGGAGAATAGTCATCCCATTTGCTGCTGTGAGATTGATAGTGCTGTGTGCTATCAATCCCAAAAGCTCTGATGCAGGCCATGGACCTCAACCAAAAGATTCCTTTCTGTGCTATCAATCTCGCAGCTCTGTACTCTCTCCAAGTCTTAAATCAGTCTGGTTGATATCTTTCCAGTTTCTGTATTCCTGCATCAGCAGTCTGGCTAAACATGGTCATCATTCACTACCTCTGTTTCAGCAGTGGTTACAAACACAATATCGCTTTCTGCAGCGTTACACTATTATTATTGTCATTGCTATTTATTTATATTACAGTAGCACCCCCAAGGTGATCAGTGCTTTCCAAACCTGGGGAAAACCAGAGATTCCATCCCCCAAAGCAGAAGAGCCTTACAGGGATTGTTTTACCCATAGCAGGACTTTCAAACTTAGACTGTGTAGATAAATACAAACTACAACAGCCTTGTGCTGAGTAACAGGAAAGTGCAACAATTGCTCTGTTATGGATGTTTCCATCCTTAGCACACTGAACTCCGAGGCACCACAAAATGTTGGAATGGAAAGGCACAAGTTCCCCTGCTCTTAGCACTACTCATTAGCCAAATGACCATTAAGTGGCCTCTTTAAATACTCTCAAAAGGCATGCATTGTGGTCATGGAAAATATTTTGTGTGTATGTGAACACAAAAAGAAATATTTAATCAGGTTTCTCATCTTCTTTTTTACATTGTTTTTTAGGCTAAGTTCATCCATAAGATGTAATTTTTATGAACAGGCACCTAACAAAAATACCTTCAGAACCTTGGAAGGTAAAAAAATCCTTCAGTCAAAAGCTTGTGTGTGGCTCACACAGAGAACAGTTGAAATGCCTCTAATATTCAAGTCTTAATATAAGCTGATAATTAAAGTCTTTACCATTATTGTTGAATGTGGATTTTAAATCCTTAAAATATGGGAATGTCAAGTCACCTTTCCCACTGAGACAATTTAACAATTGAAATTTATGAACCATACCCTTCATTATGACTTCCATTATGTAAGGGGATCTTAATTTTAAGCCCATTCAATTTTTCAGTGGAAGGCTGATGAAATAGTATGAACCATAGCCTTTACAGAGCTGATTCCGTACCAAAGTGATCAGGTAATATCCTACACGAGTATCTGGGTCTACCCAGCCTGGCTCCTGTGTTAAGTCAGAGCTAAGTACTTCCCAACTAGCTACTTCTCTGTTCTGCACTTGGGTGATTGAGGAAAGAAAAGAGTAGCAGGGCTCGGCACAAAGCCAGGGCAGGTGCCCAAGGTGTAGCAGCAGCAGCAGCAAGAGCAGGAGGAGCAGCGCTGTTTCTCCCTCTGTGGCTCTGCTGGGCTGGAGTGCAGAGCCAGATGTGTGTAACAGGAGGCTCCTGTTTAGAGGTGAGAATACAGAAACAGGGGAGCTGTCAGTTAATCCAGCTGAACCAAACCAGATAAAAGGTAAGATAAAAAAAATGGAAGTGATGGATCTTTTATTTTTCATTTTTGTTCATCCTTCCCTAATTAATATGCACTATAAATACTTCTGGGCAGGCACCCTGCTTGAAGTGCCCAAATGAGAATATGTAGTGAGAATCAATAATTTAGTGTAGACTCTATTTATTATTCTATTTTTGCTGCCCACAAACGCTGTCAGAAAGACTGAGGCTCCACTGTGCTACACACTGGGCAAAATAACTCCATCTGAAATGTCAGTGTCTGCAAATGCAGCAGACCACAAACAGACAAGAAGATGGAAAATAATGCAGACATCCAGCTCAGTGAAGAACTGGAAATCCTACTCATGACTTCCAAAAGGTGATCCACTGCTCTGACCGGGACATGCACCCTGCAATTCTAGGATTACAGAGCTGTTTGAAAAGATTTTAGTCCTAACAAGCAGACTCTCTCCCAGGCAGGGCAAAGTAGCAGACTGATAACATGAAAGGGAAAACAAACTCAGTTAAACAAAACAGAGAATGGCGTGCTAAGAAAATAAGAAGCGCCAGCTGATGGAGATGAGCATGAGTAGTGCTGGGCTCCTCTTGTGTTTCTGAAAGCTGAAATGGACTCCAGTGTGGAGTTTGCTTCCCTGTGCTGGTGGGAGGGATGATGCCACTGTGCACAGCAGGGCTCGGTGCCAACGTGTGCACCTGCTGGGTATGGGCAACACAGATCTATTCAGGCTGCTGAAAGCCTGTGCTCTGAAGCTATGTAGGTTTAAACATAAAAAAGGAGGAAATTAAATGCACAAAGCCCTCGCAAAATGCAAGGCTTAAATGCGAAAGTTTAGCTAAACAAAGTGCTCCACCAGAAAAAAATAGTGATCAGTGCAAATCCAGAAAAATCTTCTTTGTATGTGAATAAGTATTATAAAGATTACATAAAAATTTGATGATGTCATATAAAAACACACAGAGGTAAAATTAAAATGCAATATTTCAATTGGCCCAAGTAGCTGGATTAAGCAGCTGAAGACAGAGAATTGTTAAGAAAGGTCCTTTATTAGTGTCTCACTTATATATTGATTTTCTCTGATTAATTTATATATGTGTGGTCCACGGAGTTCTTACAATGCAAGTTTTTGTAGGCACTATTTGCTGTAAATACCTAATTTCTCTCTCATCTTTCAAGGACGGATTTCTTTATTTTAAACTATATTTCTCTTTATTCTATAAAATACCTCATCTAGTCACAACTTTAGTCTGCAATAAATGCATCTAGTGAGCTAATTTATGCCTTTTTCAGAATTATAATTACTCATTTTTTATAAAAACTATGTTTCCTGCAAGAAGAGCTGATTGAACTTTCACTGCTTACAGCGTGAGACTATAAAGATGGTTGTATGAATCTTACAGTAATATCTTTACAGAAGACAGAAATGAGGATATAAAAATCTGAAATACAGTTCACTTAGATTGCAGTTTAGTGGAAGTGCATGACACTTTATCAGTTGTATAAGTCCTTCTAACTAAATTATGTTACAATGATGATGCCATTAATCATCCCTGTGGTATTCTCCATATCATAAGAGATATCTCCAATATACTCAGGCTCAGTAAAGAAAAATACCACACACTCATTTATCCTCTATTAAAGAAAAATAATGGAAGCAAGGTAATTACTAGCAACAGTGATGTAAAAGCCAAAACACGAGCATATGCCAAAAACAATTGGGGAAAAATGAACAGTAAATTCCATCAGTAAAACTGTTCTGTTTTTCTGCAATAGAGCAAACTATAAAGTGACTCCATAAAGCTGTTAATGTAATGTAAATCAAGGCCTCCAGAACCAAGGTCATGCAAAAAAATGGAACTTTCTAAAGCCAGGAAAGCAAAGTGAGGAAAAAACTCCATGTTCTAGGGTATATACTAGCCCATTTCTTAGATTATGATGGCCAAGACGAAGTGAGAAAGGACATAAAGCACCATACCGCATAGGAATGGGACAGAGCACTCATCTGTATGCAAAAAAAACATCTGTTTAAGGGAAGAATAATTTAAAGGTTATTTCAACAAAAGCAAATTAACTGCATAGTTCAATATCTGCTTTGTCATTACAATCCACCCTAAACATTAATGCAAAGTGCCAATAGCTATCATTTCTTCCACCTCTACAGCATGTGATGCTAGATCACAGAGAGTTTAGAAGAATCATTTAAAATGAGTTACTAAGCACACTCTGAAAGAAAAATATTTATTGTTGCTTACTGGCTTTCTTTTGGAAGGAGAATGATTCTGCTGCATTGCAAAGAACAATCTTTAATGTGATATTTCATATCTGAGTCCCCACAGCTATCAACCCCCCCTAGTTTATCATAAAACTCTGGCTATAACTGCTGTAATTCAAACACCTCTACACAAAAAATTGAAATGTCCATGGCAGGGGTCCCAGAAATCAGGACATGTGCTCTGGATAGCTGGGAATGCACAGCACTTAGTGGGTTATGGAACACGATCGGCCCCTACACAGTAAAGGCATCACTGCAAAATGCTGGTGTCCTACCTGGTGTGATGAAGGACTGGGGGATAAAATGGCTCTGATGTCCAGGAATGAAGGTGGAAGTGCCAAATTTCCCTTCACTGGGAAGGCTGTGGTCACTTGGCTGGATTCCTACCCACATGTGAGCCCTGGGAACAGCAGCCTTTGCAGCACAGCAAAACCCCCAGGACTTTCCTGGGGTCATTTTTCTGCCTTGTGACTCAGAGGTCAAAGCCAGAGTGAGGAGCAGACGGGCTTTGCTCCTGGCTCATGGATGCTGCTGGCTCTGGGCTCCTCCGCTCCTGGCACTTTCTCTGTGCAGGCTCCCTGCTCCCTGCACTCTGGTTTCCAGAGGCCCCCAAGTTCCTGCCCTTAGCAGTGTGGGTTTATTCCCTGCTCTACACCTGAGCCACCCCTGGTGTAAGCTGGTGCCAGGGCAGGTGGGATGCTGTACTGGTGGGGAAAGCCTCCTTCCTCTGCTTGGCTGAACACTTTCCTACCCTGCAGCTTCAGGCTCTGCTGGAGGCTGAGAGAATAGTGGCAAACACATCTCAGTGACTTTCTTACTAACTTAGATCACTGCAGAATTTGTTAATAGTTAACATATTTATTGTATGTTAACATATCACATGCCCAACACACTTAAAGAAACTGGCACTTAGCAAGTGAAAGCCAAATGAAAGCATATGCTACATCAGTTTATAACCAATTTGCATTCCTTCATCATTTTCTTAAAATCACCTGTGAATAGAAGCCCTTTTTCATTGATTTAAACTGCTTGAGTAGAAGTGTGTGCCATGTGTCTATAGTTTCTGTCAATGCAAATCAGTGTTTTTATATATTGCTGCACAGAGCAGCTAAAATTACTTCAGTAAACAAAATTATTTAATTTCCCTATATATCATCATTACATTAAGCTGAAAGCTCAACATGTTTTGTAAAGGAAAAGAAAAGCCAAGAATGACACACAGAGGCTTCATCTTCCAAACCTGCAATTGTCAAAGGAAACATAATTTTTTTGGCTCTTACACAATTTATCCTGCTGCACACACTTAAATTTCAGTGCCTGAAAACTTCTTCTGTGCATGTGCTGAAATATTTTCATGCAAAAGCTAAATATGTGCAGGAAGAAATGCGTCATTAGCTTCTGCATGCACGTTACAGAAAATTGGAACAAAAATGCCCCGAGGAAAAGATCCCACAAATTTACAGTTGAAATGGTCAGAAACCAATGGCTAAAGAGCAGCATTTAACCATTCAGTAATGCATTGGGCTTGTTGTTTGCTTTGGGCTGTTTTATATGGACTCCAACATATGTGTGGGTGTATGCATCTTCTGGGTAGAACGTGAGTTAGATCAGATAAAACACATATCAGCTCAATAGGGTGCCCCAAAACACTCACCACCAACGCATCCATTGCTGCATTTGCCATCTTAAGCAAATTCAATTTCTTTCTTTGTGATAAAAAAGCCAGTTCAAAGCAGATAACATCTCACAATAATGAGTCCCAAAGCTGCAATTTAACACAAACCTAGCAATTCCATTATACAACACATCCAGTTCATTAAAAACAACAAGCCACCCTGTATATGATCTGTATCACCACAAATCAACCATCAGGAAACCAAGCTGCTGGGAAATGCATGGTCCAGTTGAAAGAAAAAAAAATTAAGTCATGTAATCATCTCAAATGACAGCTAATTTAGATTTAAATGTTTAGATGAATTTATGTTTAAGAGCCATTAATAGTGAGATAAAAGCTGTTTTCATCCAGTAAACTTTAAAAGATCTTAACTCTGCACCATTTAAATTATAACACAGTCATAGTAAATATAGTCACTCAATATATTATTCCAAATATCTGATTTTATTCAAATATATGGCTCATAGTCTCAGAGGTCTGGTTACCCACTATTAGTTTACTTATTCGAAATCTGTGTAAAAGACAACAGAAATCTATTTACAAGGTATCACTAAATAATTTGGACTCAGTTCTTCATTTCATGAGCTGCTGGACACCTGGTAACTCTCATTATCTTTAATGAGAAGCCTCCAAACCTTTTCAAAATATGAATGGGGCACAATGGGCCCCCAGCTGAAGTATCTTATATATTTTAGCATTCACACCACTATAAAGCTACCGGCTATGTTGCATTATACTTGTTTCACCTTGCTTAATGGAAAGAATCTATCAGGTTTAATGCTAATGAAATATTTTAAAATTCCTCTAGGCTCAATAAAAGGCGAGAGATGTGGCCAGCACACACCGTTCAAGTGGTCAATTCTAGTTTTAAAGCAACAATATACAGCTCTTTCTTACAGGTTTACCATTTTAATTGCTCTCTCTAATCCAATTTTACATCTAATAGACCATTCAGAATGCTTTGAAAATAGTGTACATGTTACTGCAGCAATTTGGTTACTGCCTTACCATCCATCTACTGAATTACTTGCTGCCACAGAGTCTGAATATTTCCAGGACAAGAGGTGGGAAGGGCAGAATGAGGTAGGGGATGTCCCAGCTAGGCTCTGTGCTTCCATACTGCACATGTGCAAAAAGAAGATTTCTGGGAGTTAAGATTTGCAGTTTACATGGCCATTCCTCCATCCCCTGCACAGAAAAACAATAGCTGGGTTATTCTGGTGTTTCTTTCACAAATAGGAAACACAAGTTCCAATCTGTTTTTCTAAATGCTACAGGTTGTGTCTTTTCATGGGACCAGGACACCACAAAGAGCAGAATCCATGACAAGGACAAATCACAGCCACTGACAGAAAAGGCCAAATTTACCCAGCAATGAATCTTGGTCTTAATTGCACCAGCAGGCAAAAGGACATTTCTTGCAATAATCAAGGCTACATCACACCAGCCTAACAGGGAAGTGAAGGAAACAAAATCACCACAGCTAACTGCTGATGCACTGAAGACAGCAAAGCTGTGCTTGTTACAAACAGCTCATCCCCACGGGAAAATCTACTTTAAATTTCTTTATGCTTCTTTGAGGGCTGAAGGGGGACCAGTGATCCCATGGAGCACATGTGGGGACACTTCTCCTACCTGGGCTTGCACAACTCCTTGTAAGCTTTAAAGGTCTAAATATAATATATATATAAAACATATAGAGGAACAAATTCAGTATAGACTAAAGATACCTTTAGAGACAGAGAAATGTTGTTTCTTCTCATATAAATTTGAAAAATAAATATACAAGAAATTAAAATCCAGAAATTTCATTTTGCAACAATCAAAGCCTCACTTTGTTTCAATGTTTCCAAATGTTTTCAGGAGCCCTTAATTTCTCTGAAACCACATCAGTGAACCAGAAATGTGAGGCTTTCCAAAATACTCCTGGGTCAGGGAGTATGTTAATCCTGGGTCAGTCCCCAGTGGCCCAGTTAGAGAAATTTGCCTGATAGGCTCCAACAATGCCAAGAATTCAGTAAACCCGCTTCCTGCAAGTGCTGCCAGTGCAACAGGAAGAATGAACTGGGAGAAATCTCTGCTGTGTTTTCAGTTGGGATGTTTTAATTTTACGGCAAGTGAATTTTCTCCTGCAGAACGACTGCAATGGCACCTCCCCAGCCCTCAGTCCCGCTCTTATCTGCGATGCTTCCTTGAACAGGATGGGCAGTGAGCAAAATCCTGGAGGCTTGGATCACTCAGGCTGACAAGGACACATTCTGCAGCAAGGGATGTGCTTCCATGGACCAGAAACCATCAGAAAACACACTGAAATGTGTCAGGCACCAAAGAAACACAGACACCTTTGCCTTTAGGAGAGAGTGGGATGCCAGGATTCAAAGATGCGAACAGTGTTTAACAGCCACCACCTGCTGATCTGTGCACAGGGCTTCACACAACATCACACCTTGCAGACTGCATTCTGAGATGTTCAGCTTGCAGAAAGGCATTTTGTGGATAAATATCTCATTATCACAAATACATACATAATTCAGCAGTTTGCTTAGTTTTGAGCAGGGTCCCAAGCCTGGTGCCTTATCTAAAACCTGGCTTAGGCAAAAACAATTACAGATTTTCAAGTAAGCTTCCAGTTGCCAGAGGGGGGAAGAGAAGGGTGAGAAAAATCTGTTCTAAATAAAATGGACTTGTGGTGCCAGTGAACAGTTATCTAGTCTTTGTATCTTGGCCAGTTTTTCAGTTTTCAAAGATGGGATCTATAAATTGCATTCTATAACAGTTTGGGGTTTTTTTAATATTTAGAGACATTGCTTGTCTCTAAACAGTGCATGAGAACCTAAACAGAGGTGCTGATCAATGTGTTATAAATACAGTCCATACAAACATATATACATATATTGTTTACTTAGAAAGGTTTTGCTGTGACACTCCAATTCACAAAGGACTTTTGGTTAGCAGATCTTCAGGTCAGCCAAGGTTTCAACATCATTGCATCTGTCAGTTGTTCAAACAAACCCAGAGCAATCTTGGAACTCGGATAATCTTATAACCACTTATCACACAGGTTTTACTCCTTAATTGTAAAGATCTTCTTACTATGAAGCATTCCAATTTAACACAGTCAATAACTTAAGCAGCAGCACTTTATGACATAGACATACGTTATACGGTGTCAATAGCATGTAACATGCCAGCTATTACCTATAGGAATTGGTAGTTTTAAGTTTGCTGCCAAAGAGACAAAGTGAGGATATTTTTGCAGACTTTAATTTTAGTGCTGTGTTTCAGTGACTTAAAAAAACCCAAAAAGTGTGGATTTGCATGGATACCAGTTACACTGCTCCATGCTTATACTTTTTTTCTGGAAAACAGTAAGTAATTTCTACTTTGGCAAAGTTAGAAAATGAAGTGACCAAAACCTACAAAGTTGGTTTGGAAATGTAATCTGTGTTTCCTTCTCTTGAGAGAGGACATAGAAGCAAGGCAAGCCTTTAGATGCAAAACATACCATGCACCATTCTCAGCAGAAGCTGACAGCACTATTTCTCTAGCATAGTAAATTTTACTGGAAATAAAATGAGAAATTACTAGTTTTCCAGATTCTATACATTGAGAAGTGATATACAGTATGAAATATTGCTTCTCAGATAAAGAAGCAGCCCTCGCCTCCAACTCTATACTACAACAGTCACCAATGAAATATAATTGCTGGCAAGAGAGATGTAAAAAATGAAGCAGGGGGTTAAGTATGAAACTGCCAGTAGGCAGGCAGACAGGGAACCAAAAGGAAGCAATCTTCTCACATGGATTAGCTTATTTCTCTCTGCTAACTTACCACAATTAATACTATATACATCAACAACTTGAAATATAAAATAGAGAAGATAAATCATTTTGGTAGGCTATTGCTATTGACTTCAATTGGAGCAAGGCATGTAGTATCAATATCAGGCTCAGATGCTCTAATTGAAGTAAACATTAAGTTCCTCATATTTGTCATACTTTTAATACTTTTTTTTTTCTTTATAACTTCTGTTTCTGGATAAGGTTGAAGAATTAGAACACAAGACTCAGTTATTTTACATTGACACCATGAATTTCAGCAGTGGATTGAAATGGTGAAAGGAAACCAGCCAGCTCAGTGAATTGTGCACAACTTGATCCTCATCCCCTTAACTGGACAAGCACTTTCATTTCATTTTTTCAATATGTTTTGCTTTCAGACTTGGCTCTCCAGCTTCTACTTGATCTTTGCTATGACTTACTTCACCCAGCTGAAAAGCAAGACTAAAATTCTGGCTATCCCTACATCTGCAGCTGGCTTAAGCCCTAGATCCCAGCCTTTGTGATCTCTGGAGCCCCAGGCAGGAGCTGACATTACTCAAAATAAACCTATACATTCTGAATGTGCAGAGATAAAAAATCCTGTTCTTGAAAGCAATTTTTAGATCCTGTTTCTGGAAGCTAAATGCCAGCTGAAAACTTGTCCAAGATACACAGACTAGATAGTACTGTCCATCTCAAGTCACTTCTCTGAGCGTCTGACTGTTAATTGCACTTTTTAGGTGGGCTGTGTATGGTTTGGAACAGGCCTGATCAGAAGGCAGAAGTTTGCAATTATGTTTTTTTATTCAGAAATATTTTTAGCCCATCTTTTACCTGAAAGCTTACATATTAAACCCAATTAAAAATGCACTTTGTTCTTTAAAAATGAAACTCAGTATCAGTCACTCTCCTCTTTTTATCTCTTCAGTGCAGTGGTACTGCTGGAGAGAGAAGTAATTAATGAGGAGAATCAAAAAGTTTCCAAAGTGTTTCCTCTTCACAATATAATCATGATTATATTAATGTAGTGTTTTTATTAAATGAAAATCAAGGCAACCTAGGCCTGTGAATATTACTTCACAGTCAAAGAAACCTTTATTAGCATTCTCTAGCTGCTGCTGCAGTTCTTTCAGGGAAGTTTTATTGCTGCAATATATATCCTCAGGTCTGCTACTAGATTTTTGTCTTGTTTATGGAATTTAAATGGTGTATTAGACTAAATTCTTCACTCTGCCTCCTTCCAGAAACAGAGATCCTAGACAGATGAGTTGATGGGAAGAAAACCAAATAGAAATAAAACCCCTAACAATTTGGAATTAGAATTCAGCAAACAGCCACATTTGTATCAGATATCAAATTCTCTGCTGACCTCTGCCGAAGCTGTTGTGGGAGCAAGAGCAAGGGAAATGTGGTCAGGCAGCTGCCAGAGCCATGTGTTACCCCCACCCCAAGCTCAGAGCCTTCAAGCTGTGAGGATGAAGCACCAGAACTGTAGTTCTGCAAACTTCAGAGCAGAATCACAGAATCGTTAAGGCTGGAAAAGACCTTTAAGATCATCAAGCCCAACTGTCAAACCCAGCACCATCACCATCTTCACCATTAAACCACGTCTTCAAGTGCCATATCCACTTGTTTTTTGAATGCTTTCAGGGATGGTGACCCCACCACTACCCTGGGCAGCCTGTTCCAATGCCTGACAATGCTTTCCAGGAGAAAATTTTCCCTAATATCTCATATAAACTTCCCCTGGTGCAACTTGAGGCCATTTCCTCTCATCCTGTCACTTGTTACCTGGGAGAAGAGACTGACAAGCAGCTCACAGAAATCTCCTTTCAGGTAGACACTTTTGTCAAGTGGAGCCTTCTCCCATGTCCTACATTTCAGGAGGGATGGGGGCAGGGAGTAACTGCCTTTCCCCAGGGTTTCTCTCCATCTGGTAGCCAGCTTATGTAAATAAAGTCACACTGTGGCCTTCCCCTTGTTCAAATGGGAGCAGACAGCTTCTTTCCCTGCAGCGTTTCAGGCCCCAGGGCTTAGGTTTAAAGCCAGAATGACTCTGTTGAGTTCAGTGGGGTTACACTAATATTAAAATGGAGGAGTCTGAATCTTTGAGTCCTTAGTACTCCAGTCTTGCTGGCGTTATTTTATTTATTCAGCTCATCTTTCCAGAAAACATCCAATTTAGATAATAGCTAGTGGGAGAAGCAATTCCCTTTAGGGATCAGCAGTGGTTGTTATATGATTTCTTAACAACTATTTTCTCAGCAGCAAACAAGTCTGCTACTGAAATAGTACTTTTGTAGCATGTGAGAGGACAGTTTCCAGAACTACGTAGGTCTATTAGGGCTGAGGCAAAAACCAGTAGAATCATAATGCAAGATTAAGTCATTCCTAACAAATTCATAGTTTACTTGGCCTCTTTTTCTCTTGATTAGGTTGTGCTTCTTGACCACAAAAGGCCAGGAGACACAGTGCACTGATGTACCCCCAGTCCTGAAGAGGGGCTGAGGAAAGCTGTTATTTTAATAATTTACTGCTAGCTGGATTGCTTGTATGTTGAAGCTGTGGCATCGTTATATGTGACACGGCTGATGGCACAGGTGTCCTCTCAATCCTTACACTTCTTCCTACCAATGCCACATCCTTGCATGACATGGTTTGGTGACTGGACGCCAAAATACATTTTTACAATTAGAACAACGTTTCAGTTTCTTCCTTCTCTGAGATTTGTCTAGACTCTATTATTTTCATGAAAAAGCTCAGTTAACATCACTACATTGCTCAGAAATACCTATTAAAGGAATGTAGATTTTCAAATTTAAAGCAAGAGAAATATTTTATTTTTCACTATATAAATTTGATTGTATAAGGCATTCTAGGTCCTTATATGACATCAGGAATATATAGATAAACATTCTCAAATTTCAAGGAAATATGTTTTGAAAATACTGAGGGGAAAAAGCCCAGACATTTTAGGGCCACTGAAAATTGTTAATAACATCAATCAATGCAATTAAATCTGTTTGGATTCTTTAGCCTGCTCAACCCATGGATGAGAAAGTCAAAAAGTCACAGCGGGATCTTTTGACTTTCCATTTCTTGTTGCTGACAAACTGCGCTGCCTATAGCACTGCTGTGGTGGCAGCTGGGGTGGGGGGGATTGAGGGTTTTAGGTCTCCACACACACAGTTAATGGTTCAGGAGGTGGATCTCTATTAACAATTCCACTGGTGATACACAAAAAGCAGAGCAAATTTAACCAGTCTTCTTTGATTATATGAATTTTCCAATAAAAATCAGAAAATAAATCAAACTAAACCTATCTGATAACATTTATTAGAAATGGCATTTCTCATTAGCTGCTTTTCATTAATTCACTTCTCTTTATTTTGGTGGGCCTAAATTGAAGCTCACTTTTTGACAGCAGTCAGGAAAGTTAAGAAATGTGCAAGGAACACATCTGTAGACAGAGCTATCCAGCCACACAAGGTGAGTTTTGAGTGTCTGCCTGAGTCTGCTGCTCCTAGACTCAACACTTCTCCACAACTTCATCTGATGGCCACATTTCAGGCCACAACCCATAACTATGGGATAAAGTGAAAAATCTTGACAATAACGAATTGTTTTCCTCTGGAGAATTAACAAAATAAAAAAGAAATAGATAAATTAAAAGATGCTTATAAAAACTATAAGAAAAATTCAGACCATACACAGCAGTGCCATTAAGATAAGCTGGAGGACTATGCCAACGGGAACCTTATGAAATTCAACAAAGACAAGCACAAATAATTCCCAGAAACAAGATTGGCTGGGGACCATCACTGCAGAAAATGACCTGAGGTTCTTATCAGCTCCTGGCTCAAGTCCTGACCAGACTGGTCAGAGCCCTGATCCCACTTTAAGAAGGAGTTTGAACCGGAGACCTCCTGAGGTTCTTTCCAACCTGAATTATTCCAAATTACTTTTATGAAACACTCAAAGTGGCTAGAAACTTGTTAGCCATTTAAACATTTTCCTTGACCTAGTTCAATACCATCCTACCAATAAACACTGGCTGATATGATCTTGGGGAATGCCTCAGAGCCTGCTGATGACTCAAATCATCACTTTGACTGTATGTGAAATACCCTTTGGGTACCTGCACTCAAGTACACATTAACTCAAGTATATCACGTCCACATCTACAGTGTCGTGAGAGTAACGATGATTTTACAAAGACCTTTGGACTCACAGTGATACCATTAACAAACTTATCAAAATCCTTGGCACTAACACAGCCCGACCTTACCAACTGTTACCTTGCCTCCTGGTAACAAAACCTCCTTTGACAAACTTGCATTAGCCCTCATGCCCTCTTTGGAAAGCTTTAAAAAGAACTACAAGAAATGTGTGCAGCTGTTGAAGTTTCCAAATTACTTGAATCATTGCAGCAGAGAGCTGGTTTCGAGCAATGGCAAACACAGGGGGTCATACTTATTCTCGGGGACTTTGGGATAAAATTGATTTCAGGAAACAATTGCTAATTTCCACTGACTTGCATTTCTGGGGCATGCTCAGCCTCCTATGAAACTTCTACAAGGAGCAAGAGTCTCTGTTCTGCCACTCTGTTTGCAGAGGAAGTGGTTATTACTTTAGGACTTCTCTTAGTGGGAAGGGTTTGAGCTAACTTAAAGAGAGGACAGGTTTGTTGTTATTCAACAGGCAGTGTCTTTTTTTTCCTTTGAATCTGTGCAACACTTGTCGCAATCACATTTTCAGTAAGAAATGCCTATATCATCACAGAAGCCATAACTAAGCACTGAGCAACTATTCCTTGTTCAGTTGTAGCATCAGATATACACAAATATCAAATGCTATTTGCATGATATCCTTCATTAGCAAAGGCTAGTTACACTTCTTGCACTTCTAAGGTTCTTGGCTCTTATCTCTAATTATGTGCTGGCTTGCCCAGCTGCACAGGGAAATTGCATTGATACAATCTTTAGAACTCAGTTAGACCTGCGAGAGCAGGTTTGATTTAAATTACACAGATATCACTGACTCTACCTTAGGAACCCTGAGATCAGAATTTGCTGTCTATTATTAATAATAAAGGGATTCAGAATGGATTTGTCATGGAATGTGAAGCAGGGCAAACTGTGCCTCTTGGGACGTGACCTCTGAGAAACAGATTTACTCCAGCATATTATCTGAATAAAGGCATCGTATGAAACCCACAGAAGTCAATGGAAAGATGCTCAGGGGACCAGACTGGCAGATCCAGAATTGGAGCACTACTTGCATTAACTCCCCGACAGCTCTACCAGTCCTGGAGCACGGCTGCCAAGCCAGAGTTTTGCAGAGGTTAGGAAATGGCTCAATTGAGAGAGATCCTGATGCTTTGGGGCTGGACTGGGGAAATGGAAGAAGCTTGAGGACTGGAGAGAGAGATTATCTCACTCATCAGACTGAGGGATCCTAAAAATAGGTAGTAGTGAGACTTGTAAGTTATAGCCAGCTATCCATATAACTACTAGCAGTAACTAGGAAATACAACCAGTCATAGTTACTTGTAGTAAGGAAGCTGATGAGTGGAGTGAGTTGCATGTGGTTGTACTTTGAGCAGGCAGGAGATAGGTGAGTCAGGATGACAGGGACACCACTGGCTTCCTGGCAGGGAGAATTCCCCTGGAGCTGGGATAGTTTGGAGGGCAAGGATCAAGCTCTCCTTCACCTTTACTGGACAAAGTTCTGGTGAAGGAACTGGGGCACCTGGGAAGAATATCAAAATGTTTCTCCAACTTCTATGACCACCACCTGCCATGCCATCTGCTGCTGCCAGTGCCACCTGGGCAAATCACTGTTTGGATGGAGCACCAGAGGCAGCAGCCACAGGAAGGACAGAGATGACATCCCAAAAGCCTCAAGCCACAGAGGCCTCTGGAAACCACAGGCAGAGCTGTTCCCATTCTGACCAGGTGTGCCACAGCCATCACACACACTGCAGTCACCACAGATGAGTGAGTGACATTTGTCAGCCCTGGCCTATGTTATATCTCTGTGCATAATTGTATTTTTCATATGCCAGGTGAGATGGCGTGAATTCAGATATTGACTTTGATTCTCTGACTATTAAAACCCCCTTCATTTTCATGTGTTTCATATAACTTGACAGTGCTTTTAATTCAACAAGAAATAGTACAGATGAAAGTTCTCTGAGTCAGTTTGCTTATCTACAGTCTGTGTTCAATTACATCAAAGACTTCACAAATTTCAGTGCTAAGTCTGATAAAAATGTGTTTTACACACAAACAAGTGTTAAACACCTGTATTTTCAAATAAGCTTGGATTATATTCTAAAATTACCATAATGAATATACTGTCCAATATTGTCTGACATGTAGAGAACCAACTTCAGTCATCTCAAAGGGAAATTAATCTGCTTTGTGACCTTGATCTGGACCTGATTCATTTCAGTTTGCAGAAGCACAAAATGGAATTATAGTGCTTGCTAACTTCCTAACATGGTTTTTAAGGATAGAAAACTGCTGTTTACTTTGCAGCAGAAAAGTCAGACCTTAGATTTAGCAGATATAGTTAAATATTTGTGCTGTTTATATGTGTAGAGCAGGTAAATTTGACCACAAAATTGCTTTTAACCACCTCTGCGACATCACTCCAAGATACTGCTTTGGTGCACAGAACATGCAGCTTGAACAAACAGCACTTGTGTAGCTTGGTTATCATGTGTATTGTCAAGCTGCAATGAAGTACCTTACACTTGTGCAGGAGAAAAGAGTCTCTGCATGGCTCTCTAAAGCTCAAGGAACTTGAGCTCACAGGCAAAATATCCTCCATGGTCCAAGTGTATTGTGTTTCCAGGTGACTCACCAAAGTGATACACTTTCTGCTGTATTAGGTTTTATGGGCTGGTAGAGGAAGAAAGAATATTTTGGTTCCAAGTGTGATAAGGGATCTGATTTGTAAACATGAACCATAAACAGCAAGCTGCTGCAAAAGATAAAATAGAAATGGTCTAAATGTCGTAAGCAATGTTGGTGAAGGGTCAAATTTTTGGATTAAGAAAAAATTCAGATACTAAACTCAGATAGAGACAGATTTCTATTGACAATATCAAAATATTATTGATAAAAAGGAGGAACTTACCACTACACAAGAGTTACTCTGCCTTTTTTTAACCAGGCCTGTTATAACCCTGACAAAGAGCCAGAGCCTCTTGGTTTCCTGCAGGCCCAACACTTGTAGACATGCCAGGTTACCACATGGGAAACCAGTTCATGAAACCGAAAACTGCAAAGGAACCAAGCCAAACGCCATATGGACAAACTGCCAGCTCAAATGCTTTTGCAAATCTTGGTGTTCCTTTGGAAGTCTGGGTTGAGTGAGTTCTTTCTCCTGATCAAACACTGTGTCAGACATCTACAAGGTCAAGCCATGGGAGCACTTCTCGAGTAAGTGAGGATGTCTTTGACCTTAATGCATTTATTTTTTAGTGCAACAAGTTCAGTGATTACCACAATTACATTAGACATACTCAGCTATTAAATGTTTGTAATACAGTTGCCTCAGGGGAAGCTGGGGAAAAGTAAATAACACAGAGATGTGATGAAATGAAACACAGTCATCTACAAGAACAGGAGCATGGTGACTTCCACAGCTTGATACTGAGAGGTGCTTCTGGGCATCCTTCCAAGAGACAGTATTAATTAGCAAGTATATCCAGGCCCTGATTTCACAGTCCTACAGTAATATTGAGTATTGCAAGAGATTGCAGCGACCTGGACGGTTCTTACATATGATCCGTATTTCACAAAGGAAGCTGTCCATTGTGCTTCCCAGCTGAAAGGAATAGCAAGCTACAAGAACTCTCTTTTCCTGTCTCATTTCATTAGCTTTGACTTGCAGTGATCACCCCCATAAGACTTCAGCATGCACTGAACAATGGCTGCATTGCCTCTCCAACCAGTTCTGAGTGACACATCTCTGGCACAGAGTCCAAATTAGAAGGCATCACATGTATCACAACTGCTGCATTAACAGTAATTTAATAGTAAACTAATAGTCATTTAATTTAACTGGCCATTTTTGCTCTTTTTTATCTTATTAAACAGATTAAACAGTGTATATATTGAAAATCCTCTGTTCCATTGTGGTTGCTTTATAAATATGTTCCTATTTCAGTGAGGTTACAGAGCACATAAAATTTTCATATAACTGAAATGAGCTGTGTAGGGTAAAAGTAAATGCCAGCAGGCATCTAAATATTGTAGCATCTGTTATATTTTACACTCTGTGATCACAAATCTTATAAAGCTTCACTGCATTTAAGCGGCATTCCTCACAAACTATTGAAGATTGATGACTAGTGTAATTGCCATATCTGATATGCTATCATTTTTAATATACTGAGCTACTGCAACTGCCCCTTTCTTCATACTATCAACCTATGTCTATTTTATGTGTCCACAAAGAGCATATTGTACCAGCAGCCAGTTCTATTACCACCAACTATTTTTACACATTGTAGTGTTATCTTAATTTTCACTGCAATACATTGTTATATGGAAGTACAGACAATATGATAGGATGCAGCAAGATAAAATGTGACCTTTCCTTTTATAAGCAGCTCATTCTACATATTTCAAACATATTTTTTTTTTTCCTTTTCTTGTTGCTCACTATCTCTACTTTCAAGATAAGACAGGTTCATAACGGGTTAGGCTGATGAAAATGGACTTCCAAATTTCATATACATTTGCAGATTATATTATCCAGAAAGAACAGTGGTACCTATGCATATGCAAATTTTTCACCAAATTGGAAATTGCTAAAGTAAAAAACTGAACCCGGAGTTAGAAGGAGATCAAGAATCCTAACAAAATTGAGTTACGCATAATGAATATCTATTTGGAAGCACAAACAACTACTTCATCACCTTTCCATCCATCCTGTTGACTAATGATGTGCACAATTTGAAGAAGAAATTAGTCTTAAAGAGCAGCAGTAGCACCTTGTTGATCAATTCAACAGAAAGCTCACAAAAGAGAAGCAGATAAAATACATTTCCCTGGCTAATCAATTAGAGCTCTCATTTGTCATCCCCAGCCTGGCCCTTTACTCCAAACTGCATTTCAAGTACATGCAACTGTCTTTGCTTTATTTTCTAAATAAACACAACATTTCTGGTGGTGATGAGACCACAGTGTCAGTCAGAACTAGCTGTTGATTTCTCCACTAAGAGAAGGCTTTTCATTTACAAACAACATCCAATTGCCATACAGTTAGTTCAGACTCAAAAACATCAGAGGTTTAAACCAAGAGACTTAACCTGCCCTTTCATTAGTTGTTTGCAGACACAGGACATACTAACTTTGGTGAACATCTGTAATAATTCAGGCTAAAATCTGGCAGTGGGAACCCATGTATGAACCCTTCTTCACACAAAAAGCACAGCTGGTTACAGCTGAATTCCCCATGGGACCAATAATTTCTCAGTTTGCGAAAAGATGCTCTCGGGGTTGTCCTGAGAGCAAAAACTTCTCTAGATTGTTTGACTCACTCATCTTACTCGTAGAGGGCTTGTATTCGCATTTATGGGTATAATAAATTCAGAGGAAAGGTGTCAGTCTTTGAGTAATAAGTCGACCTCTTTTGCATCTTTAATAAATGGTTCCGTGAACAGTATGCAAAGTCACACGTTTCTCATTAGCTGAAAAAAATGAGAATGCTTCAGAACAGCAAAAGAAATATTAAAACACTGAACATCTGCAGAGATATGGTTTAATGAACAAAGACTATTGAAGGCACTCACTGTCCTAATTTCCACTAAGTTGACAGACAATGCCCCAAAACTGCCTTTCATATCCAACATTAACTAATAAGCTAATCAGAGCAGAACAAGCCATTTGTGTAGGACTTTAAAATAAAGAATGGCAAGTATAGTTCTGTAACATATGTAGCATTTTGTTTTTGTTTTTAAACAAGAGAATGATTTGTTTTGCTAAAAGATGCACACACATGCTAAATAGTCTGTTCAGTATAAAAATGCCCAGATTTGTCTAAAATTACTGTGCATTTTGTCTGGGCTGCAATAAACCCTACAATTGTGAACTCTGGCCAAAATTCCTTGCAAAGCTTGTAAGGTGCAGCTTGCCATAGCTCTGCCATTTGGCCACTGAGTTTATTTTCTGTGGTGACCCTCCGTGCACCCATCAGTCTAGCATCAATAGGTGCTTTGCAAAAATGTCCTTTTAAAATGCACCACAGTAACATTCAGTGCATTTGCTACAGAGACTAAGCATTAATCAGTAGAAACATCCTGTGTCTGGTTAAAATGCCTATTGCATGACTCAGTAGAAGTATTTCATTAGAACAAGATCCATAATAGAGATGTAGAAGAAAGGAGGTTTACTCTGAACTTCTTTTCACCTAGAACTGAATTTGTACCCATGACATTCCATGTTCCTTGTGGCCTATAAATGTGAAAGTGGTCTGAAAATATGTTTGTGGAGATATTTTGAAGTCTGTCTTCTGTGGTCATTTGCTTGACTCCTTCATCCTTCCCATTTCTTTTAAAATGCCAGCTCTTTGGAGCAAAGGCTCCCATCTTCTTACTGTTGTATGGATTCTAAGACCAGCACTAGGATAAATCATAGCATGAGTTGGGACTTCAGTGATAGAGAGATTTAATACAAATCACACACTATGTATTCAGATTCCATTCTAAATTATACTAATTATTGTAGTCATTAATTTTTAGTAGGATCCGTCCTTGGAAATATATGTACAAGCAGGCACTTAACATTTAGCATATTCAACATAATTTTATCTAGTCAGTGAAACTATAGAAGACTAAAGATAATTAGATTGATGACAACTGAACCATATCCAAATACATAAAAATAGAGTCTATTAGGGAAAAAATGAAAGTTACAGCATTACTTTTTAAACACAGAGCTCAGCCATGTAGCTCACTTCAATTCTGCACTATTCCCATGTAAGGAGGCAAATGGCTTTTAAAGCAAATACACCACATGGCCACTTTCCTTAGTGACCTGGGCTGCCCAGATAACACACTGGGTACATGAACAGTGATCCTTTGCCTCACACAAAACCTTCTTATTGTAAGAAACACAGTTCAAGCAGGGAGCTCTGCTCCCAGAGGGTAAACGCACCATTAAGCACTGAATTAAATTGCAGTGGATCCCTGAATTAGATGTGCAGAAATCTTAGTGGGGTTTTTCTTCATGTTTTCTTTATATTTTTAAATTTTTTTGAGTTTGGTTTGTTTGGTTTTTTTATTTTTCCCTGTAACAATTCCCCAGTCCAGTACACTGTGCAGCTGCAAAAACAACCATGCTGAACCAGGAGAAGGGCTGTATTTTTAGCAGCAGTACTGGTCTATGGCAGCTCAAGGTCCCTGTGGAACTAATGCTCCAGACTAAAAAGCCAAATTTTCAGCAGAAAGAAAAGACACTGAAGTGAAGACTTCACCTCTGAGATTAATTTAAACAAAGGTGTCCACCTGCATACGGGTAGTTGAGAGGCCCAGAGGCACAAAGACAGTGGTTTATCTCATCCAGCTGTGGCATTTATGGGAGAAATGGAAAGTTTGTATTTGCATTGCTGACTCGGTTATAAGGTACACAGAAATGCTGACCTTTGTACTGCTTGTTTTATGCAGAGAGTGTAGAAACACACCAGTGTTCCAGTTACAAATGAATCGATTGTGCAGATAAAAGGTTTAGACCGTACAACTTATGACCTGTCATTTGTTGTTTGAACAGGCCAAAATGAGCCTGGTGATCTCTGAGAAGATGAAATATGTCCCTCTGGCTGCTGAAGGATATCTCCTCACCTTGGAGGGAGGGAGCACGAGAAGCTGAACATGAACCTTGTCTTCCTGAGTCAATGCAGGCACAAATACCTTTAAAGCATGAAGGTCACATCTCAGTATGCCAGAGGACTGAACCCAAGACCTGCACTTAGGGAAACTTAGATCTCAAGTCAAAGACTTAAATTCTCTCTGGTTTCTCCCCACTTCCTCTCCTATATCATGGTATTAATAATTTTATTAAATTTCTCCAGATTGAAATGATGAAAATTAATGGAATTAGTGTTTGAAATGTGTTTAAACAAGAAGCAATGTGTGAGTGCAAAGTGTTCTTGCAGTTATTGGTAAAACTCAGTCTGCACAGATGGAGGAGCTGGTGTCTCAAGAGCTGGAAGTGCTTTTAAAAAGAGATAGGTCTTGTTAGGATATATTGGTGGAACAAAGCACAGTGAATAAAGGCCTTATGTGCACTACCATGTCAACAAGACCTTATTTACACAGTCCCATCATTCAGCAGCTGCAATATCTAACACAAAACTAATGTGATTCTTCATGTGTCTGTCAGGAATGATACTCCATGACTTTGGTGAAAACTGAAGAAGGAAAGCATGTTCACGGGGGAAAAAATATGGAGGAAAAAAAGGTGAAGGGGCAGGTTCTTACAAGACACCAGGAGCAGCACTGTGTTGTTAATAGTCCCATTGGGAACAGAGTGTGTCTGACCACTTGATGTCAGACTTGACCCACATTTCAGTCAGCCTTCAGGGCAACAGAAGCTTCAGATTAATTTGATACAAACATTTTTAGACTCAAAAGATGTATTTTGAAAGACATTTCTTTAGAACACAAGTTTGGAAGGTCAAATATATGAAATAACATGAAAAGCGGTATTTGAATCTTGACCTATTCGGAGAAGCTAATGAACCTCCTCACGGCAAGAAATTCACTTGGTGCTCAGATCTTAATTATATTGAAATCCTTACATCCAAATATGCCTTCAGTGGGTAGGGAAGCTTGCTAAGGCCTCATTTCAGGTCTGTGCCTAGCACATCTCTCCAGAAACCAACCAGACAGAAATCTGGCATTTAGCAGTCCCTCAATCTCTTGGAAATATGAAATCCTGATCCACTTTCAGCTCCCAAAACACCCCAAACAGTCTTGATTAGCCAGTATTAAAGCATTCTATTACTCTGTGCAAGGCAGAGCATTCTGAAGTTATGATCTCCTATTGCCTTCCAGATGCAGCTGTGCAGGCTGAACTGATCCCAGCCTGCACCAACATTGCTCACCATCACCTCCCTGTCCGGGTAATCACTCCCTGAGCTTCTTGCTTGGACATGCAGGAGGGTTCAAGCAATAAGCATTCTTTCTGTTGTTGAAACACAGTTTAACAAACTGGAGGAAAACTGAGCATCAGTTTCTAATTTGTGCAAGATAATTCCTTATCGCAGATAGGTACATTTAAACACTTCATGAAGCTTTTCTGCCTCCATTTTAATCAAAGCAAGTGAATTAACCAACATTTAAACTGCTTAGCAAAGTCAGATGCCTTGGACTTAAACTAGATAAAGAAATGCACACAAATGCTGATTGGATGGATGGATGGATGGAGGGAGGGATGGATGGATGGATGGAGGGATGGACAGACAGTGGTAAATAGAGCAGAGGAAGTGATGTGCCACCAGGCACCAGGAATGGTAAACAACAGAAGTTACTCCCAGAAGACATATACCCACAACCTAAAGCCCCAGCTCAGGAAAACATTAACAAATACTGCTTAACTTAACTGTGTGCTTAAAGGTGCACTGAGTTCAATGAGATGGAAGAATTTGCTAAAAATTACACTGGGGTTTAAATGACTGTTGTAAGAATGAAGCTTAAAATGTGCTGAAATACCTCCCCAAATGATGTCTAAGTCTTTACAGAGGCTCGGGTACCAAGAAACTTAAAATGGGTCATATGAAGAACTAAAATAATAGCAGAGAAAGCACAAGGCACAAAGAAGGAAATGGAAAATTAAGTGTAAATTTAAACATCTCCAGTTTATTCACAAAGGCACCAATCCAGGACAGTTGTGCAGTCGAGGTAGGCATGAGCATAGATTTCAGTGGCTTTAATGGGGTTTAACACTTAATTTTGCTACTGTCAAGGTTTTAGGGATCTAAACAGATATGGCCCTCCAGATCAGGATTCTCTGTACTTTTCTCAAGCAAATGAAAAAGAGGAAAAAAGAGAAAAACATTGGTTGCTTCCTTCCTGCTACTGCATGGGAATACATCATGATTTGTGTCTCCTGCAGCACTGATGTTATCTTTATCAGAGCATTCAAACACCAACATTCATTACCATAACCTGAGCGACTGAAATCACTGGTTTGAAACATGCAGTGCTATTTTCTACTCTGTACACAGGTTTTCAGCAATCATAAAAGACAGACCTTTCTAGGAGCCAGTGAAGCAACACAATAATCTATATTCCCTGTGCAGAAGTAGAAAAAACCCCACTGTTGAAACAATATAGTATCAGCAGAGCATAACATGAGCATTAAAAATAAAACAGGATGTGAATGATTGTTAGGTAACTAATAATAATCACAGGAGTACTACTGTCTAAGCAATTAGATTTCAAACTCGAATGCATTAAAAACAAACACAGAAAGAGGCGGCTGAGCATTTAAAAATTGATTTGATTTATTTTAGTTATTAACTGTTACCTGCAAATTATATTTTATTCTGTTTTTTTTTTTCAAAATAATGTTTTATCTTACTAGAAACAACAGAAGAAAGTAAATAAAATTTACCAGCTTCCCAGTGAAATTTAAGAAGGCATAATGAATTCATATCTCCTAAAAAGGAACCATCACATGTCTTTGGATTTAGATGACCACAGCAGAGAAACAGCCCACACTACTGGAACAGAGTATTTATCCTTGTATCTCTTGATCCTGCTTCTGACTGTAACTCTTCTACATTTTAAAGGAAGATATAAAACTATCCTACAGTGTCTTATTAAACAGTGGAAGCAAAATAAGGGTGGGATTCTTTGTTTTCCCTAACTCCTCTAATGGTCCAGGTTTTGCTCTGAAGCCTGAAGGTGTGACGGACCCTCATGGGAACTGCAGTCCTTAGGAAAAAGCCTGGTTTAGCCTGGTTAGCCTGGTTAAGTAACAGCATTTGGAAAATTCTGATAGAAACCAATAGTGATAACAGTGGCTACACAAGACACACAAATTCTTCTCATTCCCTCACAAACTCTTTCTTTTTGTATCCACTGCTGTATTAAAGTTCAGCACAATTACAGATTCTGACAAAGGTTTCTTAATAATAACCACCAACACCACAACAGCCGGCGGAACTACAGATGTAATTACAAATCTATATCCATCTGCAAACCCCTCTTCCAGACAAAAGGAAAAAGAGGAGATGTTTCCTGAAGGGTACTCCAGGCAGGCAAACCCTACATGGAAGGGTAGCATGAGTGGCCCAGATATGAAAGTTGTGGCTACCTCACGTGAGGATTTTCATTCTGGATAGTGTAAGCTTCTCTCTTGAATGTCCAATGTGTCAGATGGTACATTTTGGCTATGGAAAGAAAAATTATACTTGATCTGAGCTGCTGCCAGAGAGGTTTGAGAGAGTTTTCCATAACAGAGAGTGGGAAATCTCAGTGTCTAAGGACAGTGAGCCAAAATGCATGTAGCATCTGGACCAGATATTCCCTTACCGGGGTTTTAATACTTTCTGCCTTTGATCAGTTTATGACATTTTGGTGCATGAGGCACTACTACAGCATTTCATAATTCCCTCTAGTTTTCTAATTTATCCCTGTGCCTAAGTGGAAAAGATATGCATCAGACCAGGGAGATATCAGGTCATAACTTGTTTTGCTTAGATTTGTTTCTCAGAATTTCTGACAATAAATGAAGTGCAGGCTTGCATGAAGGTGGCTTGGGGTCAGTGGGATGGGGAGGGAGGAGATTCTTTCAAGAATACTAATAAATGTTGCTGACTGGGACAATGAATCATTTGTAGGTCATGTGGGTTCTATGAGGTTGAATTTGTATCTCTTTTATACAGGTGGCTGAACAGATTGGAAGCAAGCTATCTCCTTCCTTGGAAAGGTCAGAATGGCCACAAAACTCAATCCCTTCACAGCAAAACATAAACCTACTTTTTCACCCAAGCACTCCCACACTAAAAGTAGGGAAAGTATACAGATGGGACTAATTCAGTTTTGAGAGTTCTCTAAATTGGGGCAATGTCCAATGTTTTTAGAGTTCTACATATGCTTAAATTAATTTCTGTATTAAAACCGAAATCTGAAGTGCCTTTGCAGTCAGTATGATTAGGTGGCATAAATCCAGAGTGAAAGGGTCAGACCCACTATGTTCTGCTCCAGAAGAGTGAGGAGACAAAGAGAGCAGTTGAGGGGAGAAGGAAACAGTTGTTGCCTGTGCTCCCAGTGTAATATCTAGGGAACATTAGATGAAAGTAGCAGATGTCAGACTGATACAAACAAAGATTCTGCCTCCCAACACTACATAAAGCTGTGAACTTCCAAACTAAAAATGGATTAGGTAGATTCCTGGAGTGGGAGCAGATAGATGGACAGAATTAGTGTCTTCTGACAGAGGAAATTATCACTAATGACAGACCTTCAGAATATAGTGTCACCTAGCTGCTACATTCCTTAATTGGCATCAATTATCAGTGAGAGTCAGCCAGGCACAGAGTTGGCCGAACCCCTCCTGCTGCTGAAGAGTGCTGCTCTCACAGTCACAGGTGGTTCAGTTATCAGTAACACACTTCTTGCCACACCTGTCCTACAGGGACACAGCCCTCCAGGGTCTGACCATGATGCCAGCGCCAGGAGCTGGTCACAGGGTCCATCAACAGCCCCAGACAAGGCAAATGAACAACCAGGTCCAGGGTTCATCCAGGGAGCCCAATCAGGGATAAAAGGAGACAGGCCAGGGATGGGACAGTTTATTCCAATATAAATGAAGGCATTTTGGTAAGAAAATGCACTAAACTGAGAAGTAATAGGACCACTGATTACTTTCTTCAAGTATATCTGTTGTTTTAACCAGTACATCAAAGAGTTTGCAGGGATAAGTTTTGGACCTTGGCTTCTTTGCTTGACACCCTAGCACTTACGTCAATCTATTTGTCTAACTGGCTTCCTTTGTTGAAAAAATGACTGGCAAAGTGCAAGCAAATAGAAGACTTCAAATATGTGTTTGGAAGGACCAAGTTCTGTGCTGAAAATCAGAGATCTTGAGGACAATGCAACAGTTTTTGAGTCTAAAAATAAACTGTTCCAACATTTCCCTGCACTATGTTCACATGTACCAACAAAGAGCAGATGTAAAAGTCATACAAACTGGTTGTTCTTTCCAAATAAAGTAAGTTAAACCAACCATATAGTAAGAAAAATCTTTTATGCAAAAGATCCCTTAGATCTAGAACACAAATTGAATATTAGCTATTTTTAGTGGCATGAAATTTTTTATAACCTTTGACTCAGAACATCCTACTAAAAGCCTACTTTCAAAAGCATGATATATCTGTCTAAATGTCTATATTATTTAAACCAGCAATTAGTACCAGATGTTACTGCATTTTATATTTAGACACCAAATTTCAATATCTTAAACAGAAAGAACACTCTTGAAGGACAGAAGGAATAATTTTCGAGTGTAATTACAGCATATTGTTTTGATTCTCTGTCATTAATTTACCTGATTGCAAAGTAAAATTAAATGAAGTTATATTTAAATTTAAAATTGGTCCTGTGAGCAATGTAACATCTTATTATCTTACTGCATGGGAAAAATAGTTTTAGTGTATATTTCACATTTCAATAAGCAGCCCATATCCTGCATAAAGCTGTTCAAAGACCTGGAGAGCATAAAAATGCCATAATGTTATTAGTACACAGTGTATCACAGCTATTTTGTAACAAACTCCCCCAAAATGTCAAAGCTATTTTTTGATATAAATCTGTGAACAAAAAATGTACTTTGAAAGCATGTGATGTAAGGAGTTCTCACTAAATGCATTTGATTGATAATCACACTGAAAAGTTCACTAGACCCATCCAGTGTCACAAGGACTTGGGAACTGAACGTCCATGTCAAAATCCCAATCCCAAGGAAAAAGCAAATGGCAGTAACTAAGTGTGAGTAACCCTCAGGCACCAGAGGCAGCACCTGATGCACTGGCAGACCTTTGGGATCACACACACACACAGGATGTGTGCCTTGCTCTTTGGGGCCAGCCCCAGACAACATTCCTGCCAAGGATGTAAGGGAGCTCCCCTCAGTAGCAGGAGCCTGGGTTGCCTGTTTGTTGAAGCACTTGGCTGGCAAATGCAACCACTTCGAGCAAACAAAAGCATCAGTGTAAATGGTCCAATTCTTGGCAGTGTCAACAAAGAAGAGATGATAGTAAGGCAGCCCTTCAGTGCTCAGTAGAAGCCAAATGCTGGAATACTTTATTTCACTTGCATCTCTAAAGGACTTTAGTCTCCACAGCTACCAACAGTTGCAAAGGGGACACAGGGTTGTTTCTCATTTTTTTAATTAAATTTTTATGGTGGTGCTTCTATGCACTAGGATAGATGCTACAAAAATATTTAGAGACCTGTAGCTTCATTTAAAATCACATCTTTGTGGATGTGATTGGAGAATCCCCTCCTGGTAGTTTATTTGTTCCTGTTCTGCAGACATTACTGCCCAAATCCAGACAACTAAACCAAAAAGAAAAAAGTCAGACATGAAGAGGCAAACACCTCCCCAACATTTTTCTTCTATAAATATTCACAATTTGCTTGCTCTTACATCTTAATATAAATTTTAGTCTTTAACAACCCACCCCTGTTTTCATAAAAATTGTCTGCCCTGTTACCATTATCATAAATGGCAACAGGTTCCAAGCCTATGAGACTGCTGTGAAGATTTAGACACAGGCATTCCAAGGATTCCCATGCAAATCACTGTCACCACAACTACCAGTGCAAAACCCTGAGTGCATAAAGCACAGCCCAATGTTCTCATGTCTAGGGTTTGATGAGCAAATGTGCATTTCACCATAATTCCAATACCTGCACTAAAATCTGTTTATTTAGCTGCATCTAAACCCACAGCCTAAACAATGTAGTCAGTAACTCAGAGAAAGCTTTTACCAGCTTGAGGGGAAAATCCTGAAAGCATATAAGGAAGTCTGTTGGGATAATTCTTTCAGACCTTTATTCATGAGGCTTATCTGGCCCATTGAAGTGAATGGGATATATCACATCAACAAGACTTCACAGAATTAGTGTGGCTTCACTACAGAGTAATACTTTTGATTTTCTTACATCCACCCTAAATTCACTTCAACAGATGCAAGCCATCCTTGTGCAGACCTTTGATATCACTTATTAGATTAAGGTCTAGAATATTTTTATGTTCTTCTGCCAAAAACTGTCCTTTAAAAAATGGTCAATATCTGTCACACATTTTACTGAAAATGGCCCTGTATCATTCCTCCTAATATTTATTCACATTACTGACTTTTCTGTCCTCTGCATTTATTGCATTTATCCAGCAGTACCTTTGGCCAGAGGGAAGGAGAGCCAGCCATCCCATTTGCTGAAGGAATAGGGAAGTCTGACTCCACTGGTTCCCTCAGAAGCTCTTAGGTGGTACGCATCACTGCCTCCAACACTTTCCTACACCTTTTAGGGAGCACCTTCCTCTGTCCTCCAATAAATTAACTTAATTAGGAAAAAAGCTCAGAGCTGGACCAGGGGCAGGGGTAGAGAAGTGGTATGGATGGAGCTGCACCATTCTTCCATATGGAAAAGGTGTCCATGCACACAACATCCCACCTCTTCTTCTTGCCAGAGGATGCTCAGGTCCGATGTAAATCAATAAAGAAGGTAATCTGAGCAAAGTGCAGGTCTGGGAACAACCAAAATCTAATTCTTCTGGTCAGCTGAAGGTATTTGTACAAGCCTACCAGTATTATCTGAGGAAATAGACTGAAGAAAAGACATTTCAATGATCAAAAGTGCCATATGTATTTAAATTTATTCTGATCTTCAGAGTCTGTGTTCTGGACAATTTTCCGCATTATAAATCAAAAGAAAAGCTCCAACCTGCTTCGTTTTTAAAAGAGCCAACCATACAAGGAAATCTGAGTGCTTATACTGGGCACACAAATAGCTGCAATGAATTTGTTGTAGATTTGTATATTATCATTTCCTTTGAGAGACAGGCCAACTATTTTTTCTAGTTAGCTGAGAACAAAACTCTGTATCTGAGAACAAAACTTGGTATCTGAGAAAGTGCAGTCTTAAATGCTCAGCTTACAGAGATCTGTTTGTATCTGCCTATTGTATGAAGAAAATGTATGGAAAAAATATAAGAACTCATTTTGGCTTGTGATTTATTCTTTAAAAAATTAGATGAAGAATTTTAATAATCTCTTCTACACATTTATAGTCAGTTCCTCAAATATTTCTCCTGTGACCTGAGATAAGGTTATTTTCTTCTCCACCATTTGCATAAAGCTCTGTCTTCTGTTTGAAAATCTGCTTGTATTTTCTTTCCTAACACTGATCCAATATCTCTTCTTTAAAGTTTGTGTATGACCATAACAACTGTACTTTAGCATTGATCCATTCCCATTTGTTCAGGATCTTTCATACTTGTGCAAGAATCCTCCCCTAATCTCCCTTCCCTGAGCTACAGAGGAGAAATAAGACAAAACTTTCATCATAAATCATGCCTTGGTTACCAAATCAAATTAAATGGCCCTGCTGCACCTTCCCAATATCTCCCTGTAAAGAAGTGGCTAAAACTGAGCCCTGTTTCCTAACGAGACCAGTAGCAGGCCAGAATAATTCCTGCAACTTTACACACCACACTGTCAGAGTATATTTGAAAAACTTGCTTGCTCTTCTTAATTTTTGTTATTTTCACCAGGAAACAGTGCTAATGGTTCACTCTATTATTTGCAGTCTCTTCTAGATTCTTTTCTTACCATGAATCCCTTGTTGTGTTCCCATCTAGACTGCAATCTTCATGCTTATTCTTTTAGTAATTGGCTACATTACTTCACATCATGCTGCACTGAATTTTATGAACCACTTATCCACCCAAAGACCAATATGCTTGTGTTATAAATATTACATTTCTGCTCATTCCAAGTAATGCTGCTATCACCTGTGTTTAAATCCTTAATCTATTCTGCTCTCAAAACACCTCTGAGAAGGGTGAGCAGCTGCAGTTAAATGGACTAAATGCTATGCAGTCGCTCATAAAAAAAGGAAAATACCACAGAGGATTAAAAACCAACAAAAGTCAACCCACATCACCTGGGAAAGGCCAAGTTCTCCCAGTGGAGTAATTTAAACATCAAGGGAGTTTCCTGACTTCTCAGCCAATTACAATGAAAGTTAGCACATTTCATGAACTCTTGTCCTTCACCAACATCCATCACTGCCTTCTGTTCACTCAGAGTGTCCTTTAAAGGGGTCATGCTTCTTGGGACTCCAGATTTTTCAAAGGGTTACCCTAACACCCAGCCTTGGTCCCTTTCTCCTTTTCTCTGGATGCTTAGATCTGTGAGCAAAATTCAAATATCTCTTTACATGGGCTGTCATCCATGTAGCCCAGATATCCACCTCTCCAGCTTGTGCTTGTCTCTACAAGCCCACAACAGTATCTTGGCCTTTTTCCCTGGCATCTCCTTACAAATATTTAGCTATTTTGTCACAATAAGGACAACTAAAATGTTCCTGTTAGTCCCCTTACTCCACCTCATGTGACCCTGCTACTCCTTTTCTTGCCTACTGTGATGTATTTTGCCTGTCACTCAAACACTGAAAAGGGAGCCTAAGATGTGTCAGAGCCTTGATTCTTGCTACGCAAGAACTGTGAAACTGCCTTTTCTTTCTAAGAAGATGTTAAAAATCATGCAGACTTATGGCTTCCAGGAAGTTTTTTGTTGTTCTTGCAAGTGTAAGTCTTGCCTCGTTTGTAACTACACAGTAAGTCTTCATGCTTCTTGCTCCAACCCTGGTACCCTCTCCTTTTTGCCCCTTCCCAGGTCCCACTTCTTGGTCACATTAAAGGTAAGCTACCTCTTCTCACTCTCATGCCCTTCATAGCCATCCCCTCACTGGAAATGACAACTCCTGCCTCCACTGGCTCTTAGCTTGGTTTGCAGATATACTATTCCCTGATGCCATCTCTACTTGGGATGGTTTTTTTACCCAACCATTCAGAGAGCTATCCCATTATCCTTCAAAACCATTCTTATACCATTCCTTGGCTTGACATCTCTAATGGACAAACGTTAGGCAGCTGGTATGCTGATACTGTTTGCCTTCATGCTTATCAACTGTTTAGGAGTTTCTTTGCACTTCACCATCTGTCCATCTCCATCTGGTGTCTCCTGTCTTACAGTTTGGATTTAAGCTCTGGTCCTGGTGACTGTCTTCTAAATTCTTTTCTTCTGTTAACAGAGCAGAGAGCACAGGGGGTTCAGGTCCATGACTGCCATTTGCAAGGTACTGTGTAAACCTAATTATTCAGTCAGCATGCCAGTGGACTACTTGCTCTGCATGGAGCAAGTATGGAACAGAGAGTGCTCGTGGACATCATATTCCTTTTGAATCTGCAACCAGCAGTCATTCCCTTCTCCTGTTGCTTCCCATTTCTCTGTTAATATACAAGAAGATGAAGGAAAGAGAAGGTAAACACAGTCAATTAATATTTATCCATTGCCTTACTCCTTTCCTTCCTCTGCTTTTTCAAAAGTCTCTAGGAAAGCAAGCTCAAAAATTATTTTTTCAGCTCCTCAGGAAAGAAATGGAGGAGATGAATTGAAACAGAGTGACAGCAATGACCTCAAAAATCATGCCCGTGAAAATATTTCCGGTATTGACAAAGGATGAGAGAGTTCTGGAAGAAATTAAATGATGAGTGTTAGCACAATGGCCAGAGCACCATGACAAGAGGCATCCAGAGATAAAAGGACAGGGAGAAGAGCAAGGAATTCAGGGTGCAGGAAGCCGTGATCTGCACAGAACACAGTGTACAGGTGCACAGGTGAGAAAAGAGGGAAAAGACCACACTTGAGGAATAAGAAGGCTGGGAATATGAAGGGAAGACTATGATTTATGGCAGCATGGAAAGAAATGTT
The DNA here is from genome assembly GCA_013400415.1 of Scytalopus superciliaris. Classification (NCBI taxonomy): domain Eukaryota; kingdom Metazoa; phylum Chordata; class Aves; order Passeriformes; family Rhinocryptidae; genus Scytalopus; species Scytalopus superciliaris. The sequence goes on from VXBX01000098.1 coordinate 277,002, forward strand.
TTCCTTCCCAGACATCTGAAATTCCTCCAGAACATCACTACTGTTTTTATAGTAGAAATCTACCCTACTTTTTTAACCTCTAATTCATGTCACAAATAAACAAATAAGTTTATGTTGGTGAACACAGCTATTGTGCAGAGATCCTGAGAAACACCAAGCATCTACTCTGAGGTACCTGGAAATCTTTAATGCCTCAGAAATAGTTCAGAGTTTTACTTAGCAGCTCTGAAAATGTGCTCAGCTCACTGTAGGATGGATCCCTCATTCCCTTCTCTTAAGCTTGGATGTAGGAAAAAATCGAACACAACACCAGATATGATTCTAGAGACTCAGTTTTTACCTTCAAATAATTTTAGGTACTTCAGATGGTGTATTTTGGGTTGTTTGCTTGGGATTTTTTATTACTATTATTTGTAGATACAAATATATGAGCAATGAAATGGCAAATGTTAACACCACACCTTTTTAATGAAGTGTTTATCTATGTTTGTCTTTTCAAAGGCTTTTTTCCCCTACAACTTGCATGAAAAGTTAAAGAAGATTCAGAATTAGTGTATTTTAAGTCAATAAAGAAATTAATCTGAGTCCTGTTTAGGAAAGATTTGATACATCTCCTATATTTATCAGCAGTGATAATTTCAGTGCACTCTATCTGTTGACTTAGTATTTCAAAAGACAGATCCAACTCAACTATTTTAAAACATCTGTTGCTGAAAGTCCTGGGGACAGTTCTCAGCCTGTATAAATCACAGTTCTGTCAATTTCAATGGATCTGTGCTGATTTACACAGCAGAGAATCTAGTGTTCCACTTTTGCAAAAGCTATTAAAATGCAGGCTGTAGATTGACCGTGGCTTAGTGCTGCTAATCCAGCTGCCCTTGGTCTCTCTATTTTCTCTACTTACACTTCAGAGACATTTACTCTGTAGGTAAGCAGCATTAAACTAAGAGTTCTTCAAAGAACTGGACAGTAGTGATCGGCAGATGTTTTAAAGCCATTCCTGTAAGGACTGTGCTCTGTTAGCAATAGTTTCAGCCTAATGTATATAAGCCCAGACTCCTGTAGCTCTCCTGGCACTAGTGACACTCTGAGGCTACACAGCAGCAGACGGATGGGTTCTGTAAGGTAGGACCCACTTTTGAGGAGTCAGGGCTCAGCCTTTATTTCAGTCTGTTCCTCATGAGATACTTTACCAGAGGAAGTATGCAAATAAAAGCTTCAAGAACGGCTTTGCTTTGTGGGATTCATTGGGAAAGCAGATGTCAGATCTTGTTCATAACTGAGCACCAAAATCCTTCTCTGCATGCAACAAAGGACTGTCAGTTCTAGGCTATATTAAAAGCAGAAGCCAATGTTCTTTACCTCTGATTCTTTCACCAGTATTTCCCTTTTGTTACCTTTTTAATGAAAAGAAAGCATACAGTTTTCTATAGCAGGCTTGCTGGGGCAGGGATTTCTGCTTTCTGTGCTCTCACACAGCACAACGGGATTTCCTCCATGGACTGCAACCGTTCCTATGTTTTTTTATTATGTCTTCAGCCACAGACCTTGGTGGAGAGCATTCAGAAGTATCTCCCCCATATGACGACTTGTGGCTTTTATATCTGAGCCGAAATCTCCTGAGACACCAAAAGAACATTGACATGTGCAAACACATGCATGCAACATTTCTGTTTTCCTGCAGGGACCCCTTGTCCCTGCTAATGTCTGCTGAGGAGTCAGTGTGAAAAGAGACCTGAGGGGGAAAGAAAGATCATATTGTCCCATTTGCTTAAGAATGTCCCAAGAAGGTCTCTTTTCACCATGTTATACAGAAGGTGTTCTGCAGAACAACATATACATGTAAAAAAATGTGTCCTGGGAGATGTGGGGGACTCATCCCAATACCCTACTACTGACTTATTCAAGTCCTGGAAAAGTTCCTGTTTCTTCTAGAGAAAAAACGACCTATTGCATTAAGAATATTAGAGCTTGCTGCTTGTCTCAGCTTTTGATTAGGAAATTAGTGCTGCCCCCTCCCTTCTTCTTCCCAAATTACAGCAATTGTACCTGTGAACAGATGCTGTCAGAAACCAGCATCCATTAGTGTATTTTCTGGTGTCATGATTAGCTGATACAAAACTGAAACGTAATCAAGTAAGGATTCATTCGTTTGATTAGCCATTGAAATTATTCTGTGCCTAATCAGATGCCTGGCTAGTTTGTCAGCCTCCCTTACAGAGCCTATATCCCTACTGGAGGGTCCAAATGCATTCACAACAGTGGAACTGATTTAAGTACATATGTCAGTGTCCTCTGACTCATCTTGGAGAGTCAAAACAGACAGAGGAAAGAACAGCTTTGATATGAGCTTATTTAATTCCTCACCTACAATAATAAAAACCCTCCAATTCTGAATTGGGAAGATTTGTACAACAGAACAAGACTACAGAGATTAACAGAGAGAATGATCTACTGGAACAAGTTTTCTGTGAGAGCTTAGCTATAAAAACAAAAGAGATCCAAGCTTAAAATCTCTATCCTAATTCATAGCAAATGGGCTTCTCACTCATAGATACCAAGGTTTTTGTACTCTCAAATCTTATGTTACTTATTTGTGGTAAGTTTTTGTATAGTATCAAGGAAGGGTTTTCTTAAGACTGAACAATTGTAAAGAATGGGCATTTCTTTTGGGCCCTTAATAGAACTCGTGATCTGACTGTAAAAAGAGACAGAGAAGTCAAGAGGTAACATATGCAGTTTGTTTAGGAAGAAGTTTGTTCTCACTCCTCTCTCTCAGGCTGCAGTTGCACAGGTTCTTTCCCCTCTTCCTAAATGCATTATCCTGAGGCACTGCTGCTGTGGCTGATGGGCTCGGCCTTGGGCAGGGGCAGGTCCGTTCTGGAGCCGTCTGGCATCACCTCCGTTGGACATGGGGGAAGCTCCTGGCAGCTTCTTACAAAAGTCACCCTTGTAGCCCCCCTGCTACCAAACCCTTGCCAGCCCATCCCAATACAAGGAGCTATCCTCTTACTGCTGTTGAGCCAACCCTCATCAGCCCTACAGCAAAATTCATTTCTGTAGCTTAAAGCTGTGATTTTCTGCCCCAGGCAACTGCCTACATATGTCCAAAGCCAGACCTGCTCAAATATATAGTACTTTTTCTATCTAGATAATTATTCAGGTTATTCTATGACCATGCCATGAAATTAATTTCTTGCTTATCTTGCTCTCTCCTCACATACTCTTGGGTCGTTACACTGCAATACATGTTTGAAAGAAAACTGTTTCAGATGCAAGGTTACAGAAGAGTTTTTGCATCTACTTAACACATTGGGGTCAAAAACTTGCCAAAGAGGAACATGAAACTAGCTGTATTTTTAACATTCCTACAAGACTAAAAACTCTTTCAAATGCTAAATACCCTAAAGTAGTTTTACCTCATTTCCACAGAAGTTATTTGAGCACAGATATAATCCTGTTTGCTTCAATATCTTTTCCCAAATATTCTTTAAAAAATATTGCTGGATAAAGTAACCATATCTCTAAGTTTCTCTTCTTATTTATATTAAAACAGGTCATAATCACAAATGATAGTGATCACACAGTACCTTAAATTGAAATAGTGCTGATCTGTGACAAAATAATTTTTGCTCTTATGATTTTCAATGTTTTTTCATCATCTGCTGCTATTTAAAGCTAAGAAAGAAGGCAAAATGTCACTACAATATCTCCAATAATTTCTGAACCTACAAGAAATTGCACTTAAAAGAAACAGAACTATTGGGATTTCAAGTTCAGAAGGAGAGAAATACTATAAATATAGTGAGTATGATGTATAGATATTAGAAAGCACTTTACTGGAGAAGCCTGAATGCAAGAATTCAATTGCGATTTTCCGCCTTTTAAACAGAAACTCAATTTAAAAATAAAAGATTAGATTTTGTTTACACTACAGTCCAAGACCTGACTGGAGTGAACTCCACCAGCTTAGTCTGCTGTCATTGAATACTATAGAAATTCAAGTTCAGGTGATAGAGTTAAAAAAAGAGGGTATCTGCTATTTCAGCCATCACTGTTTATAAAGAAAAGTGGTTTTCCAGCCTCTGGTAATTAACAACTGAGTTCTATACCAGGTGTCAAAGGGTTATTATGATTTCACGGTGGAACAAAAGAATACAAGAGGGCTCTCAGGCTAAGGAAGTGGTAAAGGAAATTGATAACTAGACTTGCTGTTAAAGTGGAATCTACTCAGTCCCACTCACTTCACTCAAACAGCAATTTGTACTAAGAATGTGTCTTCAGATGAGGCAACTCTCTCGTCCCTCATCCACCAACAAAACCCAGCTGTCTTGATGGGTATTTTAGCAAGGTTTAATACAGCTTGTAGTTTAAATCCAGCCAGATTCAAAGTTAAGATATTTCTCAAAAATGATCCATTATCCAGAATCTAAAGGATAAGAGGGTTTGTGTATTGACTCTATTACTATTCTCAGTACAAGAATCAGTTTAGCTTTGTATTAGCATTGCAACAACTTCTCACTGTCACAAGCCTTTCTTTCACCCACTGTTCAAGGATTCTGCCCTCCGTGGTTAGAACAGGCCCATGCAAACGGCTGGGGACAAGACCTCCTAAAACAGATCTGAAAGACATGTGGCAGAAGCAGATCAGCTGTTTGAGTTTCCCACCTTTATCACTTGCACCGCTTCCCGTCCTCTCCCATCTGTGTCAAATCATATAGCCATCTCCAAATGAGCAGAATTTGGATTAGAGTCAAGAATGCTATTAAATTTTCCCTGTAATCAGTTACTAATAAAAGTTAAAACAAAGGATCCTAGTTAGGATTCCAGTTCATGCTCTGTAATAATGCATTTTATGGCTGATTTAGCATTTTTCCCTCTGCAGGCTTTATATCAGAAACATTGATTTAGTACTTCTGAAATGAATGAATGGTCTATCATTGACATCAGTAGCCTCATTCATGACTTTAGAAACTGATTAAATGATAGTGGTGACTGACTGAGTAGCAAACACTTGCAAATACCATTTAAAGAGTTCCTGCACTGTTCCTGACACCTGGTGTAGGTGATGGTCTATTGAAGGAGAAGGAGAAGGAAGAGGCCTTCTGTTCTTCTCCAAAGGGAGCTGGACCTCCCTCTGCTGCTCTCTGCTCCTCATAGGTTGCCTCTGGTCTCTTGCTGTCCCAGTGCACAGGATGAAGAGTCTGGTGTAACTACAAACTAAATTCACAGACTGTTTGTGTGACCATGACATACATCTGCAGAGAAAGGTGAGACATCTGAATGCAGCACCTGCTTTGGGAACTATGTGTTGTGTCTTATCTAAATCAGACTGCTGAAGTGCCAGTGAGTTACTGCTGATGGCCCCTTTAGGGAGTCTTCTGTCCTCCTTTGAGGTGTGTCAGTTATCCTGGAATGGAAGGCTCACGTGCAACCAGACAAAGATGAGTCTTCCTCACCTCAGGTTCTTCCAGCTGTCACTTGGGTTCTGAGGACTATGAGGACTATCCAACTGCACACTTTCTACTGGACAATTACAGTGGTGGTCCTGTCACATCCTGAAGAAGTGCAGAGGCTTCCTCCTGCTGCTTTATGCAGACTCTGAACCAGTGTCAATCCAGTCAGTGGGAGTAGAAGTGATCAGATGTAATAATTTCCAGTCACTCATAAGCCACTGATCACATCCAAAGTCATCCAGCCCCTTCAGTCATTTATTTAACAGCCTACCTCCTAATACCCCAAATCATAGCACAGAAATTTTCTCTCTGGAAGGACTGAGAGGAATAGAACCCTTCAATTGTTATGTGGAAAACTCTAAGTTATACTGAAATAGTAAATGAATGAAGAGACACTTACAAAGAGAAAGCTAGCTGTCAAGATAGTAGGGAAAAAAAAAAACCTGCACAAACCTGAAATGAAGTCAGTGACATTTAAAAAGAAAACTAGAGAATCTATTCAGCTTGGCTTTGCAGTCCAGCAGCTTGGAAATGACGGCTCATGAGATGTTCTGTAACAAACAAATGTACCCTCTGGGCACAATACATATTATCGATCCTCAAGCAAAAAGAGAGGAGATTGAAAAACACAGATTAGAAAAAAAGCTATAAGAAAACCTCAATTTCAACTTCTATTTCTAGTTTTAAAATAAATGCAATTGCAGATGTATACTTGGGAAAAGTGCTTCATATCTTCTGACACAACACCTTCATAACTGCTGCAGTTCGGCACAACATTGTAATTCACAGAGAATTCTCACAGGCTTCAGCTCATGTGGACACTAATTGGAAAATTCAGTGAACAAAGGGAGCTATAAAGAAGCTATGTTTCAACATACAAAGTCGTGTCCTCAGAAAAGAAAATAAAAATACTCCTACAGTGCAATGTAAGCTCCTCAAAAAGCTTACTATCCTGCAAGGAAACTCAGGGGAAGTCACATACAATGTTAAGCAGACATGAATGGCCTGAGTTCTGAAACAAAATGATTTAAACAGTACAGTCACCAATCCTTCCAGTGGCCTCTCAGTTAAAAGATTATGGAAACAAATTCTGAAATTATTATCACTAGATTTGGCCCAGATTTCATAATCCTGTATCTTACTAACTTAATTCATTAAATTGCAGCTCTCACAGGACCGTGTGAGAATGTGTTTATAGAAACCTTGTCTTTTGTTTAAATAACAAAAGTCACTCTCCCCACAAACTAACCCACAGCTTTGGATAATTCATTTCTAGCTTAGTACTGCCCTCAGAAGGACACTGCTTAAATGTTAGGTGATAAAAGAAGAAAAACTTTAGTGCAGGCATGAGAGCATTTGTTGTACTCGATATGTCTTTGTTTGACTCTTACTATGTAACTGAGCAAATTTATATATCTAGAAAACAAAATCTAAACACTGCAATTAAGTGTTAAAGTTGTCCATTAAATTGTTGTCTTTGCAACCTTATGATCTGCCTCTTTGACAATATCTCTGCCTGTAGAAATCTGCACCAAGGATCTAGGACTCATTCTCAAAACCAAGTTTATTTCAAGGTCTTCTATGATCATGGGGAACAGAGACTAAAAATCGTCTCCCACTCAAAATTAATAGCATTCATGACTTTTTTTGGATTTCCATCAATGATTTCAGAGGCATTCCAACTGGAGTTACATTTAAATTAAAAATTAAATGCACTTATCATATATGATGTAAGTTCATTAGGATTACTTAGTTACAAAATTGTTTCTTTGAGAACATTTTTTGCAGTATTGTTAAAATAGGCTATCAAGTTGCAAATGCTAAAGCTATGAATAATTACTGTCAAACTGCACAGTGAATTACAAGTTATTACACATGTTACACCACAGAGATGCTGTGTAGTTTATTTGGCTCTGGAAACACTGCCAGAACTGATGCTAACCACAAAATTGCTGAAATTTCAGACAACAAAGTAATAAACAAGATAACAAAACATACATTTTAAGTAATTGTATGGATCAAGCCCCACTTTTCAAACACAAATATGTCTAAAATTAGACTTTATGGTCATATTTCAGCTAATTAGAAAACAGCTGATCTGAAAAGGTACCAAAAATGTATTGATCTAGTGGATGCTGATATTTCTCAGTATTATCCAGCCCTGGCCTGCCCTGTTTAGGAGCTTAACCATTAACATTTCACATTGGTAAAGTTTGAAAACCCGCCTACAGGTTCTTGTTCAACATCTCTTGCTGAGCTTCACTGCCTTTTTATGGAACATGATAATGCTTGCTTCTTCTGTTTGTTTTTTCAAAGCTTCTTTCCTTTACAGTCCTTAGACTGAAGGCATTTCTTGCTTCAAGAAATTTTCTTCTTGTGTTTTCTACACTGGCAGCACACTCTTAAGTCTCCAGAAATCAGCTGTGTTATTAAATGGTTATTTATGTATGAGGTCATGGTAATTACCATTCCTACTGCCTTGCATACCCTAATACCTTCAGGCTGGTAATCTTCAGCATGTCTTCTTCCATCAAGTGTTAAGAAGCTTATCCTTGAGAATTTCAAACAACTTGGAGAACAAGACACAATCCTGTTGCATTTCCAACCTCACTTTTAACTGACATGCCTTTTCAGCTTCAGTTCTCACATGTGTTATCATACTTTTATCATCCAGTCTTTATTGCAAGTCCACAGGGTTCCATCAGTTCTCAGACAGTCTTTCCATACTGAGTAATACACCTGTTTAAGTTCCAAAAAGATCATTTCCTGTCCCTATTTGTTTATTCGTCTCAGCAAGATTGTCTGAAAAGCACAAACATCCCTTTCTGAAGCCGGATACACTTTTCTGCAGCTTGTAAGAGCTGTAAGAGTACCCAGGAGGCATATTGAGCAGATTAATGCTCTTTGAATACATAAACAGATTTCTGCTCCCCTTTTGGAGCAACAAGAGAATTGCTACTACTTCACTCATTTTTCCTCATTATAAGTACATTTGATTTGTCTACACTAACTTACTGGCATTATGTTAAGTAATGCTAGTTCATGTACCTTCCATATGTATGATTTCAACCCATATTTCTCATATTTACTACTAGTTCTCTTTTCTTTAACCCCATATCTTTTGATTGGTCTCTTGCTTTCCTAGAATAGTTCTTTTTAGCTTATTATAAATAAATATTTATTATAATTAGGTATATACTATAAATAATACTGGTTCCTATCTGTCTACTTCAGCATAAAACCAAACCTGGACTCTTCTGGAAGTTTCCAGCTCGTGCCAGTAAATTGCCATTCTAAACCACATGTTGAGAAAGAGTCAGTTTGGGTCCAAGGAAATAGTCAAAAGCTCCATGGATTGTCTCATCAGGCTGCAGTTGTTTCAGAGGTATCAGCAGTGTTTTGAAGAAATGTTTTCTCATCACATCCTTTCACACTAGTAAGGGAGCATCTTAAGTTCTTTTCTTTTATTGCCACAGGAAATTTTAGATGAATCAGCTTCCTGTGCATCACCGGTGGCACAAAGAAATAGGTAAGGAATATATGGGTGGGAGGGCATGCCCCAGACTTCATCACTGTAAGCTGATGTGGATGTTCATCCTTATTCCTTCTTATTAACAAAGCCAGTTTGAAAAGTTTCTATTTCCCACCACCACGTGCATTCCTTCACCTCTGTTCTGTTCTCTCAACTGTGTGATTTCTGTGCTCAGAGAAAGGTATTAGAGGACAATCATTCTGTGAATGCCCTAAGACAGTTCTGCCTCCACAGAAAACATTTTCCCTAAGTTTGTCTTTAACAGGCTTCTGAAATCATTTTGCCAATAAATACAACTTTGATAATGACACGACTTGCCTCTAGTCCTAACTTCCAGTATAAACTTGGGAAAATGAGCCTGACTGGAATACCTTTGCTGTTCAAGATTCATGGTCAGTAAGCATTTCAAACGTTTTCTTCACTGCTCTGATGGCAAGTCTTCCTATCAGCACTTCCTATACCATTCTGCTCTCACTGTCTTTCAGCAAAAAGATTGGTCTCATCCAACTATCCTTTCAATCACTACTAGCATTTTAGTCTTACTTTGGATTTCTTTAGAAGCCTGACTCTACTGCCATTAATTCTTGGTATTAAAATCTCATTTACTTCACTGGTATTAAGCACCATTGTGATCCCTTTATATTTGCAGTGTCATAAGAAAAGCAGATTTACAATTTTCAAATGAAAACAAACAAACTGACCCAAGAAAATTTTGGTTTTTGTCAGCCTATCACCTTCATTTGTTCAGGTACAGACACAAAGCAAGAAGAGTCTCTTCAGCTGTCCTGAAGCAAAAAGTAGTAGCTTTCATTACAAGAGAGCTTTACCATCAAACCTCTCCTTGTGCACCCTGCTCTTCCAAGGCAATGTGCAACTCACTGGAAGTAGGATCTGAGCTCCTTCCAGCCTCTCCTTTCAGACTGGTCTCACCACCACTTTTTTCCACTGCCTTTTATGCTGACTATGTGTAACCCTTTATGGACATGACTGTCAAGCTTCTCAAACATGTCACACAAATGGGCTCATCAGCCATTTCACCAGCCTCTGCACAAAGTTAGACTCAATTTTCTCAAAGTCTTGCACATCCACCCTTAACACAGCTAGACACCTTCCAAATCAAAGCAGCTGTTAACCTAGCACTTCAGATGGCAGGCAGGACTGATCTGTGACCGCAGCATCCTCAGGCACACATCCAGTGTTCAAGCTAATGTGGGAGCACAGACCAACATCCTCAGCCTCAAACATGACATTTTCTCTCTAATGCTTTTCTCCTCCAGAAGGAGAATTCCTGTGATACATGCTGTCCTGCTCAAAACAGAGTGTGTACTCTGATGAGGTCCAGTGCCTTATTCCCAAGGTAACAAGGATGTATTTGCTGACTGGTAATAGCTTATCTTCTCCAGGCCCAAAGTTCCAATGCAAACACATCACTGAATAGCTACAACAAGCTGCTGTCAGAAAAGCTAAAGCGGACTCTGAGAGTTTCAGACACCTCCTCCCTCTGGATTCGGGCTCCCATCTTCTTGCTGGAGGTGACAGTAGGGTCATGTTGCAGAATTAGTAATCTGAATAGGCTGGTTTGACAGCTCACCCACAGGAGGGCTGGTACCCTCCCTCTTCCTCCTTCTTCCTCTGCTTCTCACTGTGCCCTCAAGCCACTGAGCCCACACTGCTTTGGCCAAAACAATGCTAATTTTATTTCTAGTTAATGTTAGATCTGCTCTCAAAGGCTGGTGGAAGGAAAAGGATGAAACCAAGGGGCAGAAGTAGGATTTCCTCTTGGAGATCATCAGGCCCTCAGAAGTGCAGTTCATGTTCACGCTCCTGAGATGTTTCAATGACAACTCCAGATGCTGGTTAAAACTCTGAGCAAAACCAACTCAGAAAAAAAACATCACCGTCTGGGCACTGTTTTTTCTGTTGCCAGCAAGAAATGCAGCAGCCAGCAGATGGGTGGAATAAACAGCTAGAGGAAAATGTGGCAGCATATTTTGAAATATCATGAGAAGATGAGTTAGAGCTCATCTCATCATGCTACCGTGACACTTGGAGCACTCTTCTGTTCTTACTTCATGAAAAGCTGAACAAATTGCACAACTGAATCTATCAGCTGATACCAATCAAATCTGCAGAAAACCACCCAAGAAATCCAAACTGCACATCACTATGAGGACAGCACCAAAAGCTTCAGTTGGATCCATTTCACTGTGTCAGCATTGTAATGTGCTGACTGTGCTGTGAGCACACAGGGCTCTGGGGGCAGAGGCAGAGAGGGCTGAGCTCATGACTGCTGGTCCCAGAAGCCTGTGGTGTTCTGTTCTGAAGGGTTTCTGTCTCCACTGCAGATGTATTTGCAGCAAACCAGAATGGGTGACAAGTCTCTTTTAAAATATTGGGCTAAGCTGCAACCTCTGGAGGAGCTCAACTGTCCCAGTGAGATGCTATAATTCCAAATATCATTTAGGGCAGTATAGGTTGAAGTTGTGTCCATATCCTCCACATTTTTAGCTTTCCTTTTCTGGTTTGTACATCTTTCTTGTATGGCACAAGCACTTGTATGATCACAAAGTGAAGCAGATGAGGGACTGAAATAAACTAAGTTTTGCTCCACCAAATCAGTTCTTTTTGACACACATCTGCACAAATGCTTGTGCTGTCATTAGGTCTTTTCTGGAGAGACTTCATGTCATGATTCAGTAAGTATCCCTGGTCATGTATTAACATGACTTGTAACTTACACATTATTTGCAACCTGGAATTTAGTTTCTGTGTTACGTAGTTCATATATGAGAATGTTCATTACGTTGCTTCAGAAACTTATCCATGACTTTACAAACAGGAACTCTAGTTTAAGTTTGAAAGAAAAAAGGCAAATTCTGTGTGGCTTGGCAATCCTTTTGAAGGTATCCTCTCCAGCTTCGAAGAGCAACTCAAAATAGAAAACAAGGAAAGATGCAAAGATCTCCAGTTGCCAATCATGTTCATAGTTATTTTTAGACTAAGTAGTCTCACTTTTAAATAGTCGGATGACAAATGGCCTTTCAATGTACAGAATGTCTAAATATTAGTTCCTTTTAAATAAAGGGAATTATAAGTATCCATAATCCCTACAGGTATTTATAATCCTTGCCATTAGCATGCAACACTGCACAATGTGTAATTTTGCAATTCTGTGACTATACTTTCATATTTATGCAAATAAGCTCTTCAATGTACTGCAGCTGTTTCCTCAACCACATAAAGTGTTTGCTTGTTGCAGGAAAACATACGTAATTACATTAGGTTGGCTGCCAAGAAATAATAGTCCTAGAAGTAAAACCTATGGATCAGACAACTTCTACAACAGTCTGTATGTCACAGCACTCCTGCTGTCACTAGAAACGGTGGGATCATTCCTTTGTAAGCTTTCCACCTTTCCATAGGTTCACGCCATGTTGCTTTCCCTCCATTCAGCAGGATAGCTTAATGCTGGGAAATCAGCACCCTTCATTTCTCCTGGTGATGGTAAATTAAAAAGGCAAAATCTTACAACCACCTCTCTTATAGCACATCTGCACATGCACACACACACTTTCCAGTATCAATTGGATTCTCAGTGGAAACAGTTATGCAGGAGAGAGTCTGACTGTTCAATTTCAGATTCTGGAGGTCACTGTGGAAATTTAATGGTGAGGACAGAGAGGCTTCGGACATCAAAAGTTTGGCTGTTCCTCTGGACACAGAAGCTGTTCCAACTTCTCTGGGTCCATCTGCACAGTCAGTCTCTGAAAATTTCAGAGACCAGCTGCCCAGTAGATTATATAATAGAATAGCAGCCATGCTAACTGTGCTGCCTACTTGTTGCTGAAAACCATACAGCATGGAGACTGCTCATGAATTATTTAAATATGACCTCTTAAACTGTGAGGGGTGGTCTGTGGGAAGCTGGACTGAACTATTGGAAGCTTCTCTAATGTCAGCTGATTAAAATAAACCACGCCCAGACAACCACCTGCACTGACCCCTTTGCTTCACTGTAACTGCTCTGGGGTGGAGTAAGGAGCAAAACCTTGGAGGCTTTGCAAGCAAACTGAGACTATGAGGTTGATGTTTTTGGTAGGCACAAGCAGAGGCTGCAAGTCAAAGACAAGGAAGATAAAAACCCATTAGCCACTACAGCTCTAGGTGGTCTGAGAAGCTCTCAAACATCCTTCTAGAGGTTCCACATTGACACAAAATGTCCAGGCAAGTTTGTAAGGATCACCAGAATCAGAGAGGAAATACTAATTACTGCTACCTTCATCCATGCCTTTTATGAATGTTTCAGACTGACCCACACTGCAGCCTCTATTTTAATCTTTCATACACATCAAATGCTTTATCTGCTGTACCATTTTTATGGTCTCTGAATTAAGGAAAATAAAATGCACATTGCAACAAAAATGTCAGCTGTAAACCATTCTTCTCTTGCAAGACTGTAAGCTCTCTAACCTCCTGTTGGTTTCTGCTTTGGTGTGGCCATGAAGGCTGAGGGTGTAAACACCTTTACCCAGCAGCCCAAAATGATTGTCAAACTGTAACAACACACTTTAAAAAGTCAATACATAAAGATACATGTGTTTCTCCAGCTAATTATGGAATACCTAACTGCCACTGTGGCATTTAGACTTTAACAATTACTTTAGAAAAATGCTTGCTGCCTTTATTATCCTGTCAATTTTCAACATAAAAGAAAACCACATAATATGCATTTTTTTAAAGCACTAGATTTTGACTCTGTAGATATAAGTGGCAAAGTTTTAGCAGCTGCAGTGATCTGATCTTATGCTGAATTTGGCTTGTTAGAGATTGAAATTTGTTGGGCTTTTTATGAGATGAAATAAAAAGTTTGGTCAACAATAGCATATACTTAGTATAAACACAGCCTATATATAAGCCACTTTGCAAATCTCTCTTTTTTTTTTAATGAAAGCTCATAAATGAAGAACAGTGAAGAGCAATATTTTGTCACAGCAAATGATGTTTTCTCCTTCTATTTTTTATTACTATATTTTGAAATCTGACCTCCCTGGCCCTTTCCAAAAACAAAGATTCCTCCTCTTCTTCTTCTATCCTTGGACTTCCCCTTTCCACATAACCCACAAAACTCTCATACTGAATCACCAGCCTAGTCACAGGAAGCTCGATGTACCTCACACTGGAGAGCAGCTGAGGCACAGTGAAATGAGGCACGTTTGCACCAGCTGAGGATGTTGCCTTATCAGCACACACAGCCCCTGCCAGCTTGAAAATGAAGGCCTGAACTTGGTGATTCATTTCTGTACAGCTGAGCCACCAGCTCTGTTCCCACATTACATTAGTATTTTCTCTCTGGCCTCTTTTGACAAAGCTTTGTCACACACTCTCGAGAACGGGCTGCTGGTGCTGGCACAAATGTGTATAGCAGTGTGCAACCCCATGGAATATCTGCCAAGCAGTCTGTGCTGCCTGACAGCACAGGGAGAGCTTCACCCACTGGCAAGTCACAGCCTGCAAACCTGTGCTGAGATACTCACAGGCAGGCTGAGATGAAATGCAACAAGATGAGACTTGTTGGTGTTGGAGCCATGATCTGGTCAAAAAGGGTGCCCTGACATGCAATCCTGTCCCATTTCAGGCCAGGCAGGTGCAGAACTGTGTCACTGCGTGCTGCTAGTGGTGCTGGGCAAAGCCTGTGTGTCACATCACCAGAATACACTCATCTTTAATTAAATTCAATTATCTACTTCTAGAGCTAAGTAGCTAGAAACACATCCTCCCAGGAATCGCCATCTCCGCTGAAAAACAAGTCAAAACTCACAAGAAAGTGTAGTTTAGAGTATAAAAAGAGAGAGAGAACTGTATGGACACTACTTTTTTCTTGTAAAGAAAAGCCAACACACAAGTTTAAAGCAAACACCAAGTTTGTGAAACAGAGTTTGATGGGGTGCAGAGGATCAGCTGAACTGCCGCTAAGGATTTCACAATCCCAGGGAGGCATTTTGTAAATGAACTCCCACTCAACTATTGTAGAGGAGACAACAAAACACTCATTTACAACACTGCAAAACATCTGCAGGTAAAACCAGTCTCTGTGAGGACTCTCTGAACCCAGGGCAGATGAGTTACAGGAGCTCTTGTGAAAGAGCCAGTGTTACTGTTAAAGCCAATCAGTGCAGGGAATGCCCAAGGCCATGGCAGTAACACAGGAAATAGGGGTAACACAAACCAGTCCACCAGAAATTGGTCATTATCAGTGGTTAGTGCCTATTTCAGAGTAAATAGATTGAGGAGAAATTGATAATTAATATTTTCAAACTAATCATGACAGATCATGACTGCAGTAATTTCTGCCATCTGAGCAAAGCTTTAGATCTACTAATTTGCCACTTACACAACAATTCATTCCTTTGTTAGAGCGGGAACTGCACGAGTCCATCAAGCTTAGTAAAAGACTACTGCATCACTGCTCTAAAGTGGAGATACATTTGCTTTAGAGTAATCAAAATAAACAAACAGTTGCTGTGTGCTGAGAACTGTCGTCTCACACGTCTGTAATGGGAAACAATGAGCTTTCAGCTGCTTCTAGAACCAAAGCTAAAATACAGGCAGGCATAGCAAGGTACAGGATCTCTACCTGGAACAAAAGCTCAAACAGGGCAAAAGAATTAGAGCAAAGGGAAGTGTGTCGTAATCATCAGCTTTACCCCTATGACCCTCTTGTTTTCTCCTTAGGCTTATTCCAGTTTCTAATGCAAGAATTTCATTGACTTGGACTGTATGTCTTTTTTTTTTCATTTTTACTTCATGACCCAGATTTTAGATACCATGCTCATTAATCTATTCCAAATACAAGTTAAGCAAATGACAAATTATTTCCTCATGAGTATTCTGTTCCAAAACCAGCCCCAAAACAGCTTACCAGTTTGCACTGTTACTATGCTTGAAAGTTTCTCACTTTTGACTTCACTTTTTGCTACTGATAGAGTTGTCTCTTCAAAAAAATAAAGACACTTATTTAACTAGAGGAGAGAACATGATAAGTAGAGAAAGAAGTTTTAATCCTACACATATCCACATAAGTAAGAAAAAGGAAGTAAGAGCCCAAATATATCAATTTTACTTTGAAGGACTTACTAAAAATCATAGACTAAAGAAGCTTATTTTCTTGGAGATGATTTTTTGGTACGGAAATATCTGACATCAATGTAAGGCCAGTGAAAACTTCCTTAGTATGCAATGAAGTGCCTGGAGTACTGCAGTAATTACACATTTGGCAGGACATAAACTCCTCTGCATTTGTGAGCAGCCTGTTAGTCAGGGTGCAAAATGTAAGGGGCACAGATCAAAAAGCAAGCTGAAATACCACATGGGAAAAAAAAAAGTAAGGAAGGAATGTATATGACTATGGCATCAATGGCCAACTGATCCAATCCCTCTACATGTGGCAGAATAAAATCTGCAGAATCCAAATCCCTTCCCTAAACTCTCGTCATTCCTGAAGCCATGAATACTCACAGTGTTAATGTAAATGTTGTCAGGCACCCAAGCATTATTTTAAAAAGTAACGTTTCTCTCAGAAGTGTGTTCCCCAGGTCTCCCAGCACAGTTTGCAGTGTCTGTCTGTTGTTAGATTGCAACTCCTTGGGCCAGGAAGTGTCATTTTTGCTGCCTCTTACAGCACTAAGCACATTATTGAAGCTTAACATCCGTAACTATGAAAAGCAAAGCAAAATCCCACAAGTTGACTTTGATGTGGTTGCAGATCCCAGTCCTGTTCTGACATCAGGAAACTGGACTCATGAAGGATTTGTGAAGGCTGCTAAGAAAGCATGGTGAAGATATTTAGGGCTCACTTACAGAGGGACAAATGGGTAAGTTAACACATTTTACTGCAGTTTATTTAACTGCATGAAGCCTCTCCATGGGCACTTATAATTAGTGACTTTAATTTGCTTGGGGAAGGGTCTCTACATTAGGAATTAGTGTACAGAAAGCTGGGCTACAAATTTCTGCGTTTCTATTGGTCTACACTCACTCCCCATGCAGTGATGATAGCTGAGTCCATGTATATATATATATA
>VXBX01000098.1:294506-311972 GCA_013400415.1 Scytalopus superciliaris
CCATGTATATATATATATATATATATGTATGTATGTATATTCACAAAAACCATGCCCACACAGGGAGTCAGAGTAAGGAGAAGTAAAGAGCATGTCATCCATTCACACTCTGTTGAACAGCACTCTGAAGTGTCAGATGGCAGTGATAAAAGTCAGATCTTCTGAGGATGTGTACCTTTGTCATCAAACTTTAATCCAGGCGTTCTGTGTCGCTTCTGCGCCCTCAGTTACTTCAGAAGGCTTTTCCTCCATGTAGCATGGGGAATGTGCAGGCTGGCACAGACTTTTTAATTTCTATGGGGTGACAGTACTGTACCATCTAAGAAGGGAATTAAAATGCCTTCATGCTGGGTGCATACATAATGCCATAGTGAGAAAGTCTGTCTCATCTCCTACTGTTGAATATTTATACCCAAGTGGTGACCGGATTCCCCAATGAAGTTTGGGGTTCTGTTGTGTTTGTAATTTTTTGCATGTCTGTAACAAGTCAATCACAGGCCTAAAATATTTATCTCATTTGGAGATGACAAAACCCCGGGGAGTATCTGCCTCTCATGATCCAAAACTCACATGACAGCACATTCTAGCAAGACTGGATACTTCTCTTATAAATAGGTTTTAAGAGAAGCTAGGAATTTCATTTCAACTTTAACTCTTCCCAGAGTATTCAAATCACACTCCTTCCTGTCTGTATCTGTTTTCAGTGCAGCTGGGACTGTTTTTACTACTTTAAGTCAGCAAACTATCCTCTGGAAGATATTGATACCTATGTGTGACTAGTAGTAAGGACACTGGAACTGACCATCACATCAGGACTTCATCTTGACCTTCCTGCATAGAACACAGTAAATTAGGTGCACACAGATTTTGTCACCAGTACTTTAAAACAGAAATCACAAAGTCACACAGTATCAAGTGCATGCTTAGATACTTCATTCCTTTGGTGGAAGGAAACACAAATGATTTTTCCTCAGGAGCTGTGTTCACAGTACTCCTATTAAAAAGCAGAGACACCAAACACTTGTACCAAGTTACATTACATATTAAACCATTCTATTAGAAGGAGAATGATTGGATGTACTCTGCCAATTCAATCCAGTTCACAAGCAATACTCTCCTTCCTTGCTATTAAACATCTCAGACTCCCAATCTACAATAAATGGAGTTGGAATCCTCTGTCTTTTACCACAGCATTTCCTACTGATTTAATCAGTCTATTCATATTTCTTGCTGACCTGATTTTTCTCCCCTTTCATTTCTAAAGCCTCTATTGACTTGAATTAATCTTAGAGAGGGCTCATACGACTGGGGGCTCACTGAGTTTTGAAAGCAAGCTCTGGTAGCTCCCAGAAGGCCTTTTCTATTAAAAAAAAAAAAANCCTGCCTAGTGAGAGAGGTAGCCAAGTGCTATTGAAAAAAAAACACATAGCCCACCACATGCACAAGAAGAGAACAAAAGTGATAATTAAAGCAAACCTGAACATGAGACTGTTTCAATTCAAGTTAAAACTCATTTGTGTCAAAGAGAAAAATTTTGAATAGGAAAAATAAAGGCAGAATTGCTACTATAATAGAGAACTAGGCAGTTTCACGAGTACCATACCTTAGGCCCTGCAACAAGATCTCTTACTTCATTCTGTGCTCCAGGCAAAATACAGATAATGCACTGCAACCATCAAAATCTGTAGGCAGCTGCAGTCTTCCTGCCTTAAATAACAACATGAAGCCATTTAACAGGATCTGATCACATGTTGATACTTTTGTCCCCATCTTAAAACTGAAGAGTATTTACAAACAGCTATCTCTATCAACAAAGACACTTCGGTATGATATACGCTCATGCTGTTCCCCAAATAAAAACTTAGTTAAGAGATTGTGAACAGAGGGCATTTCAGGCTGCTGCAGTTTCATGTGAAATGTGCATTTATTTTCTCAGCTTAATTGCCCCTTCTTAGCCGCACTAAGCTGAAGAGAGAAAGAGGCTGAAATTTCATGACAGAGGCTGAGCCTTGGTTATATATTAAACACACTAGGAACACAAATTCAAAAAATATTTCATAATAATCAAATAAAAAAAACCACTTCTTAACAATCAGATACAAGCTCATGTATAGTAGGAAAGAACCATTTCCCTGCAGTGAAAAGTATGGAAAAAAACAACCACTGGTGCCTAGAAAAGCATGAAATGGCTCTTCACTTCCTTTTCTCTGTGTAACAGTCATGCTGTGGAGGAAAACACTTCTTCAAGTACAGTGGTTGTACTTGCCATTTCCACTACCATTTTATAGATATGAAAATTCTCTTAAACTGGAATCCAGAAACAGCACGATACTGCAGTACTGAACAACATAACACAGCTGCAATAGTAATTCTTACTACTATTTGCATTTCATGTCGTTTTATGGCTTTGGGTAGTGGTTCCTGAGGAGTGGTCTATGGATCAGTGTTAATCAGCTAAGTCATGGCAGGGGATCTACACAACTACATACTCAGTATTTTCATAAAGAGTTCAATAGAAATGAATGTGTTCCTGAGAAATTTAGAGGTCTAATGTTGACCCATAATTGCACACTCAACACTAAACCCCTCCTCTCAGTTATAGGAGAATATTATCAGAAAGCAGCATTCTCCATGTAAAGAACAAGGATTCGGGTTTCAGCTGCAAATAGAAAGGTTATAAATGGCCACAAGCTAAACTTTCAACCAGGGGAAGATACTCTTATCCAATTACAAGAAAACTTCTTGTCCCTTCCTGAGATTAAACCATTTGCCTGCACTATTAATACTCTCACAGCAGTATTTTTTATCTACCGAGGCAAAAGCCAGCACATGCAATAAGAGCAGCCATTTGGCAATGGTGTGAGCTTAAAGGCACAGAAGGTATCGCTTAATAGCAGAAAAGTTATTAAGAGGGTTTTATCCCATGTTTTTTGTTAAATTTTTCTCTCCTTTTTACTATGCTCCTGGTTTGTTGCTTTGGTTTGGGTTTGTTTTTTTTTAAAATAGATTACTAAGAGCCTTGCGAGTTTCTGTCATGAAAAATACTGTGCAATTATTGTGCTAAGACAGAAAAATAAAAACACATCTTTCCTTTGGTACTTAGACATATGGGAAAAGGTAAAGGAGAAAATCATTTCAGCTGGATTGACTGTTGCATTTAACAAAAGTGTATGTAAAAATATTTATGAAGATGAATTTCATACCATAATAAAAGACAGAATCTTTTTGACTATGTTGACAATTCTCCTCATTACAATAACAGAGCTGTTCATGGCAGTCTTATGAAAGTAGGTATTACAGAAACTAGAACATTACATCCCATTTTCCTTCTTTATGCTAGTGCTTTGACATTTGAAAAACAGTGTAGACTCTTCAAGTGATTTTATAGCTGGCTGTAAGTTTATGCCCAGCATCTACTGAAAGTATTTGCAAACTTAAAAGAAAAAAATTTCACTTTTAATTGCACTAATAAAACTGTTACCTTATTACTATTCTTACTCATCTTGAAACTGCCAAAGCTGCTGTGGGCAAATTGCCCCTAGATAAAAAAGCTGCACGTGAAGTTGCTGAAATAATCTTGCAGTATGGGCATTTAAAAATGAAATAAAAATGTTATTCATGGGTTCAGAGAAGGAATGATAAAAAAAATTAACTCCATCCCAGCCAAAACCAGTACAAGCAATAATGAACACTTACTGGTTTCAAAGGTCTTTAGTGAATTGACTCATTTTTATTTTACAAAAATTTCTCATTGTTTAAAATGTTCTCCAGAGTTCCATGCCATTAGCTATTTGAGAAAATGAAATGCTGTTTTCCATCAATATGTGCATGAAATCCATATCAGATTTTTCTTTGAGAAGTTTATGTCAGTCAATAAGGTTTCTGTGTACCACTGTTATTCTCACTGTGCCCAGTTGAAGTCAAGTATGTAGCAAAGAGGACAAGATTCCTTCACGTGGTTTTTGAGGACCTGATGAAGAAGGGAGTAATGGGAACAAGGAGCAGAGGGCAACAGAAGGAAGAACAGGAGGAGAGAGACATGTTAAAAAAGGATTGACAGAAATAACAAGGCTTCTAACTCAGTGGCAAACTGGACCTCAGAGGTATGCATGGATACTCCTGGAGAAGGCTGGGAATTTATTTTCTTGGTCAGGTAGCTTGCCACCATTCTTACTTGTAGAGAGATGGCCTTCACAGAGATCATAACCTTTCTCTGGAGTCAATCCAAAATCTAAATAAGCATTCTCCATGTCCAAGGGTTGCTCCAGTGGAGCTTGAAGAAGCCAACTCCTTTCCATGAGCCTGAGCAAACCATAGGTCCTCTGAAAATGCTCCCAGCCAGAGTATCTCTGAGTGGCCACAGCTTCCCTAAATTTTACAGCAATGCAGACACTGCTGATGGCCCAGTGTGGCAGGTCCAGCTCCTGGCTGCCATGCTATGCTTTGCCTTTGAGACAAACACCAAGGTCAGGACCATTAATCACCCTTTTAAATAGAGGAAAAGTCTGTCTAAATTAAGTGTCAGGATGTAATCCTGTGAGAAGAGGGAGTGAAGAAAAATTTCTGGTCAAGCAGATTTGCCACATTACATGTCTATGATTAGTTTCAGATTAGCCTGATGTAGTCTAAAGAGAAGTGACAACTAGAAAAAGCTGGAGCTGGAGAATGGACCTAAAAGTAAGGGGATGAGCCACCTTTTGTACAGTGATCTTCCCACTGTACTTAAGTGGTTAATATTTGCATTGAATTACAGCTATTACAGTTAACTGAAGGGGAGGATTCCTGTTTTCTGAAGGTCCAAGATGTGAAGGATATCCTTCATTCTCCCATGCATTTATTACCTGACTTTACCTGGATCTATAAAAGCAATACAATTCCTCCAATTTCTGGTTTTGTTTGAAATATCTAAGGTATTTTGTCCATAGTCAACCTGAGACCATGAAGATCTCAGGTGTCTCAGATTTTTAACCATGATCACAATTTAATGCAGACTACACACACACTGCCAGCTAAAAATCAGATAGTTAAGCTGACTGTAAAGTAGAAGTATTTACTCAAGGATGTAGTTTCAGTTTTACATTTGACTTTCTACAGCCAAACTATAACTTATTTGCAATTCCAAATCATTAAAATCACTTAGGAGCAGTTTGGTAAAACATTCTGAGCCTGTATGAGAGTCCTGATCACTGCAGTGATGATAGAAGAAAGAAGCACTTACTGCTGTAATAATCATCTCTGGAGGACATGCCTTTCTGAAATGTACAGATCACATTCTGAGCATTTTGGTCGCCACTTGTGTTTCAAAGGGAAAACTGAGCTACTGGAACATTAAAAAAAAGTCAGAAAAGAACTTTGCTATTTTTCAGCTTTAGATGCCTATAAGCATTCAGATATAATTCACTTTCATATGTTAAATTGGAAAGGGGAAGATTTGAAGTTTTAGAGACCTGTTTATCTTCCTCCTAATCTAGTGTGCTTGTTCCCCTTGCAGTGAAACTCTTACTGTTACCACATCCTCCACCTTCTGTCCAGTGTTTCTGACCTTCCCCTGCACGGGCTCCTTCTCTCATTCCAAGCTCCTGGGGGCGATGCCAGCTCTAAACTGAAATATGTAGCTATTCTTTTGCAACCTCATTTTTAAAAATCCACATCCACTGTGACACATGGAAACTGTGAGGTGAAGGGCCAACTCTGGGAGGCAGACCTAATTAGTTTGAGAACAGTGCCATGCCAGCAGGGTTATGCTGCTTTGGAGAGGGAAGTTAGTGTGTCTTCATCAGAGTATCCATCAGATGGTAGAATTTCATGAGCATTTGGGCAATTACAACTCCATTAAAATTAGCAAATCTCAGATGATGACTTATTTGTAGACAGGTTTTTCCTTAAGGTCTTAGGTGCAGGAAAAAAATCACTCTTTCTAGGAAAAAAATTTTGAACTTCTGTCCATTAAATACATATACACATATGTATATGAAAGATGAAAGCTTTGTTTGTGTGTGAAGGAAAAAAAAAAAATACAATGCTGAAGGAAGTGAAGAGGATTGGTCTTCCAGAAGTGGGTGACTTCAAGTACATGTGCATGAACCAGCCTTTTGGAAAACAAGGAAAGCATTCACTTGATGTTTCTTGAAACAACTACAGTGAAGAAATTATTCTCTCTTTATGGTCTTCTGACATTACAGAAATTTGAATAGCTATAAATTTAATTTGAGAGGTCTCCCATCAGCAGAGCAGGAAACATCCCAAGCTCAGCAGTTACTCACAGCTATTCCAGTGAGCTCTGAAACACCACTTCCCACTTAAGGAGGCAGAACAGAGACCTCACTGTGCCCTTCAAGGCACTAACTCACTCCCTGGGAAGTGACCAGGCACAGCACAAACCAACAGCTTTAGGAATAATGATGCAGGTGCAGGCAGCTGCCAGCTCTGTCCCAGGGGTCACTCCCACAGGCTCCTGTGTATGGAGAGCTCTGCAGCATCACCGGCTGTTTTTGAAAATGTAAGACTCCTACACTACTGGGTTTATTTGTAATGCAGTGTAGTGAAAATCAAAATATGAATTTTCATCAGCTGCATGTCCTGAATTTCCTTAGCCAGCCAGTTCCATAAACTGCTTCTTTATGACATTCTCATCCTTGACATTTTGACTTCTATTTTTCCCAGGTGGATTGCTTAATGACCAATTTCCAACACGCTCCCAGTGACTCAGGCATCATTTCTGCTCTGGTCTGATCACCCTGTCACAAGTTCTCTCTCACACACATCTCTACACCCACCTTCTATCTCAGTCTGGGGGCCATATCTTATTGGTTGAACAGCAAGAAAGCATTAACAGTAATTACAGAAATGTTTTTCCTCTGCTCTAATTACAGTGACATCAGCATTCTATTAACCTTTAAATTACTGGCATTTTTCCAGAGAGAACTGTAATGAATAGCAGTTAAGAAAGAAGCTCCATGATTTCAGAGCAGAGAAAATGAGCAAGAAAGAAAGCAGAGATGCTTTATATTGGTGCCAGTATAAAAGTCTCCTGAGAGTGCTCTTGTGTCAATGGACACCACTGTCCCTTACAGGCCAGATCCCCAGCTGGTACATACTGGAATAGACTCAGTGATTCTGGTAGACTTGTAGCTATAAAGGACAGTTTTTATTTCAGTCTTTGGATCTCTTAGAAAGGCCACATGGAGCTCAAAGTCCTAAATGTGGTGTGGTAGGTACCCTGAAGCTGGAAAGAGTGAGAAGTTACTGTCTTGCCTATTGTCCTGCACAGACAGAAATAAGCATTGTTCTGGACTCACCTTGACAGCAATAGATGTCAAACACCAAGGAACATGAAAAAGAGATAGCTTTCTTTCATGATAGTCCAATGTCAGTGATAGTCCAAACTCATCTGTGATAAAATTGTTATTTCTTTTATTCCACTGATGAGAGTCCTTATTTTTTTTGCAACTGGCCTCAAATGGAAATAACTTTTTTGGAGAAGCTAAGGAAAGAGTAGGTTGGGAGAAAACCAATTCTTTATGGAGCAAGTCAAATGAAGTAACAGATATTTTTGTATATTCTGAAAATTATGTTTAACATTTTAGGGACGCTTAGTCAGAGGAAATGTTTTTGTCCTTTAAGCTTTCCAAACACTTCATTCCTTTAAAGGAAGTTTGTGGAAATACTTCCCAGGAGAATATGAACACTCAGGGAAAAAAGGGAACCATTTACCCTGATACATATTTTTTCACTCAGTTGTTTCTGGCAGAGGTGCCTGTTCCCCTAATATACCTAAGCAGCCAGATATACAATGCCAAGCACTTCTACAGTGATGTAACACAAACGTGTGTGCACAGTAGCATACACACATACATAGCAGAAACTTGGCACAGGAAGAACAGAGGACAACCAGTCATGGAATAAAATAACCTTCTTATCTCATGCACAACTAGAAAGAACCCAATGCAGATGATCCTGTATGGAAACAAAATTGTTCGCTTCTTCTAATGACAAGAATCACTTTTATAGGCACACTTCTTACTTCAGCCTAGAACTCCACTGCATGTCCTTTGTAAATGTGTTTGGGGTTATCACTTGTGAGTTAAGCCTTCTCTGGTTTTTCTCCTTGATTTGTGGCTAACATATTTATGCATGTGTATTGTGAACTTCACTCAAAACGCTCCTGCAGAATGAGACCTGGTTAAAATCCAATCCTCATTTCCTTTTTTTCAGTGTCTTTCCTAAAAACTGTTCTAGTGCATGAATATAAAAAAAATAAATAAAACTGGACTAGGTGAAGTGAGTGCTATGACAAAAGATCTCAACTGAGACTAAAATCCTTGACCTCAATCAGGCAGAGAAGGGAGTTAAGCCAGTTTTCTTGTCTTGCTGTGTGACACAGCCACCATGCCATGGATAATACTGGATTGAGTATCTCTCTCTGTGTTTGAAATTTCAGGCAGAATTTCAGGGAGACCTTCATTGACCAAGAACAACTGAAACTGTCCTTCTCAAAGGAGAATGTTCAGCCTTTCCACAAAACAGTTTTGTCAACTGAACAAAATATCATGACCAGTGGACTTGTACCATTTTCTAAAACAGCCAAGAGGCTTCAGGACTGAGATTCGTTTTTCAGAACTTTATACTCTTAGAAGCCTTAATCTTCCTTCATTTCCTTGAGGGTGAGAACAGTCAGCATGAATTTACCACAGGTCAGGTGAAGATTATAGAAAGCCAAAGGCAGAGAGGAGTATGTAACCACAGCATAACCCCACTGGCATTAGGAACGTGGTGCTTTCTGAGCCTTGGCAGAGGTGACTGACTCCAATGCAGGAGCTCTTAAATCAGAGCACACGCTTATTGAAAATGCATCTGCGAAGAATTTTGTCCTAATGAAGCAAGTAAAAGGAACTGAAATTGCTTAGTATATACCTTTAGAAAATCTTATTCATCTTTATATATTGGCACTGCTACAATTAATAGCCTGTTTGAATTTCCCTTACACTTTCTATTACAGGAGGCTCATAACTCAGGCATAAAAATCTTACTCTGGGCTGAAACTTGTTATTTAATGTCTTAGCTCATTTCATGCAGCTTTTCTGCACAACCCAGCTCACTTCCCATCAACAGAAGCTGCTAAAGGGGGTTCCCCAACCCAGCCTACTGGAAAGGGGTCAGCAAGCTCTGCTGTTTGCTGTAAAGTTTGCAAGAGCATATTTTTAAATGAAACACCTGGGTGTGTCCAAGAGCAGCTGGAATAAGAGCTCAGGAAGTGGGTCTTCTAACTAAATATTTAAACAGCATTCAGAGAATGACCCCAGCAATTTACTGACTTATTATTCACCTATCACTGATACAAGGAATTTGAATCATTCTGTCACCTTGAATAAGAATCCTGTTGGCACACAGGTTTTTGGGAGGGTGTGGTCATACACCAGAGGCAGAAGAAACAACCATAGTATGACCATTGAGAATGAGACTGAGAACAGAGGAGCAAGAAGAGCCCAACAGCTGGGAACAGACAGCCACCTAAGGGATAACCAGGGGTCATATTCAGAAAACTGCTCATGGACAGGTCAAAGAAATGAGCCAGAAAGACAGTGGAAGCAGAACCATGTCTGTGATTTTTACCATAGTAAAAGAAGTGATAACATTGGGATTCATTCCATATTAGTCAATACTGTTTGGTCTGACTCAGGCCATGACTCTGCAACACTAACACCAGAGCTGTACAGTATCAAATCCCTTTGCCATATAAATCTGATTCACATCAGCCAGGGATGCAAACCGCATTGTTGAATTATCCAGCCCAGTGATGATGTTTATGAAGGTTTTCTACCACGCCATGAGGACAGTATCTTAGCTAGAAAATGCAATTTATGTGAGATTGTGGTTTGCAGATGGAACACAGGATTTTTTTCTGATCAGGGATTCAAAATCCTCATTTACTGCATCCTCAAATCATTATCCCAAATGAAAGGTGTTGAGTTACATACCATCACAACAACCCCACTACACGTTTCCTTTCCCTTAAAGTATTACAAGCTTTTTGCACTTTCACAACCGTTTATTTGAATATTTTTGATAACTTGCTGAATTTTATGTGTGTCCATTTCTTGAACCCTTTCTAATTTTTGAAAATTCAAAAGAATCAGAAGATCTGCTTTTTATTGTTATTATTATTTTCTCCAAAACACTGCCAGAGTATCACCTTCTACTATTTTGTAATAAAATTGCATGAAACTGCTAAAGGTGACTTAATGTATCACTTATGATAATATCTGCAAAATGACAAAGATAATGACTTTAAAAAAGTGAATTATGGAAAAACAAGGAGTAGCAGGGAAGGGTTATGATGGGACCCTCCATCAGCCAGTGCTATTAAACTTTTGAGACTGCATAGAAGTTGTTTTATGTAGCTCTGAGTGGAGACGTGGAGATGTCACCAGTGGGACAGTGGTTTCCATCAACTAGAGTGGAACTGACAGTAAAGATCTCCAGTTTCTATTCCCAGCCTTGCCACTTACAGTACAGGAAGTCACTTTCCTTCTCTGTTCCTCAGCTTCCCCATTTATAAAATGTGAATATCATTACTTACTTACTTCACAGGATAGCTTAGTGATTCAGTTAGCCAAAATGCTTAACTGAAAAATAATATATATGAACCTTCCTCGAGGAAAAGAAAATAAAACCTGAAATTAACATCATTCCTAACAAGAGGAACCACAACAAGGAGAAAATGAGTGGCAAAATGGTAATTTTTAAGAACTTCACCAAATGGAAAAGGTTATCACCCCTGACAGCATGCTAGAACAGAGTTCATATGAAAGTGCAATGCTACAGATGATCATAGATAAGGAATGAATAGGCAGCCACTGAGGAAGTTATGTTTTTGTGAATAATTTGATTAGGAAACAATGTGTTCGTTTTCAATTTTATGCATGTCATGTCAGAGCATGATGAGATTTTACCAGTTCCTGTGCACTCATGCAGATTTCCCATAAGCTGGGTAAATGCATATTTTAAATCAGCAGTTGGTAGAGTTTTTCATTAGTCTTAAAACTAACTTGTTGTGTAGGGTTTTATACATAATCTCTCTTCTTGCATGAGAGACAATAACCTCTCATATGTACTGCTTTTTTTCCCAATGAGGTATATGGGAGATCATCTTCAGCCCAGAGTTCCCATTAAAGTGCTTCCTCACTTTGCTCTGTATCGACATTTTAATTTTGAAGAGAGAACTAACACTAAAAATATCCAAAAAAATTGAACTAATGAGGTACTCCAACACTTGCTTTGAATTAATACAGTTGATTTGGTAGTGTGCATTTGGATTAGAGTTGGAAGGTGTATTTCTGATATTTGAAGAGGGAAAAAAACCCAACTGAACTAGAAAGGTTTATAAATTCTCAGATAAAATGATATATTATTCATTTGAAGTCATCTCTCTACAGCTCAGAAGATTTTCTCTACTGTGACAGATTGGAAAACTCCAGTACAATTTGTCTTTTCAAGCTGTCCCTGAAAGAAGATTCTGAGGGAAGTTTTTCAAGTGAAGAAACATGTGCTGTCTTCTTCACTTTTAGCTTATATCCAAGCTACTGAACTGAGAACATTTTATATCCTGTCAGTTTTAATGTTTGTTAGTCTACTTTTATAATTATGTCACTTGTGAGATTTAGTAGAACAGAGAGTGGGGTTTGTAAAAATGTGAGGTGTGAATGTAGCACAGTAATTCACAGAGAGCTTTGTTTTCACAAACAGTCCAAAACAGAGGACTTGCAAACTCTGGTTCTCCCAGACTGCTCTGTCAACTCAGGCTTTGTCCTGTCTCTCATGTGGAAATTGGAACCAGTTCCTTCTTCCAGAGCAGTGAAATCTGCCTTGTACTCACTATCAAGGCACATTTTTTTCATTATTGTGGCACATGTTCCTTGGTTCCCCTGGCCAAATACTTCCTTGTGTGCTGAAATACTGAAGAGAATCAAAGTTATTTGTAATCATGAATTAAATTTTGTATAGATATTTGTCAAAAATGGCAGGTAATGAGAGAAGTCAATGTGTTTTAAAATAGTTTAGAAACATTCTGTGTCTAGGTTATATAATTTCATTTTGTTTTTTTCCTTAGGAAACATTTTAGAAGTCACTTTACAATAAAAGAAAAAGGTAGAAAAAAGAATTAACTAATTTAATTGGATTTTGAAAAAAAGTGAAACACCTCAATGGTGGGTCAAGTTGACAGTTCATCTGACATTTACTCCGCTGTTTTGGGAGGCAGTTTTCTTGGAAGGTAGGATATTCCCGTGCCAGTTGTTAAAATATTCAGCAAACAATATAGCATCTTGGGATTTTTTTTTTTTTTTTTTTTATAGCCAGCCCACTGATCTTGCAGTGCTGAAGTTCTCTTGTCATGCTCACGTATCAGTTGCTTATTGTTGTTGCTGGAATAAGACTGTAGCTCTGCTGGTCAGCCAGAACCCTGGTCTTATGGCAAAGTGGCAAAAACAGCAGCCACATTTTTCAGGATAAGAAGTGTGCACATGAGAACCTTGGAAATAATCTTGTCACACAGCTTGTGCTTCTTGGTGGCCTCTGTGCGCTTGCACGTGCTTCAGTTTCCACTTTCTTTAGGGAACAAACACTGGGATATTTTCTTGCCCACACAACACTGTAATATTTTAGGCTGAGCATTTTACTTCCTGCCCTTTGTGTTTTCTCTACTTACAGCAGCAATGACTGCTCTCTCAGTTTGTGTCTGTCTATTCTGCTTTCCTGTTCCTTTACCCTGAACTTTTGTATTTGTTCTGCATTAACA
The DNA here is from genome assembly GCA_013400415.1 of Scytalopus superciliaris. NCBI lineage: Eukaryota > Metazoa > Chordata > Aves > Passeriformes > Rhinocryptidae > Scytalopus > Scytalopus superciliaris. The sequence continues at coordinate 307,303 of VXBX01000098.1, forward strand.
GCTATTAATGTTTTGATCCTTTTCACTCTGCAGCCTCTTTCTGTCTCAGGTCACAGTTCTCATCAGACACTTATTACTTATTCCAGTATTTCAGGAGTTATTCCTGGGGACAGTGTCAATCATTTTATGTCCTTGCTTCACTATGGGAAAGTATAGAAAGAAAAAAAAAGAAAAATGAAAAAAGTGTTCCCCAATTTTATCTTCATTTTTTTCATCACCATTTTCTGCAGGTGTTGCATTTTTTTTCCTCCTTAATTGCATTTCCTGCCATGTTGTGGGTGCCATGAATCTGCTCAGTGACATCAAATTTCATCTTGGGAATGCTGAATAGTAACAGCTCGAGCTTTACAATAAAATTGTTCTTTATCTGCCACTTACAGAAATCCCAGAACAGTGGCAAATGTCTGAGCCGTGCACATAGATTTGCACTGCCTGCTCTACACTCTTCTCCCTTTCAACTTGTACTCCTCATCTAAGTGCTATCCAATTTATTACTTGCATGAAAGACTCCTTATAGCATAAGAATTGAAAAAGCTTCAAATGCTGCAGGTTTTCAGCCATAATTGCTGCTCAGCTTCAGCCTTATCTTCATGGGTAGCACTAACAACATTTGTAATTTGCTTTCTTTCAAGTAAGACACGAAGGTCAGCAGTAGTGTACAAGCAGGGCCTATATTCTAAGATTTATTGAGTCTAAGAAGAGCTAATTAAAGCTTCATTAACCAGCATGGCATACTACATAACTGCAACTTTACTATGAATAAAATGTTGTAACATCAGGAGCACAGATTTTTCTTTTTCAGTCCGTAACTGCTCCCAGGAACCAGTTTTATATCAGAGTTCCAGACTCTGAAGTCCTGGAGTCAAGTTCCTCAGAGGCATCCCTTATCTGTACAAATGTGTTTTCACAAATTCCCCCTCTTCTTGCACACTTTTTCTGAAAGCCCTGTTGTATATCCATACTCTGTTATTCAGTGCACAGAGAAGAAGAATAATACAGACCATTCAATAACTAATACTCTGATAAAGAGCCTGAATGAAAAAGAGTTTTCCATTTATTTAAAATAAAAATATTGATAAACTTATCTTTTAAAATAGGAATAGAAACATGTTGCCACCCTCCACACTTTTCATAAGTAAATATATTTGTTACTGATGAGGAACTCTCATGAACTAGTTTTTTAAGCTTCTCTTTTGATTGTTCATTTAGGTAGAAAAGAGCCACATCCCAAGCTTGGGTAAAAGCATGTGAGGCAAGGTGCACACAGTTGTGAGATAAGACCTATCCACTTCCCTGCACACAAGCAGCCAAGGAACTAGAAGCTGGTGTGAGGTAATATTAACTGAGATAAACAGCTGGAAAGTAGAAGGGAATTCTTTCTCTTCACTGGAAAAGAAATTGTGCTAATAATAGCTGTGATTCACTAATGAAAACATGCCTTCAAATTATTTATCTTCATCATATCTTGAATGAATATTCAAAGTTTGCCAAGAATGAGCTTTCATGTCAGACCATTCCATTTTGAAAGTCAGTTTATCTGAAGCAGACAGTACTGATGGAGTAAAAGCACTGCTAGTTCTCTGTTAACTTCAGTGCTCCCTGCTTGGCCTGACGGAGGGCAGCTCTGACCTTTCAGGGCTAGGGATGCCATGCAGTGAGTTTAGACAGGACCACATGTATAGAAAACTAGTAGCTGGAATTATTCAGAGGGTGTGAATCCTTCTGTTCAGAAAGTGAGAACTTAGGTATTTCCACTGAAGGCAGGAGTAGACTCTTTACAACAGAACTGCTTCCTAGAGAGTTGCCTTTTTGCAGATGGATACATACATATTTCTTCAAACAGTGTGGGCAAACCTCTATTTAAAACATTAAAAAGCATCAATAATATTCATTCTGGCACCAACTCAAAATTCTCTCAATATTGAACTTCCTCCTAAACCAATGGTTTTCCTTCACTGTCTAAAAAATCTTCTTTATCTGCATGTGTGTACATGTGTAGTACACCTGGTGAAAGTCTTCTCATTAGCTTTGGGTTTCCTTTAGGCTTTCTGCTTTATTGGATACACCTGTGGAAGTTGTTTCACTAGACAAAGATCTATTTTCCATCACCTCCTATGCAGCTGTTCTGACAAGGCTATCATATGAAACAAAATTTCCCTGTCTGCTCTGAAATTGAGTTAGCCTGTAACTCCAAGGAATTAACATATGTGATAGGTCTTTGCCTTGCATAAAATTTTTGAAATAAAGCCTAAAAACTGAATCTCAGTAATGGCTGATGAAATTTTGTCAGTGAAGACTGATCAAAGTACTAGAACTAAATCATTCTCTATACAGATATTATGGAATTCTGATTCCTTCCTACAGTAGTGGATGAAAACTTAGAGCAGATTTCTAGAACAACGGAATACCAAAGCCCCAAATCAAAAGTATTTCAAAGGCCCTTTGATTAACTGAGATATACTCATGTATTGTGCCAATTGATATCTGTTTCTTTCTTGTCTCCAAAATAAACTGACTGTACTCAGGAGTGACCTTAAAACTGCCGTTAGGAAGAGATGACAGAGAAAAGGCTCAAGCTGCTCTATTTATGAGATCAGGGGTTCCTGTGAATCTCTTCATTTTGAGGAGATGCTGCTGTCATCTTCCATTATCCTACAACTTGCAGTGCCAAACAGGTGTTTTAGATGACAAATCTGATCCTGGTGTTCCTAAAAGACATTTTTTAGAGTTGCAGCCATGATTGCCCATGACTTTGAGATAACACACTTCAAGTTTTTGTTGGCACTTAAAGGCAGTTCAAGGTAGTTAACCACGATGACCTTATTTAGTGTCTTCTTTTTTAATTAGCTAACTTATATGCTTACATAAACACATTGAAATACTGAAATTCAAATAATATTCCAATTCTTAATTACTGAACAACTGAAATGCAAGGTATCTGTCTGGTTTGGTACCTATCTGGTCTTTATTACCAAGATTATTTATGTTTTCTGAATTTAAACAGAATATGTTGAAGGTTTTCTATCTGTCTTTTGGGATATGACCATTACACAATCAGCTTCTTTACCTCTATGGATAATTTTGTTGAATTCAATAGAGATACTCAGGCATAAAAGAGCTACATTGAAAGTTCAGATTCTAAACCTAAAGTATTTAATTTTAAGTATTCAAAGCAGAAGACAAGAAAGAGTTGAAAGCAATTAGGCAACTCAGCTTTGGGTTACAAGAAAATTGGTCTTTTAATATATATATATGGGAAAACTAAGGGAAATTCTTTTTTAATGAAGAGATACAGAAGAAACCTATAGGCAAATATACTGTATCATGATGTAGTAAGTATAGAAAATATCATATCTTTCCAAATCAATTGTGTCAATAGATTGCTTTTAAAAGAAGCCTACTCTCACTTTTTGATAAAAATGGGATTTTGACCTCGTCTAAGTGTAAGGTGCATGAGAGTTTGCTGTATAATTTCTTCACTAATTAGCATTTTATTATGTAGATTTGGTAAAGCAGTTGAAAGCTAAAGTCTCAAATGAAGTTTGCATCCAATTACAGTATTGCAGAATGACTCTAACACTGTTTCACCACTATATATTTCTTATGCCAGAGAAAATCTGACTCAGAAGACCATTATCTGCCTTAATCTACTTTTTCCTGACCAATAGTTTCAGGCTGCTGATAAGACTGCCCAGAATATCTCCATCACTGAGTAATACACTCGTCATACTACATTATTCATCTGAGCTTTTGCTCTAGGAATAGGATCCTTCCATGCTGGTCTCCTGAATCCCAGAGCAAGAGGAAGCTATTCATCTTATGAATCATACATAATATGTCTGGAGACACTAAATGCTTGCCAGCAAGGAGAAATGAACTACATGAAAACATCAACAGTACAAAATCTGTGCTAAGAAGAACTACAGTACTTATAACACATACCGATATGTAAAAAGGTGTTAAAGCTAAATATGTGCCAAAAGAAATAAAAAATAAGTAAGAAGCACCTGTATTCTCTTAAAATGAAAAGGTTTGCTTCATCAAAATGCCAAATATCAAGCATAACTCTGTTAGAAATTATCATGGGGCTGTTCTGTGTTCCCAGCTTGGTATTTAACATTTGTATTGGGATCCTGCCAATAATCCTGAAAGGTGTTTGTTTTGTGTTTGGGTTTTTTTCCTGGTTATTTGGAATATGCTATTTATCCTTACTTCTGTTCATAATGAATGGTGAATCTCTTATACAAATATCCAATATTTCTTAAAGATGCAATTCAGGGAGCCTGGATCTTTTTAGCAAAATTCAGGAATTATTCTGCTTAGGAGATTTGCCAATAGAAACTCAAATGCATTGCATAGGTTATGTTATTTTGACTACTATTATAAGCATATATTGTTACATACTTATATCTCTAATATTGTTTGTTATCTAGTGTATATGGTTCAGCACAATTTAAAATTAACTTTTTTTGCAGGATAGCCACATTCTGACATTTTAACTACTTAAACTTTATTAAAAGCATATGACCAGATCAATTATAGATAAAGGTGGTGAATAAATCTGGGCAAATTATGGGTTAGAGGGGGATGGTGAAATTGAAAAATTAGATAAAACCAGCCAGTAGAATGGTCTTATTTCTCAAAGAAAAAAACAAAACAAAACAAAACAA